>JAWMRA010000130.1:42827419-42853526 GCA_035584735.1 Pseudotriccus pelzelni
GTTTTCTTCATTTTCTTCACAAGTCCATTTCTGACAGGACTTTTTCCATCCTAAATATGGTATGTCCACTGCCACACCTTTACGAATAATATTTAAAGATGTAACCTGTTGCAGACTTGTGCTTAATTTGGTTCGAAGGAAAGGACCTTTTATAGTGATATATGAAGTAGTGTCATACAAAATTTAGATACCAAGTTTTTTGAAGGTATGATAATATTTTTTGAGAAGTTCTATACTTGTACTATATAATTTAACACAGTTGGAAAATAGCTTTTAGCAGTATGAATAGGGGAACTGATAGACGCGTTTCTACTATCCCTGAAAGAAACACACTTAGTTACCTGTAGCTGCCTCTTCTCAAACTCACAGTCTCTTGCTCTCTCCAGGAGGGAAAGTAGCTCTTTGTGGCTCAGATCTTGCCGAATGTCAAAGAGGCTACCCGCCTTAAGCCTTGCTATGAGATTGCAAGGGCCTGGAAACAGGGGCCACCATTTCCAGGTCTTTCCTATTGTGTTTTACCATGTTCTCCAAGGTTCTGTGTACTGAGTTAAGACTGATACAGGCTAACCTTCTCAATAAGCAAACACTGCACTGAAACTGCTCAGTGTGGCATGATGGCTTCTTTATCACTGTTAATATTATTAGAATTAATATTTGTTCTAACTGGGAACATGGGAATTTTTTTATAGCTTTACTTCTATTGTTAGCATTAGCTCATCAGGGTGAGCCTGGAAGTATTTTTCAATATATTTTTTTATTTATTCATTCTCTCTCAACTCACCTATGCATCTCTATCTCTAAAGTTCTCCAGTTCTCTGTAATTTTATGTATGCACACAGGACTAGATATTTTCAGAGACCTGTCAAGGAAGCCTCTTCTGAACCTCCCACTGAATTAATTTCCATTGAAAATTCAGCTTTTGTGAAGGGTTTGGATGAAGCTGAAGATATCCTGAAAAGACTGCATAAGAAATAATGCATCTGTTCTTTGTAATATGCTACATGTCTCACATTAATCAGTGCATGTGGTCAAATAATATCCCTCCAAGCTACTGTGGCAAGTTTGTCTCTTTATGTCACATATTTTAAGTACTTCCTTCTCTCGTTTCCGGCTGGAAGAAAAGGAGGATGTGCTAGTCATTTCGTAGAGCTATTAACCACTGAGAAAGATTTTCAAGGGAATATTCTTAAACAAGACAGGACTCTCGGGATATCAGGTCATTGGCTGCTTTGTTTATTCCTCTAAAAGGTGTTCGGTAAACGTGCCTCTGGCCTTACAGTGTCCCCTTGCGGTCAAGCACCGTCGTGATTCCTCAGCCGCCCCCAGCCAGGAGGGCTCAGCTCTGCAGACACACCTGCTGCCCGGGAAGCCCGACGTGGGCAGCCCAAACACAGAGAGGCAGCTGAACCTTTTCCTCTTGAACAGGTCACTGACGAACTGCCTAGTTATGCCACACATAAAAATATATTCCTCATGTGTATAAGATTGCAGTTAAGTATTACTTAAAGCAAGTTTCAGATACACTTCAATAATACTTAAATTAGAGGCCAATATTTATGATTGTTCTGCAAAGTCTGATGATCAAATTTTTCAGTGTAACTAGATATTGCATACAAATGGAACATTTTGTTGGGAGTTTATGTTTTGTTGTTGTTTATGTACAGTAGGCGAAGCCTGAGCCTGATACAAGTGAAGGAATGCAGATGCCACTGGACATGTGCACTAGTGTACTGGTTCAGACCTCTCTAGAGTTCAGTGTGATAGGGCAGTGTTCTAAGGTACCAGTTCTTCCACGTGCATGCCACATGTTACAGGTCTATATGTAAATACTGTTCCCTGTGAATGAGGTTATACCAGTTTAAAACTACTGCAGATTTGATCTTACATGTCAGATTTGATTTTACATATCCTCCTTTGAGGAGAGGCTGAGGGAGCTGGGGTTGTTTAGCCTGGAGAAGAGGAGGCTCAGGGGAGACCTCATAATTCTTTACGACTACCTGAGAGGAGGTTGTAGCCAGGCGGGGGTTGGTCTCTTCTCCCAGGCAACCAATAGCAGGACAAGAGGGCACGGGCTTAAACCTCTGCCAGGGGAGGTTTAGGTTGGATACTAAGAAAAAATTTTTTACAGAAAATAATCAGACATTGGAATGGGCTGCCCAGGGAGGTGGTGGACTCACTGTCCCTGGAGGTTTTTAAGATGAGACTGGATGTGGCACTGAGTGCCATGGTCTAGTGACCACAGCAGTGTTGGATCAAGGGTTGGACTTGATGATCTCAGAGGTCTTTTCCAGCCTGGTCAGTTCTGTGATTCTGTGATTTCCAAAAGGTTGTCCTTTGATTTTGCTTTTACAGGGTTAGTTGTGCTCTTGTGCGAGCATCATAACTACTAAATTCTGCTCATATAGAATTGCAGACCCTGTTACTGTCACATTTCCAAAGGCTTTCCCCCCACACTGTTGAAATAAAATTTATTTAATATCTATTTAAAAGTCTAGAGTCTGTTTTAATTTAAGTTCCCCAGATCAAGTTCGGCTCACTTTGGCAATTTTGCCATAGTCTTTAATCAAAAACAAATTATTTATTGCTCTGCATAGAATCAGCATGTCAGAATTTGGAACAGCCATTCCAGCTCTCTTGTCATTTATCTGCATTTGCACCAGGGTGAAATGAGTGCAAGGTATCACCTTATCAGAATTGCCACATTTCTCACAGTATTGACTTTAAGTTTTTAACTCTAATTTTTCATGCACATTCACAGCTTCTTAGGGAATATTTATTTTAACATGCCAAAAATTATCTTAAAACTTTACAATATTTATGTCTGCAATGTTAAGGTTTTTATCATAAGCAGTATTGATTGCATTTCTTTAAGATTCTAGAACCATCACAAGTTAGTAGCAGGCTTCACTGGATAGCAAATCTCTGTGCATGGCAGGTGATAGAGAATGAGCCATCCTTATGATACATGAGTCTGGAATACAGTGTTTTTTCCCAAAGTCCCCTCTGCATGTTTGCAGTGAGAGCTGGTAGTTATAAGCACCAAAGAGAAGGTCTCTTTGCAAAACAGGTATATGTTCTTAATACATATTTCATATATTACACTCTATCATAATTTTAAACAGAGGTAACAAATCAGGTGGAGGTCAACACAGTGTCTGTAGGAGATTATGACAAAAATGTTTTATTCAAGTTAAATTTTATTTGTGGGTTTTTTTGGTTGGCTTTTTGTGTCACAAAAATTTGTTGATTTTACAATAAGATATGTTTTCCTCTCTAGGATTTACAGAAATGCTTCCAAGAGCAGATACAACTTCAGGGCCAGGTGAGGCTTCTGGAGCATCGTGTGAAACAGCAGCAGTTAAAAATTATGCAGCTTTTAGAGAAGAAAGAGATTCAATACAGTGACAGAGGAGATGAAAACAGTGTCATTGACTTGGGAGGAAAAAGACAGTATTCAGGTTAGAAATGAAGCTATTCTTTTCATTTCCATGAGTACTGATACACAGAAGCTTTAGCACAAGTGGGCCCATTGACTTATTGTTTTAAAAGCTTATCATAGAATAATGTTTGTTTAAAACACAGCGTTCAGCTTTTACCTAGACCTGCTAGGCCGGGAAAAATTGTTAATGTCAGATGGTATAAATCAAATCAAGATTGAAGTAGTTTATTGATTTATTAATAGTGCATTAAAAAACAATTAGTGAACAATAAATTAAGCATAAATATCAGCCATACAACAGAAAAAAACCATTAATAGACATTTACAAAATGTTAATCAGCAGTTACAGATTGCTAAACACTGTTCTTTGACTAATCTCAAAAAGTTCTAATCCACAGGGTCAGTTCACATTCACATATTCAAATGATCTGCTGGATTACAAGCACACATTGGTTCTTCCAGTCTGTAAAGTCCCTGAGACATCCATATTTACACACATAAGCCTGGCATAAGGACACCTGCATCTGGCTTTAATAATATGCTTCATGTGGCCCCATTTTGATTGAGTTAGATTCAGCTCATAACATTACAGCTTCTAAAATACTAGTTTAAAGTTGTTTTTATATTTTCACCAGCATTGTGGTGGTGATCTGCTCCCTCTACAAAGCTAAGTGTTGTCTTGTAACTGCTGCAGTGAGGCCAAACTCTTAAAATAATAAAACACTATCCAAAACAATAGTTGGATTGAAAATACAATTTGATTCCTGGATGGTGTTCATTTCTTATTGTCCAGTTATAGAAAGACTAAACTATTATTTTTAATAGCCTTGTTTGCATATAATTCTAGTGTTTGTGCTGCTGGAAGAACTCACAACACAAAACAAGGCATCAAATATAATAAGGCACTATTAAAATGAAATTAAAAGCAGTTCTAAGTCTGACTTTAAATTTTAGCTATGTATTTATTTATGTACTCAGCATACTGGAATATTTTTTTTAATTTTTATTATGGCTGACTCATTTGTTACTGGAAAAGATTATTAAACCCACATTTCTCTGAAAGGGCTTTTTATTTTCTTAGCATATGTCTCAGTTTATTTTCTGAAAATGTTACTCTAAATAACAGGTCTAACTTGTTCCTGTTTCTGATGATTTTTTTCCCCAATAATTCTTCACTTTTCTTATAGCTTGAAAAATGCTTTTTCCTGTTCATACTGCATTATTTCACTTAAACTCCAGTAGCATTTTAATATCAAGAGAGCTGGATAATTTGAGTTAGATAGTGAGGGAGAAATTCCACACTATATACAACTGCTAAAAATTAAAATATCCTTGTGTTTTGTGCAAGAAATCAGTGGATAAGAAAATCTATTTTTTGTAAGCCAATCAAACACTCTCTAGAAAGACAACTTAGCTGTTATTTAAATCATGTTTTCTATTAGAATTTATTCAAATTCTGGCATAGCTCTTTGTTTTCAGTATAAAGTGTTTATTTTCTATGTCTAATCTTCGCTGACACTTTCAGTGAGAAGAAATACAATAGTTCAGAAAATTCCAACGAGGCCTGGAAGTTCAGCCAACATATTCACAAATGTTTCAGAGAATGCCATAAAGTTAATCAGCTCTGCTTTAGCCAGGAAAAGCAAAAGTGCTGAAAATCATATGTCTTTCCTGTATGACTGTTTGATGGTAGATTACATATAAACAAAGAACTCCTTTAATTTCTTAATTCCTAGAGGAAAAAATATAAGATTATACAGTTACCTTGCTGCAATATTTCCATGAGCTCTGGCTTTTGTGATTGTTGTAAATTATATTCATCAACACCAATGCAGGCCAGGTTGTAACTGGTATCAAGTCGAAGTGGTATCATTTTAAACATACACTGCACTTTTTGGGAGTAATATTCTATATGTTTTTGCACCTATTTGGTAGAAGGGACAAGAGAATCAGGCCCACCAGTTGTTTCTGTTTTCTAACACTGGAGACTCATGCTCTTGTTTTTGGCAGTTCTGCTGTGAACTTTCTGGACATGGATGGACATGTTTATTTTCAAATGTTACCATGTGTCTTATACATAATGTTATGGTGGTAATAGGATTCTAATGTGGACGATACCACCGTAAATGAAAAGTGACACCACTTAAAAGAGAGGAATTATTTTGCTAGGCAAATGAAAACAAAAAATACAGTATTTCATGGTAGAAAAAATATTCTTTTAATGAAATGTCAAAATAATTACAACTCAATAAATATTGCTTTATGCTTATAAAGCAACACAAATAGGAAGAAATGCCCAAAAGTCAATGAAATGTGTTTGCAAATATATTTTGCAAATATAAGCCTGGTTCATACATGACTTCTACATGACATGACTTGATTACCTTTACTGACTTGATTTCTGATTTTACCATTAAGTACAAAACTAAAAAAGTTGTGTCCAATCAATGTTTTGTGAACAGATTGCGCAGAAATCTACAATGATGGCCATAAGCAAAGTGGATTTTATAAGATGAAACCTATCCAGAGTCCTACTGAGTTCCTTGCCTTCTGTGACATGTCTGAAGGAGGTGGTTGGACTGTTTTTCAGAGACGATCTGATGGCAGCCAGAATTTTGATAGGTAGGTACTAGACTTGGTCATTAAAACTGGAAACTAAGTGGAGAATCATTAAACCAGATGGAGGACAGTTAAATCTGAACTTTAGAAGTATATTAATACGTTGTTATCCCAGATAAAAGACAGGAATGGTTATCTTGTAGGGCAGCCTCCAGATGAGATACTACCTCTGGCTCTGGCTGTTTTCTATGAGACGTGTCCACTAGCCTTTTTCTGACAACTTGTGCATTTTACATGAGGACACTTCAATGTCAAATGCATTAACAATTGTTGGAGCAAGGACTCTTAATGACGAGTAAAGGACTACCTTGTCTTTTGCAAACAGTAAAAATCTAAAAAGGTAAAAATGCAAGCAATCTGCTTGAACCAAAATGCCATCAGCGAGCAAGCGTGAGAGAAAACCACCACAAAAGTAATATGTAGCTCATGTTAAAATGCCTCCAGGAAAGATAAAGTGGTTGAGAGCTTGATTTGTGGACACCTAACCTCCTTGCCTTTGCCAAGACTCACACATTTTTTGGGAAATGTCCAGAAATGAAAACTTTGGCCCTGTGAACCATGAAAACAAGCCATTTGTGAGGCAAGAAAACTTCTGTTTTAGAAAATATGGTCAGACAAGCTACAGCAGCAATCTGTAGCATTTTGCAGTTATTACCACCACACAACATCTATTCTTTTCCCTTGTCAGAGACTACCAGCTGCTTAAGTCGCAGAGGCTTCTTTTTTTAATGGCTGCCTGTCCACAGCCTTTCATCCATTGGCTGAAGTAGGTTGCTTCTGATACAGGAAATATATGATATTTCTGTTCCCATTAGAACATGTCATGAAACCAAAGCCACTAAGAAAGTGTTTCAGAGCCACTGTAGGCAGGGAAATGTATACACATTAATTCTTGAAACTATGGATCAGTATGAGTTCAAACATTTTTAGAATCAGTTAATAACTCAAAGCTAGAAAGGGCTAGCTAATACCTCAGTTTACAAATATCCAGCTGCAGGAGTTTCGCATCTTAATCAAATCACAGATAGTGAAGAAACATTGCCTGTAAGACACCTACACATTCATTTAGATCCCTTAGATTTAACCAGGAAAAATGCCTTCGCTTTGGGTAAATTGTGCTATACCAGAGATTGGACTGAGCTGTTAAGTTGAAAGGAGAGAGGTTCAGACTGGATAGAAGGAGGAACCGTTTCACTGTGAGAACAGTCAGCAGGTTACCCAAAGAGAATGTGCATCTCCACCTCTGGAAGTTTTCAAGATCTGAATGGATAAATCCTGAGCAACCTGGTCTGATCTCATGGCTGACTCTGCCTTGAGCACGACATTGGACTAGATTGCCTCTCAAGGTTCCTTCCAGTTTGCGTTATTCTGTGATCTATAACTGTATCATAAACATCCAAACAAACTTGCTTTTTTGATAAATGATTTATACTCTTTTCAGAGTCTGGGCTGACTATGAAGAAGGCTTTGGAAATTTTGTTTTGAAAAATGGTGAATATTGGCTTGGAAATAAAAATCTTCATTATTTGACTAATCAAGGTAAGATTTGTATTGTAACAATAGTCTTTTTATTGTTTCTGTTTCTTTGCTCTTTTTGTTACCTGTTTTGTTAGCATAAATCCTGAGTTCTGTTGTTAGTCTGCATGGACTTCTCCAAGTTTCAGAACAAAACACATCTGAATATATGTTTTCTAACAAAAGGTTCAAAACTGTCATTGGGCCAACAGCATGCAGAGAGCCTCTGTGAAACAGGGAACACTAGACAGGAAAGAATTGCCTCTGTTTTGTAGGCAGCATCACTGCCAGTCCAGAGTCAGGTAGTATGCTGTAGCAGTTCGTTTAGTCAGGGCTTTATGTGGCTGTGTGGGCTATTACATGATGGTAATTCTGGGCCAGTCCTGTTGATCAGACCAGTTGTAGAAAGCTATTTCCATTTTTCTAAAAGTCAATCGATCTAAGCTAACTTTGGCTTTGTTGTAGAATGATGTGTATACAAAACTTACCCATTGGCTTAGTCAGCTAAATCACATGGAAATCAGTGCCACCACGATGTGGTCCTAGTATAACTCTTAGTCTCAGAGTATAAAAATCTAATTTTCGTAGGAGAATGTTTATTGGTTGTTTCTCACTATCCTTTTATTTCCACCTTAAATACCTTACTAAAATATAAAGTCCGTAAGGCCTTTTTTATTAGATTTTTAATTTTCTACATTTGTAAATCTGTGTTGGAATAATTCTAAAATTTTTCAAAGCTGACTCAGGTGAATAAAGACAATGAATAGCACAATATGCTTTAATATGCATAAAGAAAGAAGACAAACCCCCATAAAATATGCTGTGGTGATAGAGGTTCTTGAAAAAAACATATTTTGATTTTCTACTATAATGCTTAGTTTTGAAAAACAGGGAGAGAGGCTAGTTTAACTAAAATAATTTGTGCTGTTATTTTTCAAGGGAATTATACTTTAAGGATTGACCTAACTGATTTTGAAGGAGAACGGCGTTTCGCACAATATGCAAGATTCAGAGTTGCAGGAGAAGAGGTAAATATTGAATTACTAGAGATTTTAATGAAACTGTGGATTCTGTAGACCAACAGTAAACATACAGGTTCCCTAATTTTCATGAAGGTTTGTGTAGAACCATATTATATTTTCTTTCTTACACGTCCTTATAATTTTCAAGGATGCAATAATAGTGGCTTACCCTGATACATTAATTTTACACTGTCTGTAAAATACATGTATCATTTGGTTTAGGAGCCACGGATAAAAGCAGTTTTTCTATTTTTGTTGACATTACCAACAGTAATGACACATAACATTTTGATTTGGAATGTATACTGCAAACTAACCTTAATATTGATTTTTATGATGTCATTTACACATAAAGTCCATGACAAATTTTACCCCTGGTAAGCATCTTTACAGCACTACATTATCTAGCACACAGTATTTAAGTGGCATGACGTTTCTTAGCATAAAAATAGTAGCAAATGGAACAGATTATTTTCCTCCTTGTGATTTCACTCTCTGATATGCTAAGGGCCAAAGACATATTGGAATTTAATTTTTTTTCCTTTCTTCACATTTTTCATTAGCATTCTTATGAGATGAGCTGTGGTGAATACTCTGGTACAGCTGGTGATTCCCTAACTGGTGGATTTCATCCTGAAGTAAAATGGTGGGCTGATCATCGAGGAATGAAATTCAGTACTAGAGACAGGGATAATGACAACTACGAAGGGAACTGTGCTGAAGAGGAAAAGGCTGGCTGGTGGTTTAACAGGTACTTTGATTTTATATAGGTACTGTCAACTATACTGCTTCATGCAAACTCAGACAATAATACCATATGATAGAAGATAGGATTGACACTGTTTGTTTATTTATTTGCAATGTACCCCTGTCTCCTACCAGAGATCTCAGTGCTGGTAAGGCCGAGACTCACCACAGAAGGGACAGCACCTACCACGCAGGTCTGTGATAACGGTATTTGCCATAGGTCATCTTTGTTAGCAGGCAGTAAGGAGGAGATAATTCTGCCTCTTTAAGGTAACTAGGGTTTACACAAGTAGGTCATGTAGAGTTTGCAGATGTATCCCTGTTGTACTTCATTCTTGCATTTCTCCTGTGTTGCACTAGACCAGATGTGGCAGTGCTGAAAAATATCTGACAAGCTAAACTAATGCCAGGTTATCAAGACTCATTTTTTTCACCTCAGTTCACAGCATCTCACTCTTGTTATTCCTTCTATATGAAGATGGTAATGTGTCCACTCAGTTTCTATCAGTGAGTATGGCTGGACTGAGACAAAGATTTTTTTAAATAGGGCTCAGTGAAGGCATTTTAAAACTCTACTTACATGCAGAATACCAATTGAAAAAGAAAAAAAGGGTAGCCTTAGCACAGTCTGTAAAGATCAGCTATGTTCTTTCCTGTAATTAATTGGATAAATATAGCCATGAAGAGAAACTATGCAATCTCACTGTGTAATAGGTTTAAAATACAGCTCAGGGAAGCATACTACCCTCTCACTGTGATCTCAGTTCACTTGGCAAGAACTGCCAGGCTGGATCAACTCCATTGTTTCTGTTGTGTCATCCTTTGTTTCTGTTTTTAACTCCTGGTTTTCCAAATTCTGATTCCGTAAGTAGTCTGTGACCACCTTAGCTGATAGATGTAGCTATTAACTAAATGTTTCACAATTAACTTCTTATTTTAATACATTTAAATATATTTGCATGGATAGTGGGTCAGCAGAGTGTTTGAGACCTATGGAAAAAAAGTCAAATGTAAACACAGGTTTTTTTCATTTCTCAGGAAAACTAAGATATAAAAGGGAAAGGCAACTATGCTGGAGATTCTTTTCCCATGAAATCAGAACTTTTGTCAATTTAAAGGAATATTTAGACCTCAAGTAGCATTAAACTGATATCATGCCATGGAATTCATTAAGAATGAATCACCAATCACTTTTAGACCATAGCATACATTTTTTTATTTTTTAAAAACTTTTTTTTTAACGTTGGATTGATTTGGACAAAAGAGTGACCCCTTTGCAAAAGCAGCTGTACAGCAGAACTTTACAGTTATTTATACCTTGTAGCTGGTGCTACTCAACTACTAAAGATAGCTGACTCCTACTAGGCTAGTTCCTATTATGGCTGTGTAGCTCATGCTCTTAAAGTGACAGTCTATCTAGGTAACGAATATGAGTTACTAATGCTTTTATTTCACTGTCTTGCTACTACCTTTTTTTATGTTAAGCCTAACATAAAACTGAAAACTGCAAAATACTAGAAGATGTCAGTATCATGAAATCCTTTTCAAAAGAACAGTACTGGCAGAGAAAGGAAAGCACTCAGAAAGACGTATTTTTCATGCACAGATTAACAAACACAGAAGGAATTAGTGCTCTTGGCTGGTTTATATAGGAGCTCCCAGCTATGAAGGAATTGTTTATAGCCAACTCTATGCTATCTGGACTAATGAAATACAGAGAAGCGCAGAAAATATGAAAACCAAGGGACAGGGCACAAGGGAGGCTTCACAGAAGTTGCTCAGGTCTAATTTAAAGTTACCAGTTTTGCTCCAGCTCAGAATTTGTTGTCCTGACCTTCTGCAGAAAAATGGCCCCTCTGCATTCTTTTGTAAGCAAAGCTCTAGGAGAGATTTTCATCTTGAATGCAAATCCACAGAGCTGGTACTACACCCAGGTCATAAGATTTCCTGCACCCAGGGTGTTGCAAAGGTCAGTAGGTTCATAACTAGTGAAAGGCGAGCTAACAGTTCTAGTTGGGCATGATCTTATTCTCCCCCCAGCACTCACAGTTTTAGTTACACCATGCAAGGATGGTAACAGCGGATCTGTCAGGCAGTAACTCGGGGCCACAGATCTCACTAACTCAAGTTGCCTGGCTCACCAGTCATCCCACAGACAGCAAAGCTACATTCATGTGGGGCCTTAGCGGAGTCAGTAAACCCAGACAGAATTCAAAAAGCTCTTCAGGGAATGAACTCCATCTCTCTGCATCTGTCAGACCATTAATATATAATTCAGATAAAACGTCCATGGGTAGTTGAGAGTTGACTGTACTTTTGAAACTCTGGTAGCATTGTTTCTTACTTTAAAATTAATCTATAGGAAAAAAAGGAGGAACATAGGCTAACTTTAAGGTATTTATTGACTTGCAAATAATGAATGTTGCTTCACAATGTCATATCAATAATTATATGGCAATTGTTAATTTAGTATGTCCAGTTACTTGAGGCAGCATCCAGTTGGGTAGCAAATACTGTATATTTTGGCCATTAGTGCTTCCCAGCACTAATTAAGGCTTTTCAGTGGCTCATGTTGCTGTTCACAAATAATGGTTTGCTTGCTTATGATTCTTCTAATGAAATCTGTGTTTTGATTCAAAGCAGACAGAATGCCTGCTCATTGCAGAATTTGTATGGTTAGCAAGATTATGTCACCTCTGACACAAGTTTGTCATTCTCAAAAACAAAGTCACTTTTGATGTCTGCAAACTATAAGCTTGTAACTAACTCATTATCAAAATTGGGCTTAAAAATTTCAAGCAATAAAAAAATATATATAGATGAGAATTTTCCCATGGGGCTTTTATTTTTTTATTTCTCAAAAATTTTGTTAATGAAGTGTAAGCAATGCAAAAAAGACTAAGATTTGCCAGTAATAATATTCCTAAGGTTCATTTGGAATGTTTTCTGTTTGTGTATTATCTGAAGTCTGCTTTTGGAATTCACCATGGTGTTTGACATTTAAATATTAACAGCACTAATAATGAAATACTGAGCTGATCCTCACAACGTACTGCAGAAGAAACATTCCGTTTGCTCCCCATAAAGATCCAAATTTCTTTCTTGTAGAAACCAAATGAGTATCAAGTTTGTGCTGGTTCTTATTCAAGCCTTTGGGGGTTTGCTAGGATTTTTACTTTGTTTGTTTCAACCACTGTATTTAATAAACTGTAAGTGCATTGTTGCCTCAGCCTGTTAAAGAACCAAAAAAATGTACTTTGTATAGTCAAATAAAATGCCAACTCCAATGACCCAGTGAGTATTTTTAATTAGCTGTCAGATTTCATCTATTTGCAAATAGAAGTCCACAGGTGAATAGATAAACTGGTGGTGGTATTCAGGTTTTGTCACACAAAACACCATGTGGTGTAACTGGAAAACTTGAGGGGAGCTAGTCTGGAACAACAAAAAACAGAACAGGATTTATTTCCCAGAGTTTTTCTTGGCGTATGCTCTGGTGTCATCCATGGCCTGAACAACTCTGGAATAATTCTCCACTGAAGCAGATTTGCAAGAAAAACTCTGAGAACCAGTAATGTCAGAAAACGTGTGAAAGGAACAAGCAGAACTTTTGTTTTAAGGAAGCGAAGAACACTTGCAGTTGTGCCCTAAATAAACCACTGTTGTTTAGGCTCACAGAAGTCCACAAATGCAAATTCATGCAATTGTCAAACCAGGCTGTTTGACAAACATGGCAAAATTTTTGTCTCGCACAGAAATGACACATTCTTGAAACTTTTTGGCAGAAGCCTCATTGCTTTTTTCCCTTACTTTCCCACTAGGTGTCACTCTGCCAACCTGAATGGTTTGTACTACAGAGGTCCCTACACCGCCAAGACAGACAACGGGATTGTTTGGTACTCCTGGCATGGGTGGTGGTACTCCCTAAAATCCGTTGTCATGAAGGTCAGACCAGCAGACTTTGAACAAAACATTGCTTAAGTATTTTATTAAGGCGATTCACCTAGTTAATATTTTAGGAAATAATTCCAAATTAAAACAGATGGGCCAATTTTTGCTTCTCATGTATGCATATATAAATTTGCAATAATTACTCTGCAACTAGTAGTTTTATGAGATCTAAGTGAGAAGACAGTCTGGCTTATGAATCTTTAGATACAATATTAATGCTAACATGTACAGGGTTTTTTAAAAAAAGGCCAGCATTCATCTAGAAATAAAGACATCTTCACCAAGATGGAGAATTTTTTGCTTTACAGTAACTGCAAATCCTTTCATCTTTAAAAAACGTCATTGTGTTGTCTCAAAAATGAAAATGAATTGTACTTATTACAATAAAAAACCTATCCAAATAGACGCATAAGGTTTACTCAATGGATGAAACAAACTTGCTTTGGAATGGCTCAAGACTTTAGAATTTAATTTGTTGCATGTGCTGCATACATAGCATACATAAAAGGTATAAAGAATGAGGTAGGAAACTGAAGAAAGAGAAGGGATGCTACCAGGCTAGAATCAATTGAATCCAGCATAGAGAAGTGGATTGTCTGTTGTTGCTGAAGCATTTCTAGGGCTGGTTACATCATTTCAATCTAATATTTCTAGGTGGTCAGTATATATGCTTTTTTGTCTTCTTGGTGACCATTATGGCTTTTCTTTAATTAAAAAAAAAAAAAAAGGACTTTAATATATTGACACGTGGAGTTTAACAAAAGCTGCAACTAATTTTAATGTGAGCTAAGCTTTGAACATAATGCACAGGTAGAGGGAAGGGTCATTTTAGAGGTGCTTAGTGAAGACGCTATAAATCTCTACTTTCTATCTGTCAGACTCCACAACTCTGTAAATTTGAATGTCGTGTTCAGTCACATCAAAGTGGTTCTGCTTCTCCTTTTCCTGTGTACTTGTCTAGGCTCTCTGGGCTTTCCTCCTTCTCAAAGGTGCAGAGCCACATTTTTCTTGTACAAGAAAAATGATGAGAGACTCTGCCTAACCCTGGCTTTTGTGCCTAGTACTACAATAGACTCCAACAGCCAGCAATGACAAGAGTTGTTGGTTAGTGCTTGCTGCCATGGAGAAGACAGGAAAGGTCTCTGATGAAATGCAATCCAATTCTGCTGGACAGATGCAAATGACTATTTCAAAAAAAAAAAAAAAAAGGATCTGAGCTTGCTTTCTTAAAATAATTTTGCTTTTGTGGTTGTACTGCCACTCTCTGCCCCTCCATCCAAATACAGTTTTTGAATGTGGCAGTTTAACATAATGCTTAACATAACTGAAACTAAGTTTTGGCAATATATCAGTGAGCTTATAACTACATTGATCAGAATACAGGTCAGCTGAATGGTAACTCTCTGCACAGCCATTTTTCCTTTCGTTTTCATCCTCCCAAAACAAAAGTTTGTAAAGAATCCTTGAAAGATTTGCATGGAATAAGGGAAGGAGGATGTTTAGAACAACTGGAGGGAAAAAAGAGAGGCTCATATGAAAAAATCTCACTTAATAAGATAAATCAGATTACACCTAAACAAACAACAAAAAAACCCCAATAAACAAACAAAGGGAATTAAGTAGGAAAAAAAGAGCCTTCAGGCAGCTAAAAAGCATGTTATAATGTGCTGATAAAATCTGGCAGTATAGAATTTCTGCTTTTTGTGTTAGTAGCAGGTATTCTAGATAATTCAGTCTTTTTATGTATCAATAGATACTGTGCTAGAGATTTCTAGCCTTTAGTACATTCCTCTGCCCCTGCATGACAGGACCAATGAACAGCTCTACAACTGCTCATTTTGAACTCTGTTTAGTTAGTTACACCAAATTAAATCCTGTATCTGAGAGGAAGGCATTCCACCCTAGGTGCATGTGTCTATGGTGAGAGAGAGGGAGAGAGAGATTCAACATTAAAACAGAAAATCTGGTAAATAATTTTTATCCAATTTTATTATAGAACTTAAAATTGATTCCTGTGTAACTATGAGTATGTCTGTAGGTATGAGTTATTAATAATGTATTGGAAGTTTTGGAGTAGCTAAAAAAGATATTGTAAGTACAGAATCTCCCATAATGATTTTCAAATTCTTTTGCTACTCTGAGAAACATTTAATTATTTGGAAAAAACCACAATGCCATTATGTAGAAATTGTAAAGAAACACCTTTAGTTTTTCACAAGAAAATGGAAATATTAACTCATGAACCTGGAAAGCATCAAGGCAGATCATATTCCACATAAATAAAAGACATGGAGGATTTCGGTACAGCAAAGTTGGATCTCGAGCACACACACAAAAGACTCTCAACATGTACAGATTGTGCTCACAAATCTACGGCAATTTTTTTTTTATGCACTCTAGATTAAATCCATCCTCTTTATTTATGAGAACCCTAATGAAATCTTTCAGCTGAATTAGGGTGCTTTTGACAGATTCTGATGATGTAAAATTTCACTACCTTTCTATATTGGAAATCGTAAAATGAAGGAGAATCAAATCTTTCTTTGTACATCTTATAATGCATTTATATGTTTATTTGGACTGAATGTTCCTCAGAACAAGGAAGCATCTAGCATACTGTTAGCAACATGCAAATATTGTAGCTAATTTCCACCATCTTTCTATGGCCTTTCTTTGTGCAATAAATCTTTCTGGCCACATGAAAAGCATGTGAAGGTGTTGTAATTCAAAATGGTCATATAATTGTTCTTAAATAAACAAACCACTGATTTTCAAATGGGAAGTTTTAATAGCTACCAGACAAGACACAACCTTGGAAGAAAATTCCTTTCTCTGCCAGGCTTGCCTGTTCATATTAATTTATTTCCTCAACAGGTACAAACATGTTCTAAAGTAGTCTTTATTCTTACAAGACAACATAACAAAGGCCAGTTTATTTGCTCAGGTGTTAGACAGACCAACATAACTCCCAAATAGCTGACAATTAATACATACTATTTGATACAAATCATATAACCCAACAGAAGAATAAGATAGCAAGGAAAATGTTTTACCAGTCATGATTTAATAAAGAACACAATGATAGCTACCAGCACCGCGTAATCAGAAACATATTTCTTTGTAATATTTGTTCAGGGGAAATACTCTTGTATTTCTATTTCTGTTTTCTTGCATTTGCTAAACATATTGGAGATTAAAAGAAGGGAAACCACAATCCTAGGTGAATTAAATTAGCACTAAAAGCTTATAACCCTTATAAGCTACAGCATTTTTTCCCCCTAGAATATCTGGAATGCATTGACAGAGCTGAGGTACTGCAGTTTGGCCTACTGTTTTCCAGTGCAGATTTTTCTCTTCAGCTCCACTGTCTAGTTAGAGTCTACCCCTCCCTACCATTCCCAAAACTGTTATTCATGACACCAATTCTTGAACCTCTTTTGTAGGTATAACATTCTGTTCTGTCAAAGCTACTTCTCCTTGCTATTAGTGAAATGGCTACCCAGAAAGGGGATTTGAACCACAGCTTGCCAGGTCTGTGAACATTCCAGTCATGTTCCTTTAGTTCACTCTTCATTAGCTCAAAAGAATGAAAATGCAACTTTTCCTTCAGTAGTAGGTTCTCTTTGGCAGTTGTAACAGAGGTAGAAAAAGCAGAAAGAGCATCCAGGGAAGTATTCTGTATCCAAATTTTGAAAAATTTTCACTTATTTGTCTTTTTTTTTATTTATTTGTCTATTAGAAAGCAAAAATGGAGCTATTCAAAATCAGGAAGTACTTTGAAATTAATACGTGCATATGCTTGCTGTTTGCTCAGAGCAGGTCTGAGAATTGCAAAATCAGTAAGGTTACAAACATTCAGCTAAAATCCATATGCAAGGTATGTGCAGAGAGAGAAGTTATAAATTTTGTTAGAGTGCTTCTTCAAAAGGAATAAAACTTTACAGTGATAGTGGCTTTTTGATGCTTATTTAGTTTTTTGTTAAACACACAGAGTTCATCCAAAAATCTTCTTTTCCAAGTATCTGAGGGCTATCTTAATCTTTGTTTAGTGCAGGATGAAATCCAGCTTGCCATTGCATCTTCATTTAACTAAGATAGTTCCTCTTAATCCTAGTACTAAACAGATTGCCTCAGAAACATAATGTTGGTATAAAAACACCGAATAAACAACCTTGGGGCAAAAATGATATGTTGGCTTGCAGAAGAACCAAAATATGGCCTTTGAAACAAACAAGCCAGCCCCCTTGTAGCTCACTTTTTTTGTCCTTCCTTAGCAAGTCATAAATATCTGTGTATAAGTTCCTTTTACCTGCCTCTCCTAAGAATGTAAGCTTCTTTCTTTTTTTCTTCCTGTCTTAGTGACAGTCAGATTAAAGACCTATTAGTTGTGCCTTGCATACCTGTGACTGCCTGGCTTAGGGAACCTAGGTAGCTCTGGAGTTCTGCAGAAGCTGAGCAAAGGCTCCAAGCAGCTAAATTGTGGTCTTACGGCACCTACAATGGCTGTTGGGTCAACAAATCCATTGTTAGAATCAGAGTCCAACCTAGTTTATAAACAGATTGGATTGAATGATTTAAGTAATGTATCACCAACAGTATGGGCAGGAAGATAAGCAGATTCCTCTTAAAGGTATATGGCTCTCATACATGATTACCTGAATTTCAGTGCATCCAGTTTTGTTGTCCTTCCAAAAGATCACAAATAATTTTCAATTGATGGTCTGTCGTGTAATTGCAAAATTATATTGCCATGGGAGCTCCTGGGCCGGTACTTTATGCAACACAATAGTTCATATTAAATTAGCTAAACCCAGACAAGTGACATATGAGCTAAAAGGCTTTTATGTTAGTGATATCTTGCACTAGATGGTGCTCTGTACATGGATTTTCTTAGGCAATACCACATCTGTAAACTAGTACAACCATTTCTCCTGATAAGGTTAATTATAAAATGATAGAAAACAAGTAAAAAATATTTAAGTGAACTTAGTCCTTAACTTATTTTTGAAATCGTACATGAGTTCCTAAGGTCACCTACAGTTTGTGGAAATTCACAGCGTCTAATTATCTTGAGGTATGGCTCATTTGGGTAGTTAAATTGTGGTTTCTTTATTTTTACAAGTCTCCTACTACAATAGTAGTTTGTATTTTCTGATGATTAGCAGACAGAAAAAACCCTGTGCAAGTTCCAAACTCTACCTGAACTAACACATCTGCACTACAGCATTCCTGCTATGATTCCTCTACTGCTCTTCCCTGCTGGGATGTCTATTTTTTACATCTCATGTGCCCAGAAATTCAATGGAACTTCACTGTAGTGAAGTTTATATCATAACATAAATAATACCGCATTTGAATGTTTCTTGTGATAAAGAAACTGAGATTTAATGAATACTTGTGGCACCAGCGGGAGGAAGTGCTGGGGCTATATTGAATTCACTGCAGGGAGAACACAAAATCTATCTCCTGCCAAGATGTCATAAACCCACCCGGGAAAAGCTGCCTCACTGAAATCAGTGGGTTATTCATGTGGTACTCAACAAATATAAAATTCATGCTGTATGTCATTGCTAGAAAGTCTTGCAAACCTCACTCAAAAGGCTAGTACCTAAGTTTGAACAATTAATGCCTTCAGAATGTGCACTTTGCCTTGTGATGAAGGGGATTTTGATGATGGCAATGTATCTCTTTTTTCTTATTTTCTAATAACTTTAAATGTCTCATTTTAAATATCCCATGGAAGTTTCTGAGATAAGACTAATTCAAATTATGCCAGTCCTCTCTCACTGAATCCTACCTCTGTTACACAGCACGCTTAATTAAAGACCTCAGCACAATTCTCATCTATTTCTCTCAGGGACTTCTCCTAACAAGGGGTTAAACAACTTCTGAGTTGGTTTCAATTGCTCTCTGACCTCGTATAGAAGAAAACAGAAAAATCATACCCATCTGGAAGAACACTAGCCACTCAACCTAAAATTTCTAAGCAAAAAGCTCTTGAAACTGAAGGAAGGGAACATTTTCCTTCTTAATTTACACAACTTGAATAAGTCATTAATAATACAACTTTGGAAAAAAGTCATTAATAGTTGCAATTCATGACAATAAATTCTATTTTCCTTTAACTCCCTAATATCAAACTAAAGCACTTAGTGAGCCACTAAATCTGATGCAAAAGTTTCACATATAAGGTAAGAACTGCACACCTTCCCTGCTATATAAGTCTTAATTTTTTTTTTCCTCTCCCCAAAAGAACTAACAAAACTAATCTCATGCAAATCAACTGAGTCCAGTAAAGTTACACTGCGAATTAATTAGTCATGTCATCTGCTCCTCAAGCAGCTCATTTATATTGTATCCCAAAGAAAACACAGCTTTAACAACAGATCCTTTCTATTATTCAACTTTCTCATTAAAAAGGTATCAGCCATATTCATTACTTAGCATTCCATAGGGAGTGTATCCCTGTTAGTCTATATGTGCTCTGTAATTCATCATGTACTAATGATCAACCACCTTCTCTGCTGTTACCAGAACAACAAAATTATCTGCTCGTATGTCCAGCTAGAGCTGCTGGGAAGAGCTACAGCTAAGAAAGCAAGGGAGAGATGGCCCATGACATCTCAGATGTAATTGTTGATGTATGTGGTAACAGGCTATTATTCTCTGCAGAGGTCACATGGTGTCTTTGCCATTTGTATACTAATTAACCCTCAAAACCAACATTCAAGAGAAATTAAGACATCCTGCAGCTTTTCAAAGAAGACCATCATTAAAGATGAGGAATGAGCAACAGGCTGTCCAACGCAGGAAGAGTTCCTATTAGAAATAAGAGTGTTATCAAATTCACTCTTGAGATTTCCTGGTACTTCACATAGTTACTATAGGCAAAATATAAACTTCCTTAGAGAACAGCACCACCATAAAGATTTCAGCAGATGAAATATAATTTAAATGAATATTTACCTTTGTTTCTTACTTGATAGGCAGCCTCTTCATCTAAATTTCAGCTTAAAAAAAAATATTCAACTCTGTATCCTAGACTTCTCTCATGAAAAGCTCTTACCAGAGAATACAAAAGACTGCCTGTTTCACAAGGACACATGCTGCATTATGGTTGTTTATAGTATCATTGAGGATATAGATATTTTTTGAAGAACACGATGGAAACTGATGTCTGGCACCTGCCTTTTCTCTGTTGTCTGTTATTCACCTCCATCTTTTTTTACAGGATCTCCTTTCAGTTCAATAGTGCTAGAACCAAGAATGTAAAATGAGACTCGGGAGAAGTCAGCTGCTAATAAAAGGTTCCACTGTCCTTTCTTGCTGACCCACTAATTTAAATGCAAGCAAGTCTGATGTGATAGCAGAGAAAGCCTTCATTTGGTTGTATTCATGCTTACTCATTAAAAACAAGTTAAGTTTCAGCAGACTACTTCTTGGAAATGCTGTGACACACATCTTCAGCTACAAATGTGTTTCTTAAATTATTTTAAGCAAGGCCTATATTATTCTCTGAAAGAAAAATGTTCTGCAGTAGTGTTTATTTCAATTTCTATTTTACCATCCAATCATTGTAAGGAGAGAACAAGTGACCAAAATGAAAATCCTTTCTTTGGGACATACAGGTTTTGATGGGCCAGCAAAATCTGGAACCCTTCTGACTCACGGATCTCATTTTCTTAACATGAAGAAGAATAAAACCTGAATATATGTATTTTCAGACTAAGAAGTGAAACCCAGAATTTGTAGATGTAGAATTCTGTGAGAATTAATGTTTTTCCCCACCACCTCTGATGATCTCTGTATCATGCATCATGTTTTTGAACTCTTTGATACCATCCTCATGTATGTGGGAAATATGTTTTAACCACTTTACAGAGCACTTTGAAACCTTCTTGGGAAACATGCAATTCAAGGATTATGTTTTATTCTATTACTAGCCTAGGCTAATAGTTATGTCTCATCCTTGTCTATAATAAGGAATCTTCAGGTTTTTCACTGGGATAAAACCTTATTAGCAGCAGTTCCAGATCTATACATGAAGAGAGGTTAAGGCTTTTATGTACTGTCTGCATATAGGTTTAAGGCAGGAGAATGGCTCCTTTTCAGACGCATTTTACACAGTGATTCATTCAGTCTCTGGGAGAAGTGTACTGCACAAGTACTCCAGGGTATATTTAAAATGTCCCCAGTTCTCCCTGAAAGATTACCTTTGCTAGCTTACACCCAAGCTGTGTATTTAAAAGAAAGAAGGGCTGACTACGGCAGAAGGCTCCACTATACTTAGCCCTTACTGTCTTCAGTTTCTGGACTGGCATGATTAATTAAGGAAGTCTGCAGCTTCAACTTCCACGGAGACAGCAGTGCTGAAGAGCAGGAAATAATCAGCTCTAGCTGGCACCACCATCCATTATACCAATATTCACAGAGACAGGATCAGTAAACCCTTAATAAGAGCATTGCCTGTTATACCCATTTTAAACACACTGCAAGCTGCGCATCGTAAATGGCAAATGAAATCCAGACTACAAGTCACTGTGCAGAGTATGAAATTTCAGTCAGATTTCTGTGATGCATACAAAGTAGGAAAAGAAAAGTCAGGCATACAGGGATTCCTTGGAGAATTCTAGTCATTCTAGGCTTAGAAAATGCTACATGCTACTACAGTCTCCATTTCAGACTATGGAAAATTATAAAACCTGACAAATGCCCACTAATAGGAGGCTGAGCAAGAGATTGTGGTTAAGGAGGGCGCCACGTGGAACAGCAGGGATGAGTATTCTTCCGCTGCACATTCCATCTCTGACTCAGAAGCTCATCACAATAGAAAACATACATGTTTTCATAATTCCTTGTGCAAATTAACTGACTTCTGCCTTCAAAACATTCCAACATTGCATCTTGGTGGCTTATCTATGTGCTAGCCTTAAGTTCAGCTACAAGAAAGCAAGTAGCTTGTAATGAAGAAACTAGTTTTGTTTCTTCAGACTAAAAATGTTTGTTTCTATTAGACTTTAACTTTTTTTCCTACTATCCAGGACTACTGACCCAGCAGAGAAAGGAACTGAAGTTAAATCAACTAAATAAATAGACTGCTCAGCAATTGCTAATGATTTTGTAACTTTCTATGCCTGGCTTTTCCATTTTTCTTACAGTTCATTATACTTCTAATTAACCCTTAAGACTGGAAAATACCCAAAATAACACATCTAAAATATTATTTCAACATTTATCTGGTTTATTAATGAATTTGTTTATTCATAGTCTTTATAGTATGAAATATCAACAATACATAATTTCATAGATAAGTCGTATTGCATTCCAGGTGAAAAGTGCTGTACACACATTATATATGCACAACCTGTCTCACTCACCTGCAGTTTTCAAGTAAAATAGTGTTGCTCTTATTTCAGATGCACCTGATTCAGCGGCAATCTTGTCCACTTTGTAAAGGTGAGTGGCTTGAACCCTAGACAGGGCTAAATTTTCTTATGTAAGGTCTGTCCAGCCATTAATACTAAGCCAAGAACAACAGTCTCAGGGTTTTTTCCCTAGAGAAGTTTCTTTTATCAGTTACAATGAGTATTGGGGGAAATAAAATTAACACATCAGATCTGTTCTAAGGAAAATAAGGATTGGTTTGGAAACAAGTTCATGTAAGACCTCTAAGTAATCTATAATGCTATGGCAAACACGGGCTAAAACGCATTAGGTGCAAATAAGAAACTTACCACCTGAACTCCCCCCCCCCCCCCATATTATTTTCACTCTAAATTCCATATGTGTTTTCTCATCTTCTTCTTTTTGGCTTGTGTTTCCAGACAGGAGGGAAAAAAATCCTACATTTACTTTCATTTTCTTGCTCCCATTGGATGAATACCATTCCTTTAAAATGACAGGTAGAAAGGGCTTGGTTTGCGTTTTATTTACTTGTTTTTTCCCCGATCTCTTATTGTTCAACAATCTCTCAAGCATGGGGAACAGCATTCAATTTCAATCCCCAAATCAAAAAGCACATGCTATCCCTTCATTCATGTTGGAATTCATTTGTCCATACTAGAGGAGTTGAGAAAGTAGAAAGGGTTTCACTGTCCAGTTATCAGACTTTGAGCAACCTGTGCTAAATGCTGCCATAGGCTGCTGCAGCACAGCTTCCCCACAGCATTTTGTTCCATCCAGTCTCAGTAAGGCTCAGAAGGGGACTTCTTGTTGCCACATAGAACTGGTTTCCAGCTTTTCCTCTCTATTTTGTTGGTGCAAGCTTCTGTTTAGTACACAGAACCTTTATCACAATTACTCCCATTTTTCGTTTTTTTTCTGTCCTGTTACATATACCATACTTACTCCTAAACAGGACTATTCCAGCCAGTGTGAACAATGGCATAACTTGCAATATTAAGGCGCTATGGGTCTAATGAAACACACGTGCACATACACAGGGATCTGAAACCTACAGAAGACATTACTGACAGAACAGGATCTAAGCAAAAGCAGTGTGGTACACTACATTACACTGTCTTATGAGCTTAGAAGCACCATCAACTTAGCACCTATTAACAACTCGCTGTGCATCAGCTGGCCCGCAGAAATTGTCAGCATGTATTACTTTGCATTTACTGCTGGCAAACCGTGTGCAAGTTAGCTTAGTCTTCTCTCCTGTCAGAATATGTCACATCACCACGTATTTGCTGCTGGCTAAGAGCCTGTTCATCCCCATGTCCACATTTACCACAGTGCAAATGATACCTGGTAAACCTTGCTAACTTAAGCTCACATCCAAGCCTCATGTGGGGGAGATGCTGCAATAGCGATATGATTTGGATGTTCCTTAATCCTAGAAAAGTGACAGAAGCAAATAATCTTCAGCACCATTTAAGCAGCTGACCTGCTGCAGATAAGAATGAAATCGGTTTCACATTAGCAAGATTTTATTTTTTCAAGACATTAAGTCTATAGTGAGCTAGTGATGAAAACACTGAAAAGTAGGAAAAGAAACTGGCCATATAATCTTTCCCTTCTAATAATTTCCCTTAAATAAGTCTTAGCACTAACTCTTCTGCAGACCCCTGTTAACCACTGTTATACAGCTGAAGGCTGTTACAGAGGCATAGCCTTAAAGGCTCAGAAGCACTTGTTTCCTGGCAAGAAGTATTTTCAAATAGGTGTCTTCATTCTTTCCAATAGGTCTTTTCATTTCTGTGCCACAGACGGTTCCTTTGACAGAAAGATCTTAAGGAGGAGTTTTAGAATAAAGTTGTTTTCTTTTAAATAAACAAAACACCAAAACCCGACTAAACAAAAACCCTAAACAACAACAAGACAAAAAAGAAACAAAACCAAAGAACCAAAAGTAAGAAATGTGTGGTGCTGTCTGTAATAGCTAGAATATCTCTCACTTCTCCAGGTTTCTGACTCATCTGCCAGCATCTTCTTTGGAGAGCTCTTGCACTGTCTCCTCTAATTTGCTATGGGGTGCCACAGGGATTTATTGTCAACCATCGTCTCTTTATCACATCAAATAGTCCCATCGGTTAGCATCTCCAGGCACTTTTTTCACAAGTCTCTTCCTCTCTCTCCTTTGAACAAGTCATTCATCAAATTAGTACTCTTTTGGTTATTTAAACATCAGCTCCATTTCAGCATGACTGAAAAACAGCATTCTAAATGTTCTTTCTGGTCAATCATTTCTTGACATCCACAAAGAACACCACTGCTCTCTTAGGAAGTAGGCAAGTTTGACAGGAAATATTCACATAGTGGCAATATATGAATCCCTCAAACATCTTCACATGATCTGCAATTTAACCTTTCCCAGCAGCCATCCTCCCAGACAGTATACTTTTTCAAGGTTTAACCATCTTCCTTGCAGTGATATCCCTTCCCCGTTGTCTTGACAAAGTCAATTAAATTCTCAACTGCACTGACATGGATTGAAGATACTGCTTTAATGATAACTCTGCTGGCCCATCGTTTTCACTATACAATCTTTTTTTCCCCCTCTCAGAATAAACAAATAGCCATATTTGTGGATTTTTGCATAAATCTGCTTACGTGAAAGTGTGTTTGCTTAGGAAAGAGTGTTTGTGGAAAATACCATGGTATAACAATTGGTAGAGAAGAGTACAGTTGTCATTCTGCATGTACTTATGCGAGCTCATTGAAATTATACTAAAGAAGGGGAGGGAAAATGAGTCCATTTTTTATTTAACTAGAAAAAAAATAGAAAAGTAATTAAAATAATCTAGAAAAATAACACACATCTTCTTAATCACTAATATTAGGAAGGAAAGAAACCTATCCCAATTTCTTGATGTATTAATAAGAATAAAGCAGTTAACATGGTATTTTAACTCCACACAAGATGAAACTTAAGGCTTTCCTTATTATGGTATTTGCCGTAAGAAAATGCTTCCACAAATTATTGAACAGATTTGTTTTTATGAATTGTGCTAGAAACCATTAGCCAATTTTTTAATGTCCATTTAAGAACAATGGAAGGAATAAATAATTAATAAGACATGCAATGTAGAGGTTTATTGTAGAGGTTAGAGATAATGGCCCATGAAGGGAGGAGTGTATTACATTAGGGATTCAAGTAAACTACAATCAGTCTAATGGTTAAAGCGTTCAGAGTATTTTCTGTTCTCTACCAGTGCTGCCTGTAAGTAGAGGTCTGAACCTTGTTTTACTGAAAAGCAAAGTAAGTAATGGCCAGTCTTCGCAAACGAAGATCTAGGGAAGGTCTTTACACCTTCAAGCCTGCGCATTGGATTTTTTAGGTGAGACACAGTGTGCGCGGAACTGAGCCCAC
>JAWMRA010000130.1:42853626-42923428 GCA_035584735.1 Pseudotriccus pelzelni
AGGGAGTGTCCCTGGCTGGGATCGAACCCTTGGCCTCGGCGGTGAAGGTCCCACAATCTAACCACTAGGCCACCAGGGGCTCCCTTACTGAAAAGCATATGAAAGAAAAATTACCTATGTGACTAATTTAGCCCAGATATCTGTACCAGTACTTTTTGTGAGGATATCCACTCTGATTGTTTTTTAAACTGTGGAGGAAAAATACCAAGGATTCTTAGAATGATGTTACTTGTAGCCATTACAGGTACAATCACCAGCAAAATGATAGGATTGAACCCAAATTACCATCTGACCCGGTTATGGGAGAGGGTGAAAATCCCAGACCAGCGGAGGGTCCTTTTCCTGAGTTGCAGCCTATCCCCAACAACCATCCAAAGACATTTTCACCATTTTCAGCAGGACTACTCCTAATGATTTTCTCTAGCATACTTCATCAGTATGTTGTCAAAGCAGGAAGTATACAATTTAATTCAAATAAGTCATATACATGTGAAGTTTGTGGTAACAAAAATTAAAGAATATTCATTAGTAAGTGAGACTCAGAAGATGGTGAAGGCTCCCAGCTCTGGTGCTACACTTTTCTTCAACCAAAATTGGCACTAGCCTGCAGAGAGGTTTGCTTTGTATTAATGCAGTGCTTTAAATGTAGTCTGCATAAACAAACAAAGGTGAACAGTACTTACCACTTGGCAAAAAAATTAAATGCAGTTATCAACAGTCATTACATGTCTCCACTGGCCCTCTCCCTACTGCAGAAAAAAAAAAACAAAACAACAACAACAAAAAAACCAAACAAAAAACCATCACACCAGCATACATTAACCTCCAGCCTGCAGAAATTTCATCTGACGGAAGTCAGCCTCCTGGTGCCAGAGAATTACCTCTGAATACACTGCTGTGTACCATGAACAAATCCACAACATGGTGTTTTCCCAAATACAGCCAGGATAAGACTTATCACAAACTATGAATCCACCACAGGCCAAGCTGTTGCAGAGTTAAGAGCTGAAGTTCCCATATTCTGGCACCAGTTTGGTGCCCAGGAGCCCACAGCTCAGGCCATGTGCTCCCATTCCCCACCACACCAGAAGCTGCAGTACCAGAATCTCCAACAACCAGCGTGAGAAGCACCTGAGTTGCCAGTTACTGACATTGCAACTAGAACCTTCTTGGTATCTAAAGCATTTCATTCTTGAGTAAGGGCTGGAGTTAGATTTTGGCATTTTTCGAAAGCATGACAGGAGGAAGGAGAGGTTCTCTCATCAGCTAAAGGTTAAACCTGGAGAGTCGTAAGGACAACAGTAAAGTCCTATCTAACACTTCCCAGGAAATTCCCTTTGTCACCAGCCAGAGGCTAGCTGGGAGGAATGCCTTTCATTGTCCCTACTGAAAGTCTGTTATTCTGTACAAACTAATCCACATTCATTGGGCCAGGGAAGCATGGCATCACTTTGCAATGCAACAATTAAGGTACCTAGCTGGGAGCAGGGAAATTTGAATTTCAATCACTGTTATAACACTGCTTTTCTAGATGATTACCATATAATACTAAAGTACATGAGCAATCATGAAGAGCCAGGAACAGAAACTGAGTTCTCTAATAACCTACTCAAAACCATCTATTACCCCGGATACCAGCAGGACACAGACTCAGCCATCCTGTGCTGCTGCATTTTTACTGTTATGGATACTCAAGTTACCTGGTACTATTTCAAATTATTTACAACCTGCTGCAATCATAAATGTTATTAAAGACAGACATATATCCATCTCAGGGTAATTTTTCCTTCCAATCCCTATAGAGGGAGTGGAGTGTACTCCTGATTAATCCCAATTGACAAGAAAAAAAAAAGAATATAAAAAACTCTGTTACTCCTTTTACACCTAGTGGGATATTCAACCCTTACTCTGGTCTCTCCAATTCTTTTCTGTGCATTATTCTTTGTTATCCTCCTCTTCATCATCCTTTTCTTTCCATTTCTCATCTTCATCTATGTGTTTTTGCCTTTCTTCCCTCTTCTTTCTTGCTTCCTTCTCTTTATTTTCAACATTCAGTGACCTGATCCTGCAGTTTTCCTCCTACATTTCTGAAACTCAAAATGCATGGACCAAGAAAGCCGAGGAGGTAAAACAGGTAGGGGAACAAACATAACTCCTTCATTATTATCTCATTTTAAAAGAATCCAAGTCCGTGTTTTAAAATTTTTTTTCCTTGATTACTGCTGTATGAAAGGCCTAGACAAACAACAAATCCAGGAAAAATGAAAGAGCCATTGGAGTGGAATGGTTTCAGCGAACGCTGAATGAACTGTGATCTCTGGCGGCATAAAGATCAACAAGACATGCTTTCAGCTGTAGCAATCAGTCGATACTTTCCAGACCATCCCCACAGTGACAAAGACAGAGGCATTTTTAAGTTGTAATTGAGATTAGCCTCGATACATACAGTTGGAGCTATGCCTGTGAACTTTGCTAAAAGGCTGGCTATGTAAACCATCTATCACTCAGTTTCACATGAGCAGTAATCTAATGACACCACAGAAATCTCACCATATCCCTTGCTACACACGTCCAGCCACAGCAATGGACGCATGCCAGGGTGCTTCAGCTGTGCTACTGAAGGATTTACCTCCCAAGATCTGGAGCACCATACAGACTCTCACTAAAAACTGGCATTAGTCCCTCTTGGGGTGTCCAAGTTTTGTACAATGCTGAGTCTTGTAGCAAAAGCACTCTTGCTCTAATCCAGATCACTAGATTTGCAGTCACGTGCTAACTGAAAACCTGTGCATAATACTACCGACTCCAGCACGCTTTGGACGAAGCCCATAAAGACAGGCAAGATTGCTTTTCATAGACGGGAATAAAATATTTTGCTTGTTACTACTAAGCTAACCACAATAAAAATAAATAGTTCTCTTTCATGTGGTGATGGAACAAAGCAATCATGCCGTATTCCTTTTTTAATTATTAGGTTGAAAGAATCACTGTCTTCCTGGCATGTTTAATTCTGAATCATATTCATCACATATATAAATAGCCAGCAACTGTATATAGTACAGGAGGGTGGACACGAAGGTCAGGGAATTAGCTTGATGTCAAGAAAGCATTTCCTGTAGAGTCACCAGATCTGTCCTGGATACAGACTCCTACACTGGCTCACAGGGAGCCTGAAGCCTGCTGTGTCCTTGTGTACCAGACATGCCAAGTGAGCATCTCCAACTTTATTGGCATTTGGAAGCTTCTCCTCCTCAGACATCACACAGGCATAACTTACTTTGTGGGGCTTTGTAATGATGAGTAAAAGATCCTTCCCCTCTGCCTTGCATTACAGGTGCCACCACTTTCTTGCCAAAGCCCCAGCAGCTACTGCATGGGGTCAGGGAGACTACCTTCTCCACTGAAATCTGAGTGGACAAATCTTGGAGGGAAGCATTGGCTCTACTACCACTTGCAACCAGGATGTCAAGCATAAGGAAGTGGGTGCAAGTAATACCATGGATGGAGTGCTAAAAGGCAGAGTTAAAAGTTGTGATCAGTCACAACTAAACTCACACATTTTCTGTGTGGTTTGCTTTTGTAAATAATTCACATAAAGACAATTATTAACACAAGTCTGCCATTGCACAGCTTAGGCCATCAGGAAAACTAAGCCAGAGAGTCCTGGGACTTTTGTAGTAACCTGGACACAGCCTTAGCACTGCTGTGTGCCGCGTCAGTAACTCAGACCCACGGCAGCTCTCAGCTGACTTCACAGAAACACAGAGGTTGGAAGAGATCTTTAAGATCACCCAGTCTAACCATCAACCCAGAACTACCACTGCAACCCCTAAACCACTAAGCAGTAATACCCAGCACTAGATCCAGACCACTCTGAAACAGCTCCAGGGATGGCGACTTCACCGCCGCCCTGCGCATTGGAATAGATTGCAGAACTTCGCAGGAACAAGCGAATTTTCCACGTTCCCTCGTTCGGCACGGCGGCAGTGGGCACACACGGCAGGCAGCCGCCTCCCGCAGCAGCCCGGAGCGAGAGGCAGCACATCCCGGCACGGCTGGCCAGGGCCCTGCCGGGGGAATGCGGCCCGGCCGGCCCGGCCGCTGCCCCGGGCGGGTGATTGAACCCCGGCTGCGCAGCACTGGGGCATCCCACGGCCCCCGCACGCCGCCCGTGAAGTCACACGCGATTTAGGAATTGAAACGAGGGTTAGGCAGGTTTTCTCGCCGTCGGCTGCGAGTTTGAAGCAGAGCACCTTGCGCGGCTGGAGCAAGGTCACGGCCTGCCCCGACCCGGCCGCGGGGAGGGCCCCGCGCCCCCCGGCACCGCCGACAGACTCCAGGAGGAGCGGCCGCCGTCCCGGGCGCCGCGGCCGGATCCTCCTCCATCCCGCGCGGTATTTTTAGCCGCTGACCCAGTTCCCCCGCTCGGCTCTACCTGCGCCTCCCGCGCCGCCCGGCCGGGCCCCCCCGCCCGCAGACGCACCGCCCGGGGCAGCCCGGCCCGCGCCAGGTGAGCGGAGCGGGGCGCGGGGACCCGCGGGGCAGGTGCGGCCGGGCCGGGCCGCGCAGAGCGGGGTGGGGTGGGACGGGCCGGGACGGGACGGCCCGAGGGGACGCGGGGCCGCCGCAGGGCAGCAGCCCGGGCGGAGGAGCCGCACACGCCGGGCCGGCGGCGCTGGCGAGGAGCGGGCGGGCGGGTGCGGGCGTGGCGCTGCCGGGGCCTCCGCGGGGGCGGAGGGGGGGGCGGTGCCGGCGGCGAGAGCGGCCGGGGCGCAGTTTTCTCCGGTGGAGCCGAGCTACAAGTGACGGGCAGAGTGTGAGCGCCGGCGTTAAGTGCGGGCTTGTTGTCTTTTGCAAAAATGTGAGTGTCGTCCCCCCCGGCCCCAGCGTTCCCCCTCGTTCTCTCAGTTAGGGCTTCCCGGGGCGGTGGATAGCGGGGTGCGGGAGCGGGGCTGGGGCTGCCCGGGCGCCGAGGTGCCGGCGGAGGAAGTGGGTCGCTGCCGCCGCTCCGTCCTGCTCCAACTTACTTTCCTTCTTTCCTCTCCGGCGGTTCCCCGCCCGCCGCGCTCCCGGGTGCGCTCCCGTGTGCCCGGCGAGGTGCGGCGGAGCCGCGGCCTCGGGCGCAGCGCAGGTGCGGCTGCAGCGGGGCCGCCCCGAGGGGCTTCTGCCCTGGGCGGGGGGGACCGAACTTCCAGGGGCCCGAGTTGTGCGTTTGGAGTCTTCGATATTGAGAGATATGGAAATGGTATGTTGGTGGCGTAGCTTTTTTATGTAGGTGAACGCTGACACCATGGTTGAAAAGCTGCTACAGCTTGCTGTCGTGCACCCCGAGTGCTTTGGTCCTGCGCTAGGAGTACAATCTTCAGATTTTTTAAGGAATATCTTTACTGCTTGCTCCTCCGCTCGCTACTATTTATACCACACAAGGTTGGCAAGGAGAGGAGAGCCAGAGTTTAAAACGACATTGAGCTTAAACTTGATACCATTGTTCCAAGGCCAAGGCAAGACTGCAAATATTTAAAATAAAACAAAAAAGTGTCCAGCAAGCAACTCTGTGAAAACACCTTACACCTGTTCTTCTACTGTATGCTCAAAGCAGAAAACTGAGCATCCCCTTGTCATGAGAGGTATGTAGGTTTTTACTTCAGAAATGGCTCTGACAGTCTGCCACCAGGTCTAAGCCTGTCCTTGGGCTTTGTGTTTTGTTTGCATTATGCTTGTGATGTGAAGGACAGTACAGCTGGTTAAACCCCACACCAGGGGGTTATCTGAAAGATGAAGTCTCACACTGTGACAGATGCGTGACTTTCACTTAGGCAGGTAAAATAAATCGTTATTGGACATTGCTAATAGGTAGTAGCTATAATGTAAAATATTATTAACACTAAGTCTTATTAATTGAGTGATACTTACGCTCTTGAATACATATTGACGGTTAATAATTTTCTTCCTTCTTTTTCTAAATGAACTCTGTACACAGTAATACTTCCCTCTCTAAAGTGAGGAGGGCTATGGTTTTCATTTAATGAAATCTGTTTTATTTTGGAAATAGAAAAGCTTTAACCTCCATTACTTATCTCACTAAGATTTTCAGAGTGGGTGATGTTGTCTAATGTGATGGATCTCCCTATCTGGATTGCTGAATAAGACAGGTATTGAAAGTTGTTTATTTCTCGTGACATGCACCGTGCTCTGGTGGAACTGCAGCGCCGCATTGTAGCGGCTGCTTAAGTGACTCCAGATCAGCCACCGGGGTTAACTTAGTTCTCCTACTGCTCATTATCGTGGGTGAGCAATAGGTTGCATTTGAGCTCTGTTTTTATGGACTGTAATTGTATGTGTGGTAACAAGGCTGTATTTAAAATTCGTGTGGTCACTTTTAAAATATTGCAGACTTCTGATTTCTGGCTGAGAACAGTCTGCTTCAGAACTGTGACTAAAAGAGTGATAATAATCTGGTAACTCTAAGCTAAAACTCTACCTAATATAATTTTCCATCCAGGGTAAACATGATGCTGTGTGTCAAGATTCTGTAACTTGAAAATATGTAAAGAAATGTTAAACTTTTAGTAGCTGGCCTGTTAAAATGGGTTTCATGATCTTTCTGAGAAATTACGATTCAGTAAATAGGAAGCCTTACTGTTGGATTCATAACTGCCCCTGATTCTCGTGTGGCTTACTTAGTCTTACAGCTGAAATCAGTATCTCAGAATTGACTAACTGCAAAAATGCAATGTCAAGGCCTTGACAAAGTCAAGATTTGACAGAGTAATGACACAGTAAATGCATTTGGGGCTCCTGTTTCTAACTCTTGCAATTTGTGGCTGCAAAATTTGTCTGCAGACATGTACAGAAGAAGTAGGTTTCTTTTTTAGAAAAAGCCAAAAATGCCAACTATAAGGAGGCTGAGATCTAACATGTCAGATAGCTAATGATGTCAACAATCTAGCAAAATAATTAGACTAGTATAATAGGAACTGTGGAATGCAGATTAGCCAGCTGATAGTGTGGAACTGATTGTTTGTATCTAAAAAATGAAACCATACGTATGTTCTTATACATACATGTATACTTTATACATGCATAAACATATATATCACATTTTTATACATAATATATTACATAGTTGTATAAGATGCTAAAGTGTGCCATTGCTGTGTTTTGATTGTTTGATATTGAGAGAGAATTATGTGAGCAGAAGTAGCATGTGTGGTGTGATCCAACAGAAGCTGCTGAAGTGATTACCTGCTCCAAGTCCCTATCTCTGCTTAAGTAATTTTATTTTAATAATTAGATTTCATGATGTATCCTGATTTGTTGTTTAATTGGGAAAATCAAGCCTTTTTAAAGTTGTCTTTATCCCATGAATTTAGAGGTTTAACTGCAAGTTTGTGGAATGCTCAGTCTGTGTGGTAGTTTGGAGTTAAAGCTGGACAAGTTAATGCTCTTTATTCTGCTTTACTTGATTTTACATGGGAAAGAAAACAAGAGTTAGTGCTTCTTCAGTGTTTGTGGTGTGGAATTGGCTGTTGCAGTTTGTTTTAAGCAAACATTACAGTGAAAATGATAACAGCCTACTTCTTTTTAGGGGAGTACTTGCATGATGGAGTTTATTCCTTTTCCTAATTCATGTATGAAGATGTTTTTAAACTCAGCAGTTGCTCTGATAGAGAGGCATGGGAAGAGTTGTTTTCTGCATTCCTATTTTTTATTGTCACAGAGATTATTCCACAATGTATATTTGCTATACATAGGTATGCTCATTACTTGAAGAAAAAGATAGTTGGTAATTTTATTTGTTCTCCAGGTGACAAAATAGTATTGATTATGAGTCTTAGTTTTCTACTATGTGGGTTGTTTTTTTTTTAGCACCAAAAACTTATGTCAGGACTCTTCAGTGCAAAGCTTCCTTTTTCCCATTCCTAGTACCTATATTAACTTCAGTTTTATTTCATTGACTTCTCCTTCCTGTGGCTGAATTGCATTAATCTGTAATGATTCTGGCCCTTTTCTACTTAAGTTAACCTCAAAGTGCTTTGATTAGTGCTCTGTTCAGTTTTTGCATCAGGAAGGATGCTGTTTGTGGATGACTGTAATATGATCTGTGCATTGCCCACTTGTATTGACTCCTCAGTCTCTCTTCTCATTCCCCTTTAGATGCTTCCCTTATGTCTGTCATTTTGTTTGCCTTTACCGTAGAATTTATTTTAGCTCTTCCAGCTTTGCTAAGTTGCCAGTGTGACCCTAGCAATCTTCAAATATTTAAAGAATTCACAACTATTTTTCTTTTTGCAATCTTAACTATTTAAAAAATAGAAACTAGATAATTTTTGCATTTAATATAAATGTGGAATTTATGGGGTGCAATATGGAAATTAGGGAAATGCAGGGAAAATGAAACTAGTGTAGTCAAGGCACTGGGAGTCGAGATGTAACTTACTTTGGGTTTTGATGAACTGGTCCTCCCGCTAAATGTGCATGAGGTCGTTGTCTGTCTGCTCAGAGTGACAGTGGTCATCAGCTGTGCAGCAAACTCCCAGACGTGGGTGAAACAATCAGACTGTGTGTGGTGTAGCACTTTATTCTAATGGCTGGTATTCGTAGAATCTGTAATACCTTTTCCTGGATACTCTGTATACTGTGTCTAACAGGAAGAAATAAGAAAACCTGTCTTCCAGAGTCAGCTGTGTTTGCTCTATTCGTGTCAGGGAAGAAGGTGGACAAGCCTTTTTCAAGCAAAAACATTGCTATTGAAGGAGGAATTGTCATTACTATGAAAAATACAATTGTAGCTATGTGAAGTAACTGTTTATTTCCCTGATCTCCTGTCAGTGTCTGAGGTCCCTGTAGTGTGTTCTGGACTCGTTGCTTTAGTTTGATGGCATTAGCTGACACCAGTGAGGTCTGGATGGAGTGATCTGTGAAATGGTGCTCCTTTTTAATTTGTGAGATCATCTCTAAACCTATGCAACTGGCCAGAAAAGAAATTTTCATCACTATGCTCCCGAACAAGTGTGATTGTACTTTTGGATGAGTGTGAGTGTTCAGTGCTGTGAGTGTTAAAGACTGCTGCGTGTATCCATTCATCTCCTGTTGGAGTTGTAGCTGAGGCTGCTGGAGAAAGGTGCTGACTTACCATGTCTCTAGTGTCGGATTGCAGCAGTCTGAATAATCTTGACCAAAGAATTTTAAAAATAGGACGATTTTGCTGCACCATCATTCCAGGAGGATTTGGGAACTAAAGATCTGTATGTCACTGGGCAGTGTGAGCGCACTGTGGTAAAGAGTATGGGCTGGTGGAAAACTGCCCTGAAATAAGAAAGACTACAAACTTTTCCATCAGCTATGATTTGTGTGCCTAATTAAAGTGATGTACCTTTCTTATTATACTTGGTGTTTTACCTGTGTGCTCCTAGTAAGTCAAATGTATTACTCTTAATTGAGGAAGCTAAAGGCAAGATAGAGTATTTCAAGATTGGTGTGAGACCATTTTTAAACTGGAGGTATAAATGGAAGGTGCTGCTGTGCTGGCTTATGCATAGTACACATCCTGTTAAGGCCTAGGCTACAAGTTCTTGGAAAAAATCTGAGTTGCTTGCTCTTAGTATCTGATTTAAATGTTTTAGTGGTAGTAAAATATTTCTTTGACTGTGATTACTGGAGATATTTGAAATACTAGTTATGTGACTTTAAAAGGGAAGTCTGGAAGTGCTTGCATAATACTTTCCTCAAGTTGGTATTTTTCTTTGTAATTCTGTAAACTAAAGTATTTTTTAATTTGGCTGGGAAGTACCTTTGGAGGTCACTCTTTCCTGATTCCAGATGGAAACAGGAGTACTGCCTGTGCTAGATCAGGTCAGTCATGGCAGGGTCCAGCTGAGTCCTGCAAATCTCTGTGGATGAAGGTTCTGTAACCTGCTTTGCATGTCCTGGCAAATAACTTTGTTCAAAGAAATAACTTGAACTGGGATGGCTGATGAGCCATTTTCAGGATTATAGGCAAAGGATGTTACAGCAGTCAGTTTGCAATTGTACCTGGTTTTGGTATTGAACTCTTTCAATTTAAACAGAGACCTTCTAGGAAATTGGTCTAAAGTAAGCTGACAGTGGCCTTGCGTTTGAAATTTCACCAAGCAGGTAGTTCATTCTGTTGCTCTGCAGGGCCCTAACTCTTTATTGCACCTCTGAGTTGTAAGATTGTAGTTCTGCCTGTAGGTGTAGTGCAGTTCTTTGAATGCTGGCTTCTCTGTAAGAAATTCTCATGCGCTTCCCTTTGATTCTGCCCTTTCATCCAGTTGAAGTTGTGATGTGCTAAATGTTCTTAGAATTGCTTTCAGCTTGGGGGGAAAGAAATAATCTCCAAGTTTTCTGGGAGCAATTAGCAGGAAACTAGATGTTTTTAGTGGTATATTGGTAAATAGTGAAAAATTAGACTGCTTTGTGGATATAAGTACAAATAGTTTGATAAATAATTATTCTGCTGAAAAGTGGGTACAGTGTGTAAAACTGGGAGGCTGTCTGTGTCTTTGCAAACTTTATCTAGTGTTTCTGGAGTTCTGGTAACCTGTGCAATGCAGTGGTCAATATGGCTTTCAGTCTGTGGAGCCAAAGCTGGTGGTTACTTGTAAACTGGGTGGCCAGTTTTAGAGAAGTATAAAGGATCATTTGATGGGAAGCTGTCAGAATATATTTTCTACTTTAGATTGGTTTGTTGTTTATTTTCCTCTCCCGCTTATTTTATTGGTTTTGATGTACTTCTGTGTTATTTAGTGTCGCTTTTCTGCAGCAGCAGTATTCTATTCTGGTAGTTTTCTCATGTCTGTCTTGGCCCTTAAGTTGCTCAGTTAAAAAGACAGCTTATGGCAAACTCATTCACCACAAACATTTGGAAGTAAGTGGAGTGGTGTTCATTTTGGGAAATGCTGATGGATAAACAAAACCAATATGCAGTATGTATCCCAACGTTAGGATTATTTATATCAATATTAATTCACCATTGAAATTATGAATCAACATAAAACTCTGTGGTAGTATCAGGATGCTGTCCTCTTGGATCTTTGTGATGTTCTTCCCGGAAAAACTGAAGAATAACTTGAAATTTGGATTGAAAGACTTCTAATGCTCCTCTCTGCCACAGGTAGTGCTGGTTGGACTATCATGTCATCTGCAATGACGTCACTTGGAGATCGGACTATTCTTTTGATGGAGTTTTACCTGTCACAAAGTGTGGACTTTCCTGACATCTTCATTACTAGGCTTTAAAGTCTTGTTAAACCTTCTGCTGATTTGCACTGGTTCTGTTCATACTTATATTGTCCTCTTTGGGATTAGTAACCCCAAAAGTCACAGTTTTCAGAAAACAGCTTTTAGTGAGTCCTCTTATTTAAGTCAGTGTATAACTTTCCCAGAAACTGGAGAATTAAATGTGATAAAATACAGACTGTTGCATCTGGATTTGTTGCCCAAATTTGTCTGAAAGCTGACTTGTGCTGGTGAAGGAGCTGACAATTAAACATATGAAAGCTCAAATAAACACAAAACCCACTGGGGTGAAAGGACCGGTTGTTTGAGCAACTAGTTCTTGCAGCAAGGTGTATGCAGTATTCGGGTTTTCACTTCATGGAATGTGAAAACAAACTTCTGTTAATGATCTTCTGTCTTAATGCCTGGGAGTATGCATTATGCAGTGTTGGACTGAAATAGTGAGCTTGATCAGCTGGTCTAAGAAATTAGCACTGAAATTATCTTCTCTTACTGCTTTTTATCACCGAGATCTAATCTGGCTCGTTAGACAATCTTTGCAGAGATTGGACAACTGTGCTTGGAGTGCTTGTGAAAGCCTTGTCTGTCTTTAATGTCATGTACAGTTCTCCATGTATGGCTCAGTGCAATTTGCTACAAGTGATTCTGTCCTCGTTTTTTTTGTAGTTCTTTGTCTGTTTGTTTGCTTGTTTTGTAAAAACATTGTTTGAAAGTAGGTGGTGCTTTGTCCATCCTATGTGGACTCGGTGATTCCCTCTGAGAAGCGCGACAGCTTTTGGTTTTGCAAAAGTGCTGGTGTTCAAGCCAGTACTGAATTATTGCATGTCTCTCTTTTTACTCCCCGCTCCTTTCTGCTTATTGCTTTGGGAAGAAGAAAAAGAAGAAATGCTTTTTTTGAACTGCTTCTTTCCACCTTTCTGACATCAGTCATTCAGTCCTGTGTGTACATGATTATTTCTGACTCCCAGGTGAGGCTTTTAATGGTCTTGTGGCTTCTTTGTTGACACTGACTATCTGAGCACGTGAAGATTTTTACATTGATGCTGTCTCCACAGTGTCCATCTTGAGTTGCACGACGGCTTACCTTTGATACTGCTGGTTGATGGCTCTGTGGTGCCATTTCTGGATATACTTGCCTCACAGTTCTTGGCACCATAAGCAGGCTCTATCTAGAGCACTCTCATCTCATGTGTGCGCTGTTATTGCTTTTCTGCCATCAGTCGTCAAGGATCTTAAAACCATTACTCTGTGGCTGACTGTTGTCTAATCTTGGGAAGGCTATTGATTGCTGTTCCACTGTTGCAATGCTACCTAATTGCATGGCTTATCTGCCAGTTTCACCTCTGCAAGACTCCCTCAGTGCTGACTTGACTGTTTTATTGCACTGGAGATATCTAGGAGATATCTACAGAATTTGCAGAAATTTGGTGTTTCTTGGTGCTAGTACTATCTAAACAACTCTCTGTTTCAGGTATGCTCTCTATCAGATATTTGTAATTGAGCAGCCTATATGGTGCTGTATTGTTTCAGTTATACCTCATATCTAAGTTTGCAGGAGCTAAACTCTACTGCGGATTTCCATTAAGGAGAATTTTATTTTGTATACTTGATTTGCTCCTCATTTAGTGATACAGGCCAAACTTACAGAACTTTACTCTTACTCTTTTATCTGTCAAGTAGTGTAGAACATGAAATGTTCTTATTGTCTGTGAAATCTCATCCTGTTCAGGTCTCTGTTACCAGTAGCTGCCATCATCAGCATGAAGGTACTGAGAGAAAATTTGTTGGTATGATTCGTAGTTCGTGTGTTATCACATAACATGGCTCAGTTTAATGAATTTGTTGCCAGAATTGTCTGTCTGAAAAGTCTTCTTATCTCACATAGTGGGTTACTTATCATGCACTTTTTTTGATGCAGTGAGGGTCATTTTATTGATGCTGAGTTTCAGGTAATCAGATTTTTTTCAAGTTTGTATCTACATGTGGATTGCTAGAGTTGTTCCTTTGCAGGCTTTCTCTAAATGAAAGGAATTTCTCACAGATATTCTGGTCTGTTTGTGTGTTTACCTGTCTCTCAGTATGAAAATGTCTCAAAACAATACGTGTTCCCTGTAGTGCATCTGTGTTTGTTCTGCTTGGTTTCGTTCTTGTAAACAGTTCGTAGAACCTCTTCAGGAATGGTTACACTTGAGTATTATGAAACTGAAATGTCTGGGTGTTGTCTCCTGCTGCAGTATTATAATCAGCCAGAGCCTTGATGCCAGGAGATAATAATGGCTGGTTCTGCAGCCAGCATAGGTTGATGGCCTTGGGCAGCTGGATGCCTTTAGGTGTTTGCACTCTCAGTATCTGCCTAGAAGGATGGCAGAGGCTTCCCAAGCAGTTAGGAAGCTCACTTACTTGAGCCTGCTTGAATCTGTAGTAGCAGTATGAATGTTCTTGCTCTGCATCAACTCATTTAATGAATAGCTTCTGATACTCATTTGGAGTTGTGCAGAGGACTGCTTCACCCAAGGATTCTTTGTTCTTTGTAGGTCCTTGATATTCTAATAGTAAGTAGGATAAACCTTGTGAGCTTGGCAGTTTTCTCAGGAGATTATAAAGGCTTTTGGTCATCCACTTCATTATGTATACTGCTCGTGGTAAAACTTTGCTGCGACCTTATTGCACAAACACACAGATCAAGATACCTGAGCAGTTTCTGTATGTGGTTAGGAGTCACCATTGCCTTCCTTTCTTTGCCCTGAACTTGTTTTCATTTGTGTGCTGTGGATTTCATGTAATGAAATGTCCTGCAGCTCAGCAAATGGGCTCCAAAGTGAAATACTGTAAAGCCAATCCTCTGTGTCACAGATTTCTGATAGGTTTCATAATAGTTGCATTGGGCTTATAACTCGTATTTATTTGTGCATCTCTGCTTTAATAATGCTGCATCTCAACACTTAATAAGTCTGGTTCCAGATTTCACCCAGCTTGAGCTGCTAGTTCATTTAATAGCATAATTGCAAGGTGATAATTGAATAGCAGCTGTCTGCTTCCTAGATGAGGAGGCTGTATCATTAGACCTTCTGAAGTCTTGCTAAAAGCTGCCTCTACTGAAAGATGTATTGCAGCTTTAGCTATTACTTTAATAAGAAAGGTATTGGGCATGTTTTTTGTGGTGGTAGTATTGGACTGGTAGCTTTGCTGCTTGCCCAGTAGACTATTGGCCAAGTACTTGAAGCACAAGGCAGTGGTGCATGGCACAGTGGCTGGGGTATCTGGATGTTTCTCAGTGTGTGACTTTTCGTCTGTCCGAGCCTAATAGAGATCAGTATTGTAGTTCTTCTGTAGTTCTGTGCCCAGCTATCTTCACTGTAGTGTCTCCTGTTGGTGTCCCACAGGTCGCAGCGCTGTTGTGCCGGTGTGTAAGCCACGCTCTACACTGATGTGTAGTCACAAACACACATTTGTAAAAAATGCACTTTTTAGACAAAGAAGTACTGTGGAGCCTTGAGAGGAGTGACTGTAACGTGTCCAAAACTAAGAAGAGTTGAAGGTGAGGAATTGCAGTGGTTAGAGCAGTCCTTCTAGCAGAACACTTGACATTTCAGTGGATAGCTTGGCATGTGGGCATGGCTCCAGCTTCATCCTCCTGTGGGGTACCCTGTTGGTAAGGGGTCACCTAAATATAGTAAGCCTGTGCAGTGGGATGTTTTTTGCTCTGCAATGGGCTATTTTCAGTGCAAAGCTAGAAAGCTTTGTCTTCTACAAGGTCACTCCATCACAGATTTTCAGATATTTTCAGTTGTTTAGCTTTCTTATTGGAGGCTGTGTAGAAACTGGGTGATGGACTTTGGGATCAGTATTTCTGTTCTCTAATCTGTAATGGGATGCATATAATTGATAAAAGAAGTCTGGTTCTGTAGAGGTCATTCCATAGTATCTACATAGGTTATATTTAGTGCTTGTTTTTGTCTGATTGGTGTCAGAGTAAAGCTAGTGTTACAAACTGCTTGCTTATTTATGAATGTTTCTAGGAAAAGAAAAATTGGTGGCAGTGTGTTCTTGATGCTTGTTTTATTTCGCCAAGCAATGGCTTCACATAAAAGTGAGTTTGTGGTTGTCAAATGTGAATACAGCTAGATGTGGTAAAGAAGTAAGTTTCTCAGTCTCCAGGATAATTAATGTTCTGCAGGTAGCAGAAGGTGGGTAACAAAACAGTTGGAAAAGTGGTGGGCTGGCTCCTTCCCTGCACCTATTTGGATGAACTTTCTCTCCCACCAAAAAAAAAAAAAAATCACAAATGCAGTATTCATGTCCGTCTCATTTCACATTTACTTGTGAGTGAACAATTGCAATAGTGTACAAAGGGGCAGGTCCTTGGATCTCTTAAATGTTAATAGCCTGTCAGCGTTTGTGTTTTGTTTTCTGTTTTTGTTTTCGGAAATCTGAAATGGCAAATTTATCTTATTTTCTGCCTCAGAAAAGCACTGAGTAACTGGATAATCATACAGCTTCTCAAGAGTAAGTGCTAAAACCCTGTATTTTTTAATTCAGCTTTTAGTTATCTCCTATTTGTTTTTTACATGTGAGCTTGATGTTGTGGTTTTGAGGGTTTTTTTATGGATTTGGTTGGTTTTTTTGTTTGTGTTTTTTTTCTTTTTTTAAGCCCTTGCACTATATTTTTTTCATTGTCACAGAAATTTGTGAAGTTAGCCTTATTTTGACTTCTAGCTGCCAGTGTAGAAAACTGGTTACCACTGTTTGGTGGTTGGGTCTTGACATAGAATAACCAAGGGAAAACTTGCCTATGAAGTCTTACAAACTTTTTGACTTTACTAATGCAAAAGAGTTGCATTTGTAAACACAAGATGAATCTGTAATGTCAGAAGGGGAAAATGTCAGATAATATGCACCTGTCCACACTTGTGAAATCTGTCATTGAAATGATTTTGAATACTGTGGTATTTTTCCATGCTCTTCAGCTCTTCCAGAAGTCACTCTCAGAAAAGAGACAAAATGGCCTTTGTACTCAGTGATACTTCCTGGAGAAAAATTTAATCTATGTGGACTAACGGCTGCCTTTCTGCAAACCAGTGACTTTAAGGTTAATGTTTAAATATTTAAATGGATTTGGCATGTTGCCATTGAAGTAAAACAGAATGTGCTTAACCCTGAAACTCAAACTGTTCCCTGGGTGGCCCAAAAAAAAAGTTACTCAATAGTGCAATGATCTGGTAACTTGAAAGATTATAATTAAAGGCTAATTCTGAACAGGGGTATCCTAAAGCAGGACTGTCTATCTGATGTTTTCTATTTAGTTGAGGGGAACTTTTACAGATGGCGTTGGACCTTTTTACAGAACTTTTTAGGCTGGATGGTAGCACTCATCTGTGGGTTAAAGTCCAGTATAAATAAGCTGGTGTAGACTCTAGAAAAAATAGTCCTAAAAGATACCAATCAGCATGAAGGAATTTTAAACTTGTTGAAAACTGGGTAACTTTCTAAATTCAGATGACTTTATTTTTAGTTCTCTTTGTTTGGGTTGGAACGCAGGGGTTAGGCAAAGGTTTGATGCGTGTAAAGCTCAAGCTTAGTTTGGGAGTCTCAGTACTTACGACTTGAAATGGAAAAAGTTAAAGAAGAAAGCCAAGAGCAATTGCACTTGGTGTTCTCCACATCTCTAGTGCTCTATACCTTAATCCAGAGGATTGGGTTGGCAGTGTCTGGAAGAGAGGTGGGAGCTCCAGGGAGCACCTTGTGACTGTGTCTCTAGTCCAGTCTGATTCTGATCTTAAGGTTACCGAGAACTTTGCTAAAAGCATCCCAGTCAGTGGAGTACTTCTGCCTCTTGTGCAAGATGGTGCAAACCCAGGTTTTCTGCTGAGTATCCTGAAGATTTTTTTAATTTTCTCCACGTGCTGCATTGGTGACTGCATGCTTTCTGAAGTGGAGAGAATGAAGCAGTGTACAAGGCATGCTGAAGTAAGCCTGGCTGGACAGGGGAGACAGTTTTCTTTCCTCATCTTGCTTTGTTATATGAACCTTATGTTCAAGTTTAAAAAGTATGTGAATTTTTCAGCATGTGTAGATGTGAAATGTCATACTTTAGAACTCTTAATGAAAATAATTGTAAATCCTGTAACTCCAAGCCTATGAAAGAAGTATTTCAGGTTGCAACAACTTCCCAGACAAACTAGTACTTTGCCTAACTCTGAATAAGTCATGTGGTATTTGTATTTCAGCGCAGAAGTGAAATTCTCTGGCCCAGTGTTAGTTATTTATTTGCTTGAGCTCATGTTTGCATATCCAAAAGAAAGGAATGAAACTGCAAATGGCCAGTACAGAATTAATGCGTCATATACTATGATGCAATTTATGTGACCCAAATGGGTGGCTACTTATTCTTTTATATCATCTGTGTTGGTAGTTGGATTCAAAATTTTATGGTATTTTAATGTATTTAGTGATCTCCTTATAAATGGAAAAAAATTTCTACTTAGATAGGGTCATTTCATGAAGAGAGGACACACAGGCTGCCTTTGCTTGACCAGCCTCTTCCTGCTGGTGGTTCAGAGGTAAAGGGAAGATCAAACAAAGAACAGTTTACTTTTCAGTGCTTTACACAAGGATAATAAAATGATAATCTGTGTTTCATCTGAGAAATAAGACATTAAATACCTTGGCTGGAAGGAGCTTTTAAGATAAAGATTAAAATCTTTCTTATGAAGAATAAGGCTCTTTTCTACCTCTTGCGTGTTAAATTAGATGAAGGAGAACAATGTGTTCAGACTGTCAGCTCAACTCTCAGAAGCTTACAGTGATCTGTGCCTGGTGCTGCCACGTGTAGTCAGCTTGTTCCAGCAGCACTCTTTAGCATCTTTAGTCCAGGGAAAAGACTCTAGCAGTCCAAGTGGTAGGCAAGCACTTTAAACAATCTGTTCAGGGAAGCATGCAGATTTAATCAGTTTGTGAAATATGAATATCTTCAAACAGAAGATAAATTTGTGTCTGTTCTGTTCTAAAGGGGAGAGGAGAAGGAGGGAAGGTGGTTGGTGATCACTTATTTTACTGGGAGGTATTTGGGGCTGTATTTAAATGGAGTGAAAGCCTCTTAATCTGCATGAGGAAGATTTTAAGCAAAATGGGGAGTAATGAAGTAGAGACATTAGTTCACAGTTTAGTATTGACTACCTTTTCAGACATCCTTAAGGTCATGACCAAGCCATAACAACTTCAACTAGCGATCCAGGAAGGTCAGGTAACCGTGAGGTGATGGCAGGTTTGGCAGGGCAGGAATGGCCGATGCATGCAAACTTCAGCTGGTGGGTGGTGTTTTTATTTTGAGGGTGCTGGTAGCGCATGTTTGTTAGATGGCTCTGTGGTTAATGTATCCTGCCTTGTCCTATGCCCCAGCTAAGGAACAGCAGAGTTTATCACCCAGTGATTTTGAATGCAGAATGCCTGTGGTCCTGAGGGTGAATTTCTTCAAACTGAGTATCCTCCTAGTCAATGGATATATACTTATTGCTTTTGTTCCGATTTCTGTGTGTTTGTTTAGGGGGTGGCCTGTTGCTGGTTTTTAGGTGTTTTGGGGGTTTTTTGTTTGTTTTTTTTTTTTTTTTCTAGGTCTGGGTTGGGAGGGATCTTAAAGGTCATCTACTTCCAACCCCCCTACTGCAGGTGGGGATACCTTCCATTAGACCAGGTTGCCCAAAGCCCCATCCAACCTGACCTTGAATGCTTCCAAGTTTGGGGCACCTATGACTTCTCTGGGCAACCTGTTTCAATGCCTCACCACTCACAGTAAAGAATTTCTTCCTAATATCCAATCTGAACCTACTCTCTTTGAATTTGTAATCATTCCCCCTTGTCCTGTTGCTACATGCTCTTGTAAATCTCTTCAGGTAATGAAGGGCTGCAGTTAGGTCACCCTGAAGCCTTTTCTTTTCCAGGCTGAATAATCCCAGTTCTCCTAGCGTTGATGATTATAGCCTGCAGATAGCTATGATGGCTTGATGATTCTGGCCTGCAGATAGCAGTTCCTATTCTGCAGGTGCTCAGCTCTCTGCTTTTCTCTTAAGTTTCTGGTGCAGTGTTTTTCTGATGGTAAGCACAGTGAACTGGGAGCTAGTATTTAAGGCCTTGAGATGGGATTTCAATGACAAACTGTGTAGTGCCAAAGCCTTGGCTCTTCCAGTATCTTGTTCTTCTACTGATAACTATGGAGTTGTTGTATGCTGTGTGTGAGATGGAGTTCAAAGCCTATCACCATCCACTTAAATTTTGCAGGGCAGAAGGAAACTTGGATTTGCCGAAATAGTCTGTTTGATACCCTAAAGAACTTTATTGCTACAAAGCTCCTATATAGAAGTTGTCCTCTGGGAGCATGGGGTACGTGCAAGAGTTGTTTTCTCTTCCGAGAGCAATCATGTTATTCATGTTGGTAAATGATGTCTTGGTAGTATAAAAGTTGTCATTTATGTCTGTCAGAAAAAGAGTGAGTTGATGTTCTATGCCTTCTTTTAAGGGTGATGCATTATCAATTCTCATTTATAATTAGAGATAACTGCATCATTTCTTGTAATACTTCTGTATCACCAACTGGATGCACATTATGCATTGGATACCTTAGATTCACAACTTTTTTTTTCCCTGAAATATTAGAGGGTTGGTTTTGGTGGGTTTTTTTCAATCTTTAATTTTGTGATCTTTTTAAGATATTTCAAGTTGGTTTCATTTCTTATAGCTTGAAAACCCAGTCATTGAATTAAATAAATGAATGCAGAGAAAGTTCTCTTTCTTGTTCAAAAAGATAAATTATTCTGAAATGTTTAACTGTTCAAGTCTATGTTTGTGTACCCAGAAGTAGTGGTTTCTCTGTGTTTAAAACACTGCCAATGAGCAGATACCACTCAAATGGCTTAATTTAAATGATGAACATGTTTCAGTGAAGTTTAATATAGCTATGATAATTTCACATTTAAATTGACTTTCTTAAAATGTATTTGTTTATATGTATTGCAATTCTTGTATACCCTGAGGAAAAAAATATTTTCAGAAGCTGAAAGGAGCATTAACACTGTTTCACATAACTAGTGTATTCTAGCTTTCCCTTTTTTTTTCTCTTCCTACTTTTCCTGTAATGCTGAATTAATTTAGAAGCCTACAGTAAATAGGTGTAGCAGCAAATTATACACTTCTAGGTTAATTCTGTGATGTGGTTAAATTAACTAAGTAGAGGAAAGTTTCTGGTTCAGTTTTTTCGGAGGCACAATATTCATCGTTTCCTGCCTGTAGCAGACGGGAGTTAAGAGACTGCAGTTTATGTCACTTAGAAAAGGTGAGGGAGAACTGTTAGTTCCATAGGGCAAAAGGGAATAATCGTTTGATGTGTTGCAATATGACTTTTCCACACAATTATTTCCTCAGGCTGTTTGAATGTAGGCTAAGATTAAATTTGGCCAAGCTGCTCTGCAGACTTTTCAATGTAAAACTCCCTTCTAGGATAGCTGTTTGTTGTAATTTGTGATGCACAGGTGAAGGACAGTGATGGTGGGGGAAACATCTTGTGTGTCTGTGTTTCTCAATGATCTGGAGCACAGGGGCAATGTTTTGCCATCCCAGTGCCTGCATTCTCTGAACATCCAGCTGCTTGTGGAGCCCTGCACAGGCAGCACAGGTGGCACTCGGCTGCAGTAACTTGGGGGTATGGCAACTGCTCTGGAGTAGGTTTGTAGCCTGACTCTGTATGTGAGCTGTGGTAGCTCACAGCTTTAAGAAAATAACAGTTTATGTTTTTTAAAGTCTTACGAGTTCCTCAGTTACAGAAGGGGTAGTTGACTAAGTCTATCCTTCTCTTACTTCAGACCTGTCCCAGCAAATCTGTTGCTTCCGTTGTTTACAAGAGGTTTTGTCCCCCACTGTGAATAAGGTGTGGAGTGTTGCAGAAAACACCTCTTTGCAAATATCATTTGTCACATTTGTGGAGTCCTTGTCAAACCTGCTCTCTGGATGTGTTGCTAGCATGCAGGGAGCTTTTGATGCAGTGCTGGCAGAGACTCTAAGGAAAATTCCTCAGCCTGAGCCTTTTATTGCTGCGTGGCTGAACTGATCTTTGAAAGTTGAAATCTCGTGAGAGAACTCTCTATAGTCTGGCTTCTATGTTTTGTTTTATTTTTTTCCCTTCATATCTCACTGATTGCTTGTGCTCTGATGTATGCCACGGAGGAGAGCTTTTGATGACTAGCCTGACGCAGCCTCAACTTGTCTCTTTTAACAGGCTTGTGCTTTGACTGTAGTAAGTGGTTTGTGGTGTGTCTTTCCACCGTGTCCTAGTGTAAGATGCTGTTGAACTCCAAATAGCTATCCCCATTTATTACTGAAAGTTGTTGATACCATAAATACAGAAGCATACTCTTATATGTGGTGCTTACAGTTTATTCTTGGCTGCTTAGAGGATAATAAGATTATTTGTGTTTTCTGAAGCTGTTTGCTTAAATGTGGTTTAAAGTAAAACTTTTAGTTGCAAAAATTACATAGAAGGTGGTAATATTTGTCAGGGATTTTTGGTGACTTTGTATCGAATGATAAGCGTGTACTGTCATTGACTTGGTGTTCCTCAGTGTTTTAAGTTTTACAGTTGAAACAGAAGCATTAGTGGCTTCCACAGTTAATGCTAAAAACATGCCCTGCTGGGAGATAAATGCCAAAAAAAACCCCTTCAAGCAGTTTCCATATGTTGCTGACGCATTATTTCCTGTGAGGCTGGTTGATGTGTTGGCAAAACTAGTATAATATGCCATTTTCTATTAAAAGTTAGGAAGAATAATCAAGTTCCAGTTCTTGAAATGGAGAGTTGTGGATGATAAAGGACCTCTACTTAGTGGGGTTTTTTGTATTCTCAATACTTGAAGTGATCTTTTGCATGCCTTTGCATGCTAAGGCATTGCTTTTCTGTTGGTTGCTATCTTTGGCTAAGCTAAAAGACTAAAACCCTTTCCCAAAAACCTTAAGGTTTTTCATAATAAAATATCTTATTGACACTGAAAAGTGAGGAGTGCATGGAAGGAAGCATGTGCAAGTGAGGAATAGTGTCTAAAACAGTGAGAGTGGAAGCTGATGGTTGGTGTCAGGTGTCGTGGTCTGGAAAAGTGCATTAAACTGGATCTGCCTAGATGTTGAATGAAATCGCTGTGGGATCTGACCTACACCCCTGTCTGTGAGTGAGCACAGATACAGTTTTCAAACTGACTAATGTGCTGCATTTCATTACTCTCCTAAACTGATCCTTTCGGCAGCAGATGGAGTGGAGTGCAGGCTATGGAGACAGCAATGGGATCCGCTAACCGACTTTGCTGTACAATGATCGGAGGGAGCATGGGATCTGAAGTGATTGCATAGTACCAGTTGCTGGTCAGGAATGGGCTTTGATCCATGGGACGGGGTAGGGTAAAAAGGAGCAATTACATGATCCTTTCACATCTTGTCCTGTTCCTGGTCACTCTACTTTAGATGAGACTGTCTGTGACAACCCACTTTTGCTTCAAAAGCAAATGTGCCCACGTGTGTCTTGCAAGTGAGGCTTCCTAACTTTCAGCTTTCAACTTGACTCTCTGATTTACCTGTGATGGTTTAGTTAGTGAAAACAGGTGATTTGTATTTGCATCAACACAGTGACTACGGTTTGTTCTGTGTAAGAAACTGCTGTTGCCACTCACTTAACCAATATCAGAGGAAGAAACTAGTGACTGGTATTTCTCTGTATATATTCTTTCTAAATAAGTGTGACAGTACTGACATCTTGTTTCTTTCTGAATATGGTAGGGTATTAAGCAGAAACTGATCTTGTGACTCTCATGCATCTCTTAATCTTCCTTTCCCTCCCCCCCAGTCAGTAATCTAAAAGTCATCTTTGCTGTTCTGCTCTGGGTGGGGACTCTTACTCAGATACCCTTTTTCAGGAGGGGTCTGTATTTTATTTCCCATGTTGACTAAAACTTGTATTTTTTCCCAGGCATCTAGGAATGTGTGAACTTGTTGGGGTTTATTCTTACTGTGCAGAAAATGTGGCAGCCTGCAATCAGGAGAGTCTGGTATTGGGGTGTCCCTCCATCCTGATGATGATATAGTCCTTGTAGTTGTTGCTGTTCAAGTGAATGTGTAATTGTGATTGCTGCAGCTGCATCTCCTTAGTCGTTAAATCTGCTTAGGTGGTTCCTTTTGTGTTAAGGAAGCTGTCAGCTTTCCTGGACCTCAGCTGGCTCTGTGCATCTTGGCCAAGAGGTGGGATGTCATTCCAGGGCTGTCAAAATCTTGTGGCTTGTGTAATATGAGATACACGAAACTTGGCAGCCTGAATTTGACAGAGGTCTGGTGGTGAGACCACAGGAATGTTCTCTTAAGTTGCTATTTGGTTTTCCCTTCCATGCTTAATATTTTGAATATATTGACCTTCTGGGTACGTGGAAGATGAATCTGTACAGGCCATAGGGTGAGGCTGTGCAAATGTTCACTCATGTTCATTGTTGCTGGTGCTGTGCTTTCATTTAGCACAGCCTGACGTTGCCTGTGTTATTACATAGTTTAATTCAGAATAGAATCAATTCACCTGTGGTTGGTTTGGGATCCAAATTATTTGTTGATTTGCATACATATTTGATGTCGAAAGTTCAACTGGGATCTTGGTAAATATATTTTGTGTTATTTAAAGAGTATTTTATGGTTAAATATTAGAATGGTATTTTCTCCTTGTAGACTATAAATGAGTTACACTTTATATCAAAGAATAACATAGAGATAGGCATCTGATCATCAAATTAACCTAATGGTAAGCTCCAGTGTGTTACTGCAATGAATCTGTGGCTGTGATAAGACATGATTTCTTTGTCAAATAGTTTTTATAATTTATTTTTTCTGTTGTGTGGTCATATGAGAAACAAACAGGTACCTGACATAAAAACAAACCCGAATACTGAGGTTTATTGCATTTTATATCTGTGTGTGGAATCTAATGCTGAGCAGGCTTGTTGAAGTAAGCACAGTGGAATAGTGCTGTATCTTGTGTCCAGTCCATTCTGTGCAAAATAACTGATCCATGTGATAGGATGAAAATGTAAAAATTGGCTACTAAGCTGATGCACTGAGACTGGAGTTGAACCAAAGGCACTGATGGCAGCAGTGGTTCCTGTGTTAATAAAGATTAGTCTGCTTAAACTGAAACATGCTCTGTGAATGCCAGTTTATTCTCAGTGTTGTAAGGCTTTTTCAATGGAGTCTCTGGGAATCTCTTAAGTATATTGGAGATAGAAAGCGTTGACACACAGTATCCCAAATGCTGCTTCTCTGCTATAGCATGTGCTTGGCTTGGGTTTGCTCTGTATTACCCCCGGTATGTGAAATCACAGGGTTTTTATAGTACCTGGAATTATAGGTTTGTATACCTAAATAATTCTCAGGAACGAAGGTAGCTTATCAATAGCACTTAGATTTGTTAGTTGCCAACTTTACATTTGAATGGTGGATGGGAATAATTGAAAACTCCAAATTCTCAATACTGGTATGAAAACTTGGAATTCAGGAACACTATCAGGAGAAACACATACTGGTTTCGGTGCAACTGAAACAGAGGCAGGTGGTAAACTGGTAGGACTTAACCTGTGGAAACTGGGAACTTAAGCAGTTGCTCTTGCTTCTGCCGTGGGTAGGGAGAGGAAGATGGTGTGAAACAATTCAGGAGACTTTAGTACAGTTTAATATTACAAAAACAGTTGCTTTTTCTGTCTTTCACATCTGCCATTCCCCATATTACAGTGATTTGTGAAGAAAATAGTCAAAGGACTCAGTCCAACACCTTCTGTTGATGTGGAAGCCTTGTTTATCTGACACACAACTTGATTTTTACACTGATATGTATGCCTCAGTAGAGGTTGTTCACCTGTCATGGGATCATTTGAGAATACATATTTTTCTTCTTTCAGCTTTTAAAAAAAAATCTGGAGGTGGTCTCTAATTTTTCTTAAAAACCCCTACCAGTGGTCAAAAATTAAGTATTCAGAACATTTGAACAATTTTAAAGCTAACCACCAAATACTGCTTTGCAACCCTGAAGGCTTTGCTGTAGCTGGACTTGCCAGAGGACCGAACCAAGTGATTTCCAGGTGCCAGTCCCTTCCACCCTTACTTCTTGCGAGGCAATTCCTCTGGAGAAAGTTCCTAATTCAGCATTAATTGCTTGCAGTTGATGTTTTGTGAGCAGTGTACTACCCAGAAGACTTGTGAAAATGCCTCCAGTATGTTTAACTTGGTGCAGAGAAAGCAGAACCTCGGTGGATTTGATGGGAAAACATCAAGGTAGAAACAGACTCGTCTTCCAGGAAGTTCAGTTAACTTTTATGAGGTACCTGACCAATGTTTGTTCTTTGGTTGGTTTTTTGTTTTTGTTTTTTTTTTTCCAACAGCGTTTCTTCCTCGTTCCCTAACACCCGCCACTTGTGCAATATGCAGTCCACATACATGGTCTGCTGTGAGAATTGTTCTCTGCTTCTTTAAGCTTAAGTGCAGAAGTTTAACTGTGTCCCAAATTAACATCAATGGTATGAAGTTGCTCAAGTATGCTTATTTGTGTAAGAGCTTTCCACCCGCATTGCAGAGTGGTGAAATACTTGTGGTACCGAAGTGTTTCTGACTTGCCCCTGATACAGATGATAGTTCCATGTCTCTGTTGTTGAGTGACTGTTTGACCCAGCAGTCAGATGGCTGCCATTTGGTGTTGGTACTTACCAGAACTGAATAATGAAGGTCTGTGACCAACATAAATTCAGAAATAATATTCTGTCTCCACTGCCCTCTTAATGACGTATAAGTACACAGCTTTGGAGAAGCTTGTGCATAGTGATGCTTTACATCCTGGTGCTCTCTACAGTTTTGAGTCAGGGAAGCTTTGAGTTTTGACACTAAGAGTATAAAGGCATCATTTTAACTTGAATCTCTGTATTTCTTGTCTCTATGCAGAATCTGTAGAAGTTGCAATCATTTCTCTATGACTTTTTAAGATATTACTAATGAAAAGCCCCTTTATCTGTGTGTTTTCCCAATTATTTTCTGCTGCATATTTGCATGCCTTAAATGTGCTTTAGCCCAATAAATAGTATTTTATAGGTTGCTGCTAACAAGACTGGGTGTCTGGTTGAAAAACGACCACTTGAAGTACCACATCAGAGTGATGACCTTTAAATGATCATGCTGCTGTCCCTGCATGTATGTAATCTCCCTCCATCAGGCTTATGGAGCCAGTGAAGTCAAAGCCAAAAGGGTTAAATGTGAAGTGAGCTGTATTGCAGACTAGGTAGTTTATACATGGCAGCAAGTCCTAGAGACTGCAGAGGAGCAATCTATGAGTACAAGTGAATCACCTAACTGATGGTGCTGTATGGCAGAAGTTAATGTGTGATCAGTACTTGCAAAAAAGGCAAAGGTGACTCGCTCAGAAAAACAGCCAGAGGAAGAAAAAGGCATCTTTTGCCTGTTAATTGTGAGGCCCTGTTAGGTTGTCAGTCAAGAGTTACGATTTAGTTTATTAGAAAACCAGAGGTCTGCTTTTTCACTTGGTAGCGCAGAGACGGTACTGTGCCAGTGTGTGTAACATCCCGTAGCTGTGTGTATCTCATCTCAAGAGTAGGCTGTAGCAGAAGCTGAAGCTCACCAGGGAACAGCAAGTATGGATGTGGCATTGGGTGTGTAAGTTGTGTCACTACCTGTGGCATTTATTTGGATCAGTCCTGAGTTGAAATCAAAGGTAATGTTCCCATATCACATAGAACTGTAGTTCCAATGTGTCTGCAATGATGTGGTGTACATAAGCTTTGCTCTTGTGGAAAGCTGTCAAGTCAGCTATATAGTCAAATGGGGAGAACTGTTTGAGAGGTTTGCATTTGAAATTAAAACACCCTTCAGCTCTCTGATTAAAGCTTTGCTGTAGAGCTTTGACTGTACTGTAAAACAAAACGTGGTCTGTAGTAAACACCATTTGGATTTGATGCCTGACATTAAGCAAGTTGATTCAAGGAAAAATACTAAAATAATGGATTTGTACCACTTGAGTCTTAAGGAAGAAACACATAACTCTGTGCTAGACTACAGCATTCTTGTGGGATGCCAGAGGGACTGACGGGATGACTTCTGTACAGGGGCTCCGAGTTCTGCTGTTGCCCTACAGGTACAGAGCCCTCCTCCCCAGGAGTGATGCTGCTCAGGGCTCAAGTAAAACCCCTTTCCCAGAGCCAAGGAGAAACTGCAGGGAGCAGCTGGCAGCCTGCAGGTCTGTGTCTCTCTCAAGGGATGCCTTGGGTGAGACTCATAACCTTGCCCTGGCAGCCTTTCAAGCAATGTGTGCTTGGGTTGCCCTTCTCTTCAGTCTTTCAGCCATCAGGACCTGGTGGAATTTCAGCCCTCGTGGGGCTGCAAGCAGCATGTCGTCAGCTATGCCAAGTGGCACGGGGAGCTGGTGCTTTCCAGAGAGCACTGACTGCAGCCACCTACCCAATAATGTTGCATAAATCAAACTTTTTTTTTTCTGAGCAGCTCTGCAGAACTGCTATGGCACATTTCTTGCCATGTGTGTTGTTTAGCTTTGCAAAGCTTGTCCCTCTTGGATTCTGAGACTTGTGTCTTTTGGGGTCAAAAGGCAAACAACCAAAAAATGTAGAAAGAATAAAACACTTGTAGCAGGTCTGATCTCACAGTAAGAAACAGTTTCCTTTGTAGGAAAAATAGCAAGGTTTGCATGTTCATAATGGTGTTCTTAAACCCCATATGTTTTATTTGGATTGCTTTCACCTGAGACTATAACGTTCGGAACAATGGTTGTGAATTGTCCTGTTATTCTAGATGCCAGTTCCGCTTGTGCAACACTGCAGGTGAAATATTGGTGAAACTATTAGGACTGTTAGGATTTGAACTACTATTCAACAATACTTAGTGCAAATCCTCAACAACCAATGCACCTTTAGGACTTCTAATAATTTGGTTGATGCTGTTTCCTGTTTGGCTACCAAAACACTATTTCCTGTAACCAGTTTATTGCAGTTTTGTTAGATTCTTTTTTCCCTCACTATATATAATCAGTAGCCTTAAAAATTTTTTAAAACCTAAAACCAGCTGTATTTAAACCTTTAAACCAGCTGCAAATGCAGCATCTTCAGAATTAAATTCTGTTGTGATGCTGTTGCTGTGCAGAAGTGCAGTCCTAACTCAGTGGTAGAATTTCTTGTAGAGTCAGTGGAAACTTGCCAGTTCTTGGCTGGCTGTAGTCTTTTCTGAATGAAAGATCATTTCTGCCCAGCAAGCAACTTTTGAGTCTGCAAAAACTGCAAGCTGATTAAATTTCTGACTTGCTTAATGTGAGAAATCCTAAACATCTTGATTAATTCTTCGATTTCTACTGCACAATAATATCACGGCAAAGATGGTGCTTTTTCAGTTGTTATATGAAAAACCAGATCAACATTTTCTAAAGAGAACTAGAGCTAAATAGTACTGCTGTACTTACTGTATCTTGTTTCACTACAGGTTATGTTGAGAGTACTCCAAATGCTCTGTAAACTAGGTCATATCATATGTCGATGTTAAATATAGCCAGTTGCTGAGCTCAGTTTTAGGTGAAGATCTGAAGGACATGCAGTGTACAGGAGCAGATGAGTCTTTCTGTGGCCTTAACTCTCTGATTCCATTGACACAGTCACTGTAGTAGCCAGAATAGTGCTAGTGTCAGTTATAAGTTGTGTAGGACTCACACTAGGGCTGGGGGCACAGATGCTTCATAAAACGGTTCAGGAACACGAAAAGTTTCAAGTTCGCGCGTAACCTTCAGTGCGTGCTGCCTGGCACATTGTAGTATAGTTGCTTGGCATTAAAACTTGATTGTAAAGGCAAAGATTTCATGCAGCATTTATTTCAGTGGTAACGGTTAAAGCAATTTCTGCTCTGACTTGCCAAGCTGTTGGCTCATTGGAAACAAACCTTTTTTTTTAATATTTGAACTTTTTTCCTGGGCTTACAGTTGACATTTTAGCCACCACCTTTGCGGTATGGTGCTGTTTCTGCGGAGTATTTCTGCCTTTTTTAGTACTTGTTTTTTTGTGAAAGCCTTGTACTTGTCAGTCAAGAGGAGATTAGCAGCAAAGTCTTCACTTAAATATTTCACTTAAGTATTATTTATTAAATGGAGAGGATATTTTGAAACAAAATTTAAAAAACCGCAAACAAAAAAATCAAAACAGAAAACCTCCATAAAACCACCAGCAACAGCACTCTGCCATTTGTCTTGAGTATGTAAGGTGTAATGGCTATTCTGCACTGCTTCTCTGTGTACTTGCTTCTATACTAGACTTGACTCAGCTAGGATGAGAAGCAAGAGAAGAGTATGGGAAAGTTAAGAGGGGCTGACAGCTTTGTAAAAGAGGGGAAACATGTAATGGAGAGTAGAAAGTTTGCTGAGACCTGTTAGTTTGGAACAGGTCAGCCCAGCTTCTACTTTGAATGTATGAAGTTTGTTTAAAGGAAGATGGGCAGCAGAGGGCTGATGGCTGAAATTTCCTTAAAAGATGAGAAATTATGATCAAGAATGTATGATGAGAGACTTCAGGAATAGTGCTAGATATTTGAAGACTATCTTGAAAATTGAGGACATTCTTGAGGAGCACAAACCTTATTTGCTCAGCTTTGAAGTTTTACTTATTTGCTATATGTGAGTGGCTGGGCAGACCTAGCAGGAACTCTAAAAGTACTTTTGTTCTTCGTAATGCATTATCATCTTGCTTCCTACACTGGTAATATTTCAGTCTTAGAGGGGAAGTTCCTGTGAATAATCCTGACCCACTGTTTCATAACTTGAAGATAACAAAATGTATGAATATACCCTTTAAATGGTAGCAGTGGACAAAATCAGTTTAGTACAATTCCAGGAAACAGAGCAGGTAAGCCATACTTGTAAGCCCTATTTAGTCAAGTAATGTGAACACTGATTAGGATTTTTGGACATGACAGACTCGGTCTTGTTTGTGCTTACCTGTTCAATCAAGTCTTGCAAAAAGAAGGACTTGAACCTTGACCTTCTAGGGAAGTGCCATAATAAAAGTACTGTTTGTTTTTTCAAGTTCCAACTCCTTACTTTCCTTTTGACCTGAAAGTTTGTCGTTCCTTGTACAAGAACTTATGCTTTTCCTATACAACTTAGTTGTGATAAAGTAGCAAATTAATACCCCCAAAGCACCTTCCTGAAAAGTTGATTACTAATTTACTAGGAAGTAAGAACTGAATGGGATTCCTCCAAGTTTCTAAAGACGAACAGACTGAGTGCTGATCTCATGCAAAACTATTCATAGGCTTTGTTTGTGATGGCAATGGATAAATAAATTATAACTAAGTATATAACTGACCACGTGTGCAGTTGTGTACTGCACCATGCTGTGAAAACCCCGTGACTAGTCCATGCTGCATTTAGCAATGAATGCTGTCCTAATGAAGATACAAATGGGAGCCTGATTAAGTCATAAGAGCAGGCTGGAATAACCAAGTGAGGGGCTTTTGGCAGTTCTCCTTTGCACATTCAAATAGGTAGCTTTGGTTTTGTTTGCTCAATGCACTTAATCTCAAACAATAAAGTACACTTGCTTACTTGTGCTATGTTAACAGCTAGCATTTGTCACTGGCTTGTATGTGCTTATCTTGGTTACTTGAGCCAGTTTCATCCTGGCGATTGCTGTAAAATGGAGCGGCGAAAGCCATGTGCATTTGCAGAACTTCCTGGTCTAGGGGGTTGCACGCATCTCCGAATCCCCAAAATACTAGATGCTGTTTTTAGAAAATGTTGTTAAGTATCTTGGTTATCTAAGCAAAAGATGGGCTTTATTTATTTCTTAAACAAAAATCAATGGACCAGTCTTCCACTTCTGAGTACAGAGTTCTCCCAAAACTTACCTTACAATGAAACTCCAAAGTTGGCAGTTATTAAAGGAAGAACTGTGTTATCAAGACAGCGTATAAATCCATTGGAACGTGTGTGTTATGTGCTTGCAAATAGTCTGAAATTGAGGATGGAGAGAACAGCCTAACATCCTTAAAGACAGGCCAACAAGGACTGTCAGAGCAATTCAATAGATAAGGGCTCTTCATCTTAGGAAAGCAATGACTATGGGTAAGGAAGAGAAGGGTCCAAAAGCCATTGAAGCTTTCAGTTGAACTGACACTCTGAGGACTGAGTCACTGGAGGCTGTGAGTTTGGGTAAAGCGCTAGCATTTGCTGTCTCAGACATCCATTTATTCAGTAGTAGGACAAGCTGCCAGGGTAAATGTACCTGTAAGCATCAGCATCGAGTTTTGTGGTAGTCTGATGGTAGTGTCATGATTTGAACACCTTACAGAAAGTCAATACCTCTTGCACAACTTTACGATGTCTGATTTCTAAAGCTGTATCAATTGCCATCCTACTTCTTCTGTACCTTAGAGCCAAGACTTAACTGCTTAAAATTTGTGCTCCTTGGCTACGTTGTTACTGTTGTATGTTACGCTGGTGCTTCAGTCTTGAAGCAGTCTGGCAAACGGCCGAGTGGAGAAGGTAAAAACTGATGGTTCGTACCGGTGACAGCGATACTACTCCCTCAGTCAAACGTGCCCGCGTGATTGCTTGCAGACATTATTTCTGCTTACCATAGCTTTGGCTTCTAAAATGGCTTTCAGTAAAGCATAGAGATATTGCTTAGCTACCCTGTGGGGTGGGTTTGCTTTTTGTTGTTTCTTTCTTTTTTTTTAATAAGCAGAGCACCTTCACAGTGCCAGCACTGTTGATACTGTGTGTTCTTAAGCAAGTAATGCTGTTAGCATATGAGCACTTCACGTAATTCACTTCTAGGAGTATGTTGTACTTTTAATGTTATAAATGTTTGGATGAAGTTGTTATAGGAGCTTATCTCACCCTCTCTTACATAGTTTGAATTAGCTTGATATTAGACTAGTTTGCATCAGCATGTGACGTTACTGAATCTGCACAGAGAGCTCCAAAACTTACAATTCTGTTTAAATACAGTATTACCTGAAATCACATATTTTCATAGTGTTTTCTTATGAAGCATGTGTGAGTGACACTGAGCAGCATGTTGGGAGGGATGCCTGGTTGTGGCATGCAGACTCCCTCCTGGATGATGCCATCTCTTCAGGTGTATATGCTGAAAAAGTCAGACTTCTGCAGTTGTGTTGTGATCCAGAACACAGTCAAGTAAACTAGTTGTAGTGTAATGCATTGACATATCAAATGCCTTATATAGTTTTTGTTTTCAGTAACTGTGGTAATCATGACCGCGTAACATGGTTTTCTCCTGGAATGCTGATGCTGCATTTTTTCTGGTATCAAAGCATATTCAGTTAATTAGAGCACTTTTAGACTGCCTTCCTGCATGTCTGGGCACACTTGCTGCTTTCAGATTTATTCCCCACCCTGTGTCTCCCTTCATACAGGCTGCACAAACATAGCTGATGGGTGTGAGTAAATGCTGCGTGATGGTTTGCTTAAAACAATCAAGTTCCAGATGGAGTACTAGGAAAAGTGTAACTTATTAGTGTCTGCATTGTGACACTAGCACAAACTGACTGGAGTTCTTGTAGTAATTTGTCAACTTGTCGATTGAATTATCTGTTGTAATTGATCTGGTTTTGATTCCTGTTTACCTAGCACTGAACGAGTCGCTGTCTCTCTGCCCTTTCACAGCAATCCCTGGACACCCCTAGTTGGTTAGTAGAAGTGACAAGATCTTGCACTTGAGCCCAGTTCTGCATGTTGTTGTGTATTTCTCCTGGATCTGGGGCTGCTGGCAGTGAATTCCTCCTCTTTTTAGGAGAATCTACTTGCCAAGCTGCATTCCCACTTTTTTTCCAACTACAGTTACCCCAAGCTCGTATATCTATTGAGGAAGGGGAAAGCTTAGAGCTCTGATAGCAAAGACTTTTTCTGCAATGTACTAGAAGTACGCAACTGAAATTTGGCAAGCTGAGCTTCAGTGAAGGCACAAAACAGCTGAACTGTTTTGCACTGCACTGTAGGATGTTGTGGAGGCCAGGAATTCATAATACTTGATGTAATGCAAAATGAAAGCAAGTTTAGTAGTAGTATTTAGTTTAGAGAATTCCTCAAGTCACTAGTTGTGAGGAACAGTGTGCTCTCAGCAAGGGCAACTGTTGTGCCTGTGCATCTACTACTGATCCGCTCCTATGGCAAAAGTTGAAACTAAAGAATTTCGCATCACCAGTAAGTGTTTTCATAAGCTTAGCAAACATACTGGTATATGCAGAGTTACAGAATGTTTGTTGTTGAGGAGTAATGTTTATCTAGGTTACAGATTTTTATACACCATAGTTGATTCTTAGGAATACCTCACTTTCTAGGCAGGATGTCTTCAGGACTCCGTGGATATGAAGCTGTATTTGAGGCTGCTTTACTTGCTCATTAAAGTATTGATTATAAGAGGGAAAATTTGCTTTAAAAGTAGTTGAATCAGTGGTTTATTGCAATATGATCTCTGGTTATGTGAAAGTCCACAGCAATGAGTGAGCAGACTTTTATACATAGACATACACCTTGGCGTGTGCAACTTGAACGCACTTCCTCATTTCTCTCTTTAGTCTCAAACCTGCATTTATTTTTCTTGGAGCTTCTCCAGCATCAGTTGGATCAAAGTTTACTTAGCTGCCTGTGTTTTAAATTTTGACATTATTAGCTAGGCATATTGTAAGGTAATGTGCCATTCTTTAAACTCTTGGGATCTCAGTCTTGCTAAGTCGTGATGTATTGAAGTTGCCTGTTCTCACAGAGAGAAAGCTCTTGAAAGAGGTAGGGCTGCTGTTTCAATCTGAGCTAATGCTGAATCAAAATGGAATCTTAACTTTTTGTTGCATGACTAGGTGAGCAAGCTGTGTTAAGGGCTAGTCTCCAGACAAGTACAAACAAGTTTTAATGTGTCAAAACAACAGTGAAAGCAAAGTTTGCAGATACTTTTCAGCAGTTGATTCTGTGATTGACTTAAATTAATGGAAAATTATTCAGAACAGGTTCTTGCCCTACCTTCAGGGAAGACTTTTGGAAGAACTCTTCAATCTGCCTTAGGTTTCCCAGTTGAAGGTGAAAATGAGGGTACTGCAATTGTTTATGCTTTTATAGGGATTGAATAATAGCGGGTAAGCAAAATATCTAGACCAGTCTTGAGTTACCAGGAGATTTTTAGCTATTTAAGCCATTTCATCTGCAGGGGGTAGGGGGGAGGCAGGGGCAGAGGAGGGCATGCTCTCTGATCTCAGTAGCTTGTTGATTTCCATGTTCCGTGGTCTTTTTACACTCAGTCTAAATCAGATATTCAAAGTACCATGTAAAGACAAGGTTGTGGGCCAGAAGCCACTCTGTGTTTGGTTCACAGTGAGCAGGCACATTCCTGCAGTTCTAGAACTGTTCTACTTTGGGTGCTGCTTTTGTACTCTAAACTTCATGGGCCATGCAGCCAGTATGAAAAGCTTTATACTTTTCATTGGTATTAAAAAGGATTTATTTTGAATGTAGTGACTCAAGCTATGTCTTCAGCAGAAAAAATTATGCTTAAGGAAAAAAGTGAATTTTGAATAATGCATTATTGCTTTTAGTAACTTACCTTTCACTACTTAGCATGCTGGCTTCATTTTATGCTTTCCAAAACACTTGCTGATAAGACTTTGTTTTCTTTTCCCTGCTGTGGTTTCCTAAAAGTGGTTTATATGGTTTCTGCAAGGCTTTAAACTTTTTTGTTAAAGAACAAGTCAAGAGTTGCTTATCTTCTTATGGCAAATTTGTTTTCCAAAGCAGTAATTGATTCCATTGTACAAAAATATGACCATGGAATCATTCTACTATGTGCCTAATCAGCATTGCTCTAGCAGAAATCTGTTTTTAGTATTATGATGTTTTCTGATCTTGTAACTTCCTTGACCTGTCTTGGTGTATTGCATCCAGTATTGTCACTGTAGTTAATCAGTCAAATAACTGCAGACTTTAACTCTTACGTGAATTATGAATTATTCTGCCCACCCTGTATATTGAGTCCTGATGTTCATGTCCTGCTGCTTTCTTCACACCAAATTTCAAATATGTCACTACATCACTATTCTTGTTTGAGGATGCCACGCTCTGATGGCTGCATTTTAAGCTAAGCACCGTTGACCTGTTCGCTCATTGTTTTTGATGGCAAATAACCTTCTTCCTGCTGTTTGGTTGGAGGGTGGAGTCTCATTCCAGATATGTGATAGTGTTCAACACTTGTCCAGTTGTCCTTCTTCAGTTGGGAAGCTGACCTTTGCCAATGAATGCGTCCTCAGCCAGATTCCCTTGTTGGATCCAGTGAACTTCATCCCGCCTATTTAGGCTTTATTGCTTTGTAAGTGAGCCCCCTTTCTGGCAGATCCTCCACCCCACTACAACCATATCTCCTAAGTTTGAAGTTCTCAGTATCTCTGGTTGCATTTTTGTTCCTAGGAGCCTTTTATATCGAATTGTGCTATGGAGGTCATCCAGCTCCTTTGGAGAGTTTGATCTCTCATTTATGTCCTTATGGTTTTGGTACCTCTGTGCAGCCTTAATGCTTGCTAGGAACTTGTCACTATATGTTGCAAGGCCTCTACTGTTTTTTGTGTGTCTGTGCAGCTCCATCCCATGGGTGGTCCACTGTTCTCCCTCGTCTGTCCGTCCTGCCACCCCCCACCTTCCTGTAGGGTTTTGGGAAAGGTAATGTGGCTCTGCTCTGCTGGAGAGGACACTGGAATTGTTTCCTCACTTGGATAATCATCTTTAAAGCAGACGGAGGCTGCTCTATAGGTACGGAATTGCTCTCCAAGTGACTGTGCAGCGGTCTCATGCATCTACTGCTTGGCTACTCCAGCAGCAATGTGGGAAGTGTACTGGTGTACCCCACATCATGAACCTCCCTATCCTCTCCTTTTATCTCGGATGTCTTAACCCTTTGAAGACCTTGAGCTGCCTCTGCTATGCATTGCTTCCTCAAAATGCAGGAAAAAGACCTTCAGTTCAGAAAAGAACTGCTCTCTGCAGTTATTACTGCTCTGTGCATCGAGGGATAAGCACTGAACTTTTTCTTCACTGGGATTTTTATTGTTGCTCCCATGGTGCTGCTCTTACTTCTGCTGTAGACCTGAGCTTATACAGTAGCATTTCACCATCATTACAACATAGATCTCTATTTCCTGTCCTCACTCAAACTTGTGTATAAGAGCATACATGCAACCAGACATGGTCAGACTGAAGACCCGCCTAATGCTGTGAACCATCTTCAGCGGTAACCAGGGCTGAATGCTGAATGAGGGTAACTCAGCTGAATGCTGAGTGAAGAGTGTAAGATCAGGATGAGTGTGCAGTGATTCTTCTCTGGCTGCTTGGAGCTCGGGACTGAGAGCATCTCAAGTCAGTTTGGCGTTCAGTTTTGGACAGGCTTGTTTGTTTTACACATGGCTCTTGGCTGCTTATGTTTGAGCCCATGTAAGCTTTTGGCTTCCAAGCAGAGTGCAGTAAAATGCTTCACAGCTTGACTACACACTGTATGGGGAACCATGCCCTGTTGTTGGGTATCTGCTATTGAAAGAGGGGAAAATGAAGGTTCATTCTGTCATGTAGTCCTTCAGGTAGCTTTGCCCTGTTGAGGAGCCAAATCTTTTGGGTTGTTTTTTTGCTTGTATGAAAGCTAAGCAAGCCAAATATCTGTGACTGTAACCCTAAAGTTGCAGTTGACTGCAACTGACCAAAGAGTTCAAAGTTGCTTGGCAGTCAGAGAAGCAGAAATGGCTTGGGAAGGTAAAAGCGTGCGTGGATGACATCTTTGTAAAATCCTAATTTGCTTAAGAAAATTGGTCAAAATGTCTGCACTTGATTTAAAGGCTAGGAGCTTAAAAATGTTTACTGCCTTAAAATCCTAATTAGCTAATTGTTTTAAATTTCTTTTTAATTCCAGAACATTTGAATCCTCTTTGGAAACATGAAAACAAAGAACTGCTTTTCAAATATTGTTCAGGACAAGTGACACATTCCAGGGAAAAGCTTTAGGTTTGGGGCTTTTTTTGCAAAGTTCAGAAGAATCTGCATTCTCTGGGATTTTAAATAAGTGTAAAATGAAAACTGTTTGAAGTTTAGCCTTCAAAATGAATGTTGGAAAGTCAGATGACAAAGCAAAGAATGGCTTGAAGTCTTCCTTACTTATAAGGGATGAAAATGGAAATAACTATGCACATGACAGAGCTACGCCTTCCTCAAAGAATTGTGCCACCAAGATACACAGTAATTCAACTGACCAGAGTATAGTGGCTGAGCATGAAAATGATTTTGAAAATAAGAGTGACTTCAGAAGTATTATTTTAAAACAGCAGTGTATTGAAGTCCTTGATCTGCAGAAGACACCTGGCAGATATAACTGCACCGGAGCTCTCTTGGGAGATGCAGATGCTGCATGCAAGTCTTCCATGACTGAACAGACTTGCATGGGTCCTTTGAACTGTGACTTGAAAGCAACAACAAACTTATTGAAAGGTGACGTTGTTGTGGCAAAAATGCAAAGTCAGAGTATCAAAGACACAGTGCCTTATAGTCAGACGGACTCTAACTGTGTAGTAACACTTCCTGCTTCAGAGCAGAACATGCAGTCCCTGATAAATGGCAGGGCGTGCTGCCACCTGAGCGCATCGGATGTTACTAATGTTACAGATGAAGCTCTGGGACCTGATCAAAATGATGATATGCATCTGAGAGAAACACTGATCTCTTCTGAAATATGTACAAGAGAGAAATTTGATAGAACCAGCTTACAAAGAACACCTAATTTCACCTCTGGAGGTGTCGAACTCTGTCTGAAAAACACTATCAAGACTGATAAAGAATCACAGGAAACAGAAGCACAGTCTGTAGAACTAGCTGCTGAATGTATAGATCCTTATAGGCAAGATGCATTGTCACCATGCATTAATATTAATCAAGATGACCAATTGAAGTCCTTGCAGGATACCTCTGACCATGATGAAACTGGGAATTCCAATGCTGAAACATGCATGGATAGTCTTGTAAATGAAATGCACCTTCTCCCAGTAGATAAAATGGATGGAGAACAAGTATCAAAGAAAACCAGTGAACCCTTAACCAAAGAACAGAGTATCTCTGGAAATGATGCTCTTCAGGATATGCACAATACCCCTTCTGTATCTTGCAGTGCACCAAAATTAAAGAGGACTGCTATACCTGACCTGAAATGCGAAGCAACTTTTGTGGTCTTCAGTCCTATGGCTGATGAAAGTGCTTCTGCTCTATGTACTTCAACCCCTAAAGAGCGATCAAAAAATAGAACTTTTTCTATTTCAGCTTTGGAAGAACTTGGAAACAAGTCTCCTAAACTAAGACCAAATGAGGCATTTGTAGGAGGACATAAAAGGTCTGTGCTTAGAGCTAGTTCAGCTCAAATTGTAAGAAAACCAGTGGGCAGGTCTCCTGTTCTGTCGACAATAACCAAAGCGAAGAAATCGGAGATTGTTAGTTTTCCCAAACCTGATTTCAAAAATGTGAAGCCAAAGGTTGTGTCTAGACCTGTGCTACAGTCAAGAGACAGTGCAGCATTAAAACAGTCTCCCCAGTCCTCCCAGCTATCAGCTGTCTCCTCACCTTCACGGCTTGCTTCCCCAAGGCAATTGTCCTCTGTAAAAGTGCTGAAAAAGACAGTAGATGTAGCTAAAGATTCAAAAGTGGAATTGCCTGTAAATAAGCCCCATAAGCTACATCTTAACAAACGCCTCTTCACTAGCCAAGTTGTACATGCCACAACAGCTCCCAGAAGCGCTTCCCACAAGGCTTCGAAGACACCTGCATTAAAGCAAAGTCCTGAAGACACTGACAAAACAAGCACTACCCATTCGGCATGTTCCTTGGGTTCTGCTGCATTTCCAACATGCGTAGAGAGCTCAGAAGAGATGCTAAATGATAAAATGGAAAGTTCAGCCTCCTTAATGCAGCCTTGTGCTCAAGATATTGGCCCAACTGGAAGTGAAAAAGAACAAAGCAGCAATACAGGAATGCTTCTGGAAGTGACCTTGGCAAAAGATGTGGCAAGTGAAATGTCTGACATGCACTCCGTTCCTTTGGTAAGTTTTTATCCCTTTCATACTTCATTGTATGTCTGGTACATTTGGGAAATTTGGCATTGCACAGTGCTGAATGGAAATTGTGGAATGAGCTTTTTGTCTACAAATGTAACTGTAATGTTGATTTCCCAGGTTGATTTGCTCAGTTGATTTTCCTAATAAAGGAAATGAAGAAATACTGCTTTACTTTCAACTGGTTGCACTTGGCCTCAACTGTGATTTAGTGTCCTTCCATCTTCATCTTATTCCATGATTTAATTTTTTTTTTTTTTAGTAAAGTCTTTTACAGAAAATGCAGTTGGTGCATGATGTCTAATAAAAACAAACAAGTCCTAATTTAGTCAAACGTGTAAAATTTCATAGCATAACTTGGTGAGGTTTTCTAAATATAGCTTTTAATATACACATTTTTCAAGATAATTCTAGTGCTGCTGTAACTTTAAATAGACATTAGAGACAAATTGCTGTTTTCAGTATTTACTTTTCCTTCCAAATGTGGTTTAGAACTAAATTACATTTTTTAAAATTACTTATGTAAATGTTGTGCATATATTAACAGTAACACTAAGTCACATAAAACCCGAAGACCAATGAGCTGGTGACACATTTTATTTCACTGTCTGCTTTGAATAATTTCGGAGTTTGTTTGTTTGAAGTAGAACCAGGACTCATTAGAATAGTTAAGAGTAGCCAGGAAATATTTCTCATGCAGAGGGCATATACCTGGTTTTGGGCAGTCAGCCAGCTGGAAGGTGTAAACTTCCTGGCCGGGAGGTATGCATGTGCTGGTTCGTTGGGAAATACTTCTGGATGAGTCAGCTGCCTGTCAGGAGAAACGTGCTGCTTTCAAATACTCTTGAAAGAAGGGATAAAGGAAAAGGAACAGCGGGAAAGAAGGGGCAGAGCATTGGAGTTCGGTTGCCCAGGATCTCAGGATGTATGGTAAGGACACCTACCTACAAGAGTTGGAGTCTTGGTGCTGTGTGGAATTTCTTCTGTTGCTGATTTGTGGGTTCAACAGCCTTTGTTAAATTGATGAAATGGAAGTGGCAGCTGTTAATCGTGTTGTCTGAATTTTTGACAGGCTTTCCTGATTTGCCAGAAAAATTCCAGTAAAGCTCAGTATATGGAGGAAGCTCTTAGGTAAAACAGAAGCAGCTATCCATTTTTGAAACATTACGCCAGATATAATAGTATTTATTATAGTAAATAATATAACTTGAAAACCTAAATAAGCGTGAAAGCAAAAATGGTCTGTTTTAATTCTAAAGTATTTAAGAGCTTGGATTCTGCTTTAGTCCTTATTTTTAGTGCTGAGGGTTGAAGAGAATGCTTTTCATTTATCCTGCTGTCCATCCGGAAACCTTTGTGATGTTATTAATTGTTGTGCTTGTACCTGGAAAAACAATAGAGCAGTTTATATAAATGATATATAGTAGACAAATCAGCTGGACTAAACTTTAGTAAGTGGTCTTCTGAAAACTATAGATTAACATCTGAAAATGAAGATGAGGATTGGAGTCAAAAGTAGAAAGTGCAGCAGGATGACCAAATTGCTGCATATTGGCTTGAGTCACAGAAAAGCATATAAAGAGCTGTACAGTCTTATGAGTTTGCCTTTATAGGTTTGATTGTGACCATGAATCAGTAATGACTCAGTGCATGTATAAACTGTAGCAAGAATTCTGTATGAAATGCAGATGTTCCATACATATAAACCAGTTATTTTAAACCTGTCCCATGTCTACTCCTGAATTTGTTTTTATCTATGGAACCTCAGTGTGAAAAATTTCAGCCTGTTTCTGTGTTGTGACATAAGACTTAGATCAAGAGACTTTAGTAATGGCTGTGACGTTTCAGGTAGTACAGGACAACTAACTTCTCAGGGCATTAATGTGTATAGCTTGTTGGTGAAGAACTTGAGGTTAGGTCTAGTCATGTAATGGAATTGCTTAATTAAGAGTTTGGGGAGGAAGAGGAAGAAATTCTGACGTAGCATTACCTCTGTAACCTCTTTTTAGTGTCTTTGTCATTACTAGTGATTAGTTTCAAACTAACAGGTTTGTGTTGCTGAAGGCCATTTAGGAGATGATTCCTGAGCTTCTGAACTGCAGATGTGGACAATGTGATGGAGACTAACTAAGCATATCCCATACCTGGGTGGTCAGTATTTCATTACAGATGCTGCAAAGGGAGATCTTCAGTTTCTCATGGTGATGGTGAATGTGATGTATAGTTATTGGCTTTTTGTTTTTTCTTTTTTTTCTTAAAACAGATGCCTTCTGTGAAAGATGGGATGACGCAAGGGAAAACCATACCAAAGAAGGACCCAATCGCATTGCAAAGTGTATCTACTTCCAAGGATAGAATGGTGCCATCTGTGTTGACCTTGAAGAGAGCATGTAAAAGTAGAACTACCAGCACTGTTAAAACACCTTTTCACAAGGAAGCTCCTTTGTCAGCAAGCTCCGGTAAGAGAATTTTTCACTGGAATATTACCACTTAACCACTTTCTTAAAATGAAGGTATCATATTTAATGTACTTTCTGACAGAACTTCTAGGATGATACAGAGTTGTATTTTTTGTGCTAAATACAGTTCTGTTTAAATTGTAAATAGCAGGGTACGGGGGCAAAAAAAAAGGCAGGTTACACCTCATAACTGTAAAATTTCATCTTGTAAGGAATGTGTTTAGGAGGGTGTGGTGCTACTAGAAGAATTGATATTTAAATATTTATAGTTTGGTTATATAATAGTACTTTGCTAAATTACAACTAAAATTATTTGAAAGCGCAGAAAATACAGAACTCGGGTTCAAAGCTCATACAATAAGCAACAGTATTCTATTCCAGTGGGAATAAGCCCTTATTTCAGGTCATAATATACTTTGTTCAACCTAATTTTAATACAACTATAGTTTCTAGAAAAGGGAGCACATAATTGAAGGAGAGACTACTGTTTGAGCTGCTAATTAATCTCAGCTGATTAACTGATTAATACCAAGGGCGGGGAGGAATCTCACATCTAGTCTGTAGGCTGCTGCTCAGATACCATGACTGGAAACTATGTTTTGTAACTGCAGGGATTCAGAAGTCCTCTTGTAAGTTATGTGCTTTTTTGGCTTTTTTTTGTAAGCAAGTGTGGCAGTGTAACTAGCTGCAAAGGTAGCCTGGCTAGAAATGGCTACACTACAAGGCACTGTAATCTGGAAAGTGTACACACTCATTTGCGCTCAGTAAAACGTCTTTTTTTTTTTTAACTCACTCAATCTAAGATTTTAAACCAGTCCAAAATACCCTTCTTAATTATATACCGTGGTGAAGTGTGATAAAATCTGTATTTATAGTCCTTTATGGGATGAGTCCCTCAAAAAAAGTGGACATAGTCCATTCTCTGACTTGAGGCTTGCTAATGTGAGGCACTTGCTTAGTGAACTAGGTACCAAACTGTAAGCTACCCATTTCTTGGAAAACTCATCACCTCTCTAAATCCCAACACAGAGCTTTCTGAGCTTCAGAAGAACTGAGATGGATATAGATCTAGAAGTATATTTTTCCTTTAGGTTATTAATCCAGATTATATTTATGACATGGTCACTAGAAATAAATGTAAGCATAGCTGGGTTATAGGACTAACTTCTTCACTTCATGAAAAAGAATTTAACAAAATTAGATGCACTTTCAGAAGAAGCAGAAGTCATTTGCCATTGAAAATGGAAACCTTTACTGGCCAGGGTTTTTTTAAGCTAATTCTGTCACTCCGTAACTCATTTACTGTATGTTGAAATTACAGTAGTCCATAGAATATTTTCCAAGTTTTTCCTATTGGAAAAAGGCTACTTAAGTTACAAGCATGAAGCAGCACCCTAACATTTCAAACTTGTGCTATAATCTGATAAGACTGGAACTTTAATGCTGCACATGAGAAGAAATATTTTTTTTTCTCCATGCCCTTTCTGCAGCCCCCTGTTCTAGCCCACTGTTGTAGCACATCTTTCCCTTCATTTTGCTTATGCAGTGTTTTGGTACTACAGAGTAGAATTTGGTGTGTTAAACTATAACAGGTTAACTTCCCCATCCCTTACCAAGGGAATTTTTAAACGTTGTTCATTGCTGCTTTATAAACATTGTACAGATGCAGACAGTCATGGGGGAAGCTCCTGGCAGCTTCTCACAGAGGTCACGACCCCTGTAGCCCTCTGAGCCCAAGACCTGTCCATGCAAACCCAATACACTGCCCAACATGGATCACCTGGACTGGGAGTCACCAGGTCTCTACGCAGCATGGGTCACTGTGGATAATCCAAGGTTAGTCCTCTGATGGGTAATGAAGCTGGAGCAGCGGACGAAGTCCTGAAGTTGGAGCTCTTGTAGGGCTTCCCTTCCTGATGAGTCTGTTGGTGTCTGATCAGCGTAAAGCTCTGGTTGAAGCTCTTCCCACACTTGGAACACTTGTAGGGCCTTTCCCCCGTGTGCGTCCACTGATGCCTGATGAGATGAGAACTGCTCCGAAACTTCTTCCCACACTCAGGACACTCGTAGGGCCTCTCCTCCGTGTGTGTCTTCTGATGCCTGTTCACAGTTGAGCTGCTCCGAAACTTCTTCCCACATTCGGGACACTCGTAGGGCTTCTCCCCAGTGTGGACACGATGATGGATTACAAGGTCAGCGCTGCGGACAAAGCTCTTCCCACAGTCGGGACACTTGTAGGGTCGTTCCCCAGTGTGCAGACGCTGGTGGGTGATGAGGTTGGAGCTCTGGCTGAAGCTTTTGGCACATTCAAAGCACTTGTAAGGCCGCTCCCCTGTGTGCACCCGGTGGTGGGCGGCAAAGGTGAAGCCATCACTGAAGCTCTTCCCACATTCACGACACTTATAGGGTCCTTCCCCGGTGTGGATGCTCTGGTGGCGAATCAGGTGGAAGCTCTGCCTAAAGCTCTTCCCACATTCCAAGCACTTGAAGGGCTTCTCCACTGTGTGAAGTCGCTGGTGGATCACCAGGTCAGAGCTCTGGCGGAAGCTCTGGCCGCCTTCCTGGCAAAGGGTGGGCCTTTCCTCCTTAGAACACTGTGGGCTGGGCTTGGAGCTGCTTCCTGTGGGGAATGTTTGTGGCTTTTCCTCCCCACTGGCTTCCTGCACAGTGGAGCCATTCAAAACAGCCTCTTCCACGAGTTTCTGACAGGCAGATTTGTCCTCCATGGTCTCTGCCCTCAGCTCATTGCCTGGGGAAGAACGAACAAGAAAAAGGAAGAACGAAAGAAATGGATCCAGGAGAAGAAGGAGAGGAAGGAAGAAGGAAGAGGAAGGGGATTTGCCTTGGTACCAGAGGGAAGGGGAAGGAGATACCTTCCCCCCCCCCCCAATCTGTACCCAGCAGGATGGCATCAGCAGCAGGGTTGCCCTGCAGCCAGGGGTGATGCTTGGCTGGAAGATGGAGCAGAGAGGGAGAAAGGTAGCCTGACTTCCTCCTCACCTACCTGGGTGTCCTGTAGCATCTTCCTTTTCCTTCCAGCCTCCTCCCTCTGGCCAAGGTTTGGCAATGAGAAATCCTGTTTTGGGGGGGAAAACAAGGTGTGAGTGCGTTAAGTTGGGGGGTCCTCTTGCCGAGGTCCATCTCTAGAAGTCACCAGGCATCTTGAGTTCCTAAAAATCTCCAAAAAGCCAAGATTCAACCCCAGAAAACCCTCCCATGAATTTCCCCTCCCCCCCCCTCCCCCGTCTCTCAACCTTGGGGTTCTGGTGGTTCTAGTTGGGCTGTTTGGGCTGCTGGGGGTCCCGTGTGTATTGGGGGTGCCGGTTCTCCGGGGTCCCTGCCCTCTCCAGGCTGCTGATGGTCTCTTGAGTATTGGGGGTGTCCCCTCTATGCGCTCCCACTTAGCGATTCCGGGGGTTTCAGGGCTCCCCTTTCCCTTGACTCTCTGCTTCTGTATTCTAGGTTCCCTGGGGACCCCCGTCTCTGGAGTTCCCCCCTCTGCAGGCTGTTGGGAGTCCCGAAAATCCCGGGGGTCACCTCTCTCCAGGCTCCCCCTTCTCCGTGCTCCCCCCAACTCCAGGCTGCCGGGGATCTCCCAGCGCCGGTAGCGCCTTTCTCTGCTCTCCCCACTCTGGGGGTCCCGGAGTTCCTACCCAACCCAGCTCTCCTCGCGGGTCCCAAAACCCGATGTGTGTGTGTCCCCCACCTGGCGCCGGTCGTGGGCTCACAATGGAGGCGGCGGTGCCTGACCCAGGAAGACCAACCCCCACCGCGGTGAGCGAACCTGCATCCCTCCGCCCACCGCCGGGGCTCTGCCGGCAGCCGCCACCGGCAGCTCCCCCGAAAAAAAACACCTCCAGTATCTTCCCAAGGGGCATCAGGTTTGGAGTACTGCAAGATAAAGACACCCTCCCCCCAGAAAAACCCTGGGACCCCCTGAAGATATTTGTGGCAAGCTCCCCCTCGCTGGTCACCTGTGGGATGCTGGAGGGCGATGCTCCCGGGGGCGGGGACTTGCGCATACAGCGAGGGGTGGACTCACGAACTTCCTCCTTTTCCTTCTCCTCCTCTTCCTGGTCCTCCTCCTCTATCCCTCCCGCTCCTCTTCCTCCTGCTACACCGGTCCTCCTTCATCCCTCCTCCTCCTCTTCCAGGCAGCCCTGCTCGTGTGTAAAGACTGGGGTATGAGAGGCTGGAGAGCAGCTGAGGGAAGGGACCTGGGGGTCCTGGTCAATGCCAAGCTGAATATAAGTCAGCAGTGCCCTGGCAGCCAGGAGGGCCAGCCGTGTCCTGGGGGCATCAGGCAAAGCATCGCCAGCCTGTCGAGGGACGGGACTGTCCCACTCTGCTCTGCACTGGGGCAGCCTCACCTCGGATCTTGGGCACCACAATATAAAAAAAGACATTAAGCCATTAGAGGGCGTCCAGAGGAGACTGGGGAAGGGTCTGGAGGGAAAGCCTTATGAGACGGGGCGGAGGGCATTAGATTTCTTCAGCCTGGAGAAGAGGAGACTGAGGGGAGACCTCATTGCGGTCTTCAGCATCCTCTCAAGGGGTAGCAGAGGGGCAGGTAGTGATCTCTTCACTCTCATCACCAGTGATAGGATTCAAGGAAGTAGCTGGAGCTGACTCAGGGAGGTTTCGGTTGGATATCAGGAAAAATTTCTTCCTCCAGAGGGTAGCTGAGCACTGGAACAGGCTCTGCAGGGAAGTGGTCACAGCACTATGCCTGACTGAGTTTCAAGAAGTGTTTGGACAATGCTCTCAGGCACATGGTGGGATTCTTGGAGTGTCCTGCTACAAAAGCCCCACTGTTATATGACCACACCTTTTGGGTAAAATCCCATCTGCTGCTGCCTACCCCGTCTGTTTATAACGTTTTTGAAGTAAAACTATACATACACTTACTGTGACCAAGTGGCAGTTTGTGAACCAAACCCAGTTATCTGTTCAAGCTAAAGCATTCCTGGCAGGAATAACTGGTTTTTTCCCAGTTGAGTAATTTGAACACGCTGGTATTAAACTTTAGCCCATCCAGATAAATCATTCGGTAGCTGCACAGTTGTTTGCTGTCGGGATTTCGTCAGACTATAGACAGACTAGCTAAATCCAGAATGGAAAGGATTTATGAAGGTCATCTAGTCCAGCCCCCTGCCTGTAACTGGGTCAGCACTGAATTCAGACTAGGTTGTTCAGGCATTTGTCACATTGAGTCTTAAAAATGTCCAAATCTTAACAGATTTGTTTCTTCCTGAGATACCAATGTATATGCAGCTAATTCTTAACCAGTTACTATCTGTATTTAGATCACTGGGCAGCAGAAGAAGTTGGTGTAGTGAGTCCATTAAACACTCTGAACAAGAGAAGTGATAGTATAGCTCTGTCATCATGTGTGTACAGATTGACAGAGGGAGAGAAGCAGTGCATCTGTCCAAAATGTACTGATGTATGTATTATTCTCAAAATAATAAAGAGCTTGTGAGCAGTGGATTGTGTCACACATGGCTGTTTTGAGTGGGAAGCAGGGAACTCCCCTACAACCAAGAAAGAAAAGAAAAAATGCCATGTATAAAACACCAGTTAGAAGATCCTTGAAACTTGTCAGGAGTTGAGATTTTGGTGATTTTTTTTTTTCCACTTGTAAAACTTAACTTTTGAGTGGTAACCAACCAGTAGAAAACATAACTTCTAGGGAAATTTCCTGATTTTGTCTTTAACAGGAGATGAGAGAAGGAGAGCAGAATTCATAACTCAAATGTTATATTTTTGTGTGCTTATTTGCAGAACATGTTAAGCTAGAAATCACCAGTTTATTTCAAAATTTCTTCTAAACACTGTTCATTAGTGTTGGTATATCTTACCCAGGACTTGGAGTTTTTGATGAATTAAAAATTGGTCTAAAAGGCAAGCCCACCTTGATCTGATGTACTGAAGTGATTTGTGAAATGGTGAAGCCTCATTTCTGTAGCAAATCTGGAAATCGGGTCATAGTTGTAAGCTATTAAAATGATTTCTGTAACTATTTGTCTCTGTTACTCCATAAGAAAGGATGACATAGTCATTCTAAAACAGAAAATCTAATTCTCAGTTTTCTGTGGTAGTGTGAGTGGATTTTTGTAGTACTGGATGGCAGGCAGTATGTCTTTTGTTCATGTTTGTTTTCTGTCAGTGAAAATGCTTGTTAGATTTCAAGATGCAGAGTAAGACATTTGAGTTACCTGGTTTTTACTGGACTGTGTGTGTAATTCTGGAGCTGTAACTGAGGACTTTGAACTGGTCTTGAAATGAAAGCAGCTGTTGTTTTTGTTCCCAGAAAGCCACCTAGTTGCATGTAACCATAAGCACTGTGGAGAAGGAGTAGCAGCCTGATAATAGTTGAGCTATTATGGTTTGGGAAATCATAGCTTTGCCTCACTTGAAAGGAACGAGTGGAAGGGGACTGGAGAAGCCAAGGAGCTTTGGTGGTCCCACGGAACATCACTCCAAGACCTTCTACTATCAGCCTGCCCCAGCAAATGTACAGTACCATCCATGCAGTTGAACAGAAGCACTGTGACTGTTTGAGCCACAGCAAATTGTTTGAGCAGCATAAAACAGAAATACAAATTATTTACTGCAGATCTAAAAGTGTATATATACAACCTGCCTATGCGTATGTAAAGGAAAGGAGTTTTACCTGCAAGATTTTTTTTTAATGTGCTTCATCCTTAAAAACTTCTGCCTTAAAATTATACCATTACCTTAAATTTTTTTTCACTTTAAGAAATTTCACATTGTTTTTGATGTCTTAGCTATGACAGCTCTGTCAAGCCTTATTTGTAATTTAAACTCTTTGGGAATGTGAAAGCATCAATAATATTCCTTACTTGATGTTAAGGACTTCAAGAAGTCAATGGAAACCATGTAAATCATCTTTGTAACAGAAATGTCTTTTGCTATCTGGCAGGGTTTTTTACATTTTGGGTACCCTTTTGTCTCAGATTTAAGTCACAGATATCTCTTTAAGCAGAGTTATGGCCCTGTGCTTTACTTATTTTCATTAATTTAATCCAGTGGTACTACCCCTTTCTCTTGCTAGTATTTTCATAGCATTTAATCAAAGTAATGAAAGCTCGGGTAGAGAGAAGCTTGAGACTATGAATTCTGTGTTTCCTTAAAGGAGATTTTGGACAAGTGAGACATAGTGCATATAAAAAGTTGATCATACTGAAGGACTTTTCCTGTGTTCCGCAACTATTTGTAGTGTGGGAAAAATAATTTCTCATATGCTATAAAACATGTGTTTAAGTTGCATTAGACCACAGCAGGTTTAGTGATACTCTGAAATTATTTTGTTGTTCATAATTGCTAAATTCTTGGAGTTGAATTTTGGCTTCATTTTACCCTTAAATGTGTAATTGAGAGAAGCTTCCAAAGTTAAAACCAGAACAAGCAGTGACAGATTATGACTCGGTTATTGACTGTTACTGCTGTTTATTGCACAAAGAAAGGCTTTTCAGATGGAAAATTGAAACCAAATGGCTTCAATCAATTTTCATACATCTGGAAATATACATAAACTTGGTAATTTAGGACTTTCTGGTATAGCCTTTCACAACACTTGTGAAGCAGAACCATAAGAGTGTAGTTCCAGTAAGCATTCCCACAGTTCTTGAGTCTTTGTTCTGATATTGAACCAGGAGCTAACCCAAATATAGTTATTGCAAATAATTTTCCAGCTTGTATAATTCCTGCTATCTACCATGTGACTCTTTAAAGTTGGATTGACATGCTGCCAAGAGGAAACAAAATATTTTAAAAGGCAAACATAATTTCCAGGTTTTCTGGACTGAAGCAGTCAGGACTTGCCTCAAAATCCTGGAGTAGACTTGTAAGGCTATCCATATACTCTCCCATAAACAAATCTGGAATGCAGCAGGGTCTGCAAATAAGGTTTAAAATTTAGTTTCAGCGAGTCTTTTTATGCTTTTCTTTTGCAGAGCATCCAGCTTCTTTTACGGATCCTAAAAGCAGGTTCCTCATACACTGACTTATCCAAGATCATTATTTGTCCTTCTTAGTCCAAATTATTTGGTCTCTGTGTCCATTTCTTTAATGCATCTGCAGGGCTTCATTACACTAGTTAACCCTGTCTTAAAAGTGACCTTAAAACTTGCATATTCCCATTCAGAGGTGTGGGAAGGAGAAAACTCATACACAGGTCTCCATGGAGCATAAGGTCCATAGTCAATAGTATGACAATAGTCTGTCATCCCTCTTCTGTCGTGTCTGCCCAGGTGGCTCCACTGTATAGCTGTATCTCATAACCAGTTCTCTTTTAATTTGCAGTGTAAACTGGGGGAAAATTTACTCAATGTATCCAAAAGGAGTTCTGTCCTGTTGAAGTTTGTGAGAATTCAGAAAACAGCATTATTTTTGAGGGCCTAGAAGCGTTTTTCTGGTTGCTTGAGTTGGACTCACTGGTAGTGTTTCCAGTGCACTTTGTCCTCACTTCCTGGCTGTCCTCAACAGGAATGGTTTGCTGGAAGCTGCCTGGAGCAATATATATCCTTGTGCCAAATACTGACCTCTAAGCCCCTGCCCCAGGTGTTGGTCATTCAGCTACAGAATGATCAATTCATGATTTGAAGCCTGAAAGAAAACGTAAAATGATGTAATCTGAATTCAGCTTTGTCAGTCTGACTACATGCAGTAGCAGAAAAATAATGAATATAACTTTGACACCTAATTTCTTTTATTCCTTTTTGTAACGAGGAGCTCTTACCACGAGATAGATGCTGCTTGTGTTTTGCAAGCCATACATAGGGTTCATAATAAAAATGCCCATTTGGAATAAAATACTTCCTGTTTAGCTTTGTAAGTCAAATTGGCTGTGAGAAATGAGTAGAAGTGAAATAATGTATGTGCTAATATGGGATCTGTTGCAATGAGTGATTTCAAAGCAAATTGGTTGATATACCTCCTGATAATTTGGAGGTGGTTCTGTGAGTTTTAGTGGGGTGGGGAAGAAGGGCAGTTGGAAACATTTGAGGAAGAACTTATATTATTGATATTCCCAAGTTCATAGTATTTCAGATATTCTCCTGGCTTCCAGCTTCTAGAAGGGAGCATTTCATCCTGTCAGCTTTGTTTATGGTGCCATCACTGATCATACTTAGGGAATTAAAATTCTCACCCATGTTCCCAGACTTTTTACAGGCGATTTTGTGAGTAGCCCCGTTGAAGTTTTAATGTGTTGTACCTGTAGCAAGAAGCATGATTGTACTTGCAGAGACTCATTCTAACAGTCAACATATCAACGCTATCAGAAATGTGGATGTATTTATAAGAATATTCTCCTTTAGGAGGGAGGTGTGCAGTAACTTCCCTGCAGGGGAATTTCTTGGTACCTAGTCATTTACTTGCAAGGACATGCTGGTGTGTCTTCACCTGTACTGTTTAGTTCTGAATTCTCTCAGGGTAGAGGTAAAGGAGGCAAGAAATAGGAATAATTATCTTCCGGAAGAAACTTGTATTTGTTTTGGTACAGCAAAGTTCCTCTTTCATCCAAGGAACTCCTGTGACAGAAAACTTAAAAGATTTGTAGATAACATGAGTATAAAAGCTGCAATTTATCAAACAAATTTCAGTGCCTCGCATGAAGGGGGTTGTGGCTTGAAGAGCTGGACAGTAATGGAAAGGGTAATTGGATGGGGTTAGTGGTCTTCTTTTGCTTGCCTCAGCTTTCCTTGTAGTATGTTGATTTTGGCTTCTTGTGCCCAGTACTCCTAAACAGACAAAACTTTCCAATAGCTGTGTTAAATGTAGTGGTTGGGGTTGGTTTGTTTAAGTTGGGAAGCGAACAGCTTACGACAGTCTCCTGGCAAAGCCAGAGCAAGAAAGCTTTGCCACCACTGTGCAGCTGGCCTGGGAAGCTGGTGTAAAGCTACCTGCTGTCCAGAGACTGCCTCTGCCTGGGGTCATAGGGGGTGGCAGCATGACTGTGCAGACACGATTTCTCATGGGGCTTGCTCTAGTTCAGTCTACAAAAGGAAAAACCTAAAATGGACTAAATCCAGCAGGCAGCATTATGGCCAGATGGCCCTGGAGGTGAGAGATCAGGTGTGAGCTCATACTTGAGGCTAGGGAAGTGAAGTGATATTTCCAGGTGCTGGAGAGGTCACATGCAAGGGGTTGAGCCTGCGGGAAGATGGGAAAGGGAGGAGTCTCTCTGATTGTGGAAGGGTTTAACTGTGAGGAAGTCTGCCCCATTTCAAAACTAGACCAGATAGTAAGGGGGAAAAGTCAAGTTGAATGGTAGCCATACATGAGAGACTACTCTTCTCTCTCTTCCCTTAACTGAAAACACCCCAATCACTCTTCTGATGATATCGTTTTAGGGAACAAAAAGTATTGTTTTGGTTGTTGGTAACTCTAATGTTCTACAGTATTGATGATCATTTTTCCAGTTTTAGTCTAAGAATATTGAGCTGCAAGAGGAAGAACACAGGAATACTTACCTGCATGGCTGCTGGCACCCCAGTTAAGGTTTTGGCATTAGCTTGCTGCTGATTCTTGCTACCTGTCTAAGGATTGTAGAGGAATGGACAGAATGCTGTGAAAGTCTGCATCACATGGAGAATGGAGTCCTGCCTGTTCTCTGACCAGCTGTTGTTCTCTAAACAAGTAAATCTCTCTTGTAAATATTCAAAGACCCAGCAGTAGCTTGACATTCCCTGGTTTTTTTCCGTGGTTTTGTGGAACAGTTGACCAGTACTGGCAACATGACATAACTGTGTCCTGCCATTTTGGTAGTAATTTGAGACTTTAAAAGGGAGAGGTAATTAGAAAGACATTACCTTTAGAATTATGAAATATGCTGTAACCACTCTTTGTTCCTTGAAGGAGCACCAGTATGTGTATAGCATAATATATGGTATAGCTGATATTGCTGGATGGCTACTCAGGCAAACTGGGAAGCTTGCAGCCATCAGAAAACTGTTAGTATTGCTCCTGCTTTACAGTGTTTGAAATGGCAACCATGAGCACTCTTACAGCTATGTTAGGATCAGTCTGCTGGAAACAATATCAAAGTCCAGTTTGTCTTTCCATTATTTACTTGCTCATTTCAATAAATGCCAAAACCCAGCATGTTTTCTTGAAGGTTTACTCCCCATGGTTTATAAAGACTTCACCGTAGGCTTAAACAGGGATTTTTCATCATGCTTAAATTTATTTTTTATAAGCTAAGAAGTTTAGCACTTTTAAAACAGAGCCCTTTGTATTTTACATTCTCAGAAAAAATCTGAAAAGCATAGGGCAAAAATCCCAAATTCAACATTTTCAAGACATAAGGCAATTTAAGGCCAAACAAACTGTTAGTGTTAGCTTTACAGTTAAACAAAAACAGCAACAACAAAAAATATCCTTCAAAAAAAAGTCCTTTTGCAGTTAGTCTGCCCAAAGTTCGTGTTTGGGAAAGGCTTCCAACCATTCATTTCTACATGTCGTGGCTCTGTGAATGCCAGTTGCTCAGTGCTCAGCTCTAGATGTGAAATGTGTTGCTGTGGTTTGAAATGGTGGACATAAAATTTCAGAATTTGTGGATGTGTTTTTGACTTTACAATCTACCTGATGTCAACATTTTCTCAATTTGAGTATTTTAGACTCCATTGCTGTTTAAAGGAAGCCTTAGCTTTAACTTGTTCTTGACAATAACCACCTGTGAGGGATTCATATGAGAGGATGATTATTTGAGCAAGGATATGGAAGCTGACTTCAGAGCTTCTTGAAGAATGAGCTTTGTTCTTTGCTTATTTCCATTCCAATACAAGAGATACTTTAACACACTTCAAGTAACATGGTTGTTGCAACTCATTAGTTCATTGCAGAGGAATGTGGTATTTCTAGTATCGCGCTTCAGCGACTAGATTAAATAACTGATGAAAGCCTGTTACTTTGCTATTGCTTGTTGTCTTTGTAATAATGGTTAACTAAATATCCTGCTTTTATGCCTGTTTCCAGCACTTTTGTTTATATACCATATCTTCCTGCTTCTGTCTTCAAAACATTTGTATTTAATTCTGTGTAACTCCTTTCTTAGGGAAGGAAAGTATTTATTTTATAAAAATACTTTCTAAAACTATTAGTTAAAGTAACACCTAGAGTAGTTGCTTAATGATCTTGTGTCATAACCTGAAAGAAATTCTCCCTTGAGCAGGGCTTTTGAAACATATATTTGAGTGTTTGAGTAATTATTTTAATAGAAACCTTACAGGAAAAGTGCCAAGCAGCAGAAGAACTAAGAAAAGAGCAAATGTCATCTGTTTGACCTGCTTCTGAAGCAACGTCCTAGAGCTTGCTGTGCTCACTGAATGGTTCAGAGCACCGTCACACTCCAGCTTCTGCAGAGAAGTTGGGCTGGCTGCAAATCATGTATAGGGAACATGCAGTATGAGATGAGACTGAGCGTTTTTGCATACGTGCTTCGACCCTTCTTGAGTGAATATCAGTGTGAAGAAAACAGGATTTTGTTCCTGTATGTTTAGAACTGGATGAACAAGTCCAGCACAATAGCAATCAAACATGCTGCCTTCATCTTTAATCAAATGCACCTGATAAACTGCATTTGTTCCTCTAGCTACCTTTTGAAATGTAGAACTTTATCTCATTAAGTCATACAACCTTAACAGGCAGCGTTTGTACAGCGGCCCTTTTTTCCTGTTTGTTTTTCTGGCTTTGGCTTGTTTGGGGGGTTTTGTGGTTTCTGCTTGTTTGTTTGTTGGGGGGGGGGATTTTTTTTTTTATTTGTTTTGTTTGGAGTTTCTTTGGGGTTTGCACCTTGTTTTGCTGAGAGATTTTTTAGAAAGGGAACTTCTTCTGAGTGGTCTGAATTACTTATTATGCTGGTATGTTGATCCATTAATAAAACAAGGTTTTAGAAAACAGTGTGGAAAGTTTTATAAAGCTATCAGATTTGTTTTATGAAGGTCACACGTCACAATTTTATACAGAAATTATTTCAGATATGTTTCCTGGAATCCTGTGTTCCAAAGGTGTTTTCAGTAAGTGTGAGCTTGTGGTTTGTGCTGTTCTCGTAGCACAACAAAGGTTGTATGCCCTTTAATGAGTTGTGTATATTCAAGTGTCCCTTTCAGTAACTTACAAAAAGTTCTAAAATATGGCAATAATTTTGTCTCAGAGGTTTAATAGCAGGCTACAGTAAAGCCATATACAGAATCACAGTTCTTCATAATAAAGTAGTAATAAAGTACTACACAAGTAGTAAAAGTGCACCTCCAAAGAGAGATCTGACACAAAGCTTGTTTAATGACTCATTGAAGCTTGCGTGTTATATTCTGTGACCAGTATTACACAATATGCCAATGAAGGTTTAGTATATGTTGCGTGTGGGGTTTCTCTTTTGTTACTGATCTGAACTGAGGACAATAGCTTGGACATACCTTTCTTTACCAGTGCTGTTCCTGTTTTTGCATACTTGATACAGGATGTTTTGAGACAGGTTATCTAATCCTGTCACACCACCTACTGTTGAAAGGCAGACATTGGGTGTGTTCTTGTTGCCTAAAATGTAATGCAGTCCCCGTAGTGTCATGCTTTCGTGGTCTTGGTGCAAATTGAAGATTTCTTGGCCATTAGTATTAAAGAGTGGAGCTCCTGTAGTAAAACTGATGTTGAATCAAGTGCAATTACTTGCTAATTCTGTCATAGTTCAGCAGTATTTTAGCTTAAGCAAAATTGAAATGTGGTTTATAGTGACAAGAATAAAGGGAAGAGTATTCCCTTTGCATAAAAATCTGATTGTTCAGAGTGAAATCTGAAACACTGTAGTTGTCTCTCTTCAAGTAAGATAAACTCTCACTTGTAAATGTCAATGACAGAAGAAATTAAGCTATTTTAGATATATTTTGTTATAGTAGATCTCAAATCTTCGTTCACGAAGCCTAGCCATGATGATGATGGTTATAATAGATAACAAAATATTTTAAAATAATATGTCTGTCTTTTTGTATAAAAATGAAAACCTCTTCTCCATATTCAGAGGATTATATAAAGATTTTGTTGTTGGAGCTGACAAGTGTCAACTTAGAGCTGCCAAGACAAGTCTGTGTGTAATAACTTCCTTTGGGCCGTTGAAGTTTTAATCTGGATGCACACTTTTCAGAAATAAACTAAAAGCTTAATTTGATTAAATTCCAATTTTCTTGTGGAAGGTGTACTTGCTTTGTTAGTAGTACAGGAGTAAGCTCCTGTCCTAAAGATGGCATACCTGTCTCCTGTATAGATACTTTTCCTATTTGATTAACTTAGCTATTGGGAATTTCTATTCAACAAGCTCAGATGAAAACTGGAATTAGTATAAAAATGTGTCTGCACCAGCTGGGCGTTAAGAATTTGTTTCTGGGAGTGCTGTTTAATTAGTTCTGCAGAACTAGTCAGTTTTAAGTATATTATGTGAGAACTCTCATGCTGTCTGTGTTCTTGAAAGAATATTATCTTTTAGAGTGGAATGGGGGTGGGAATCTCTGTTTCGGGGGTGGGAACAAACAAAAGAATCGTTTCTTGGATTGTCCGTGAAGTGGAGGTTATTTATTTTTTTATGGGATTGCCACTACAGCGAACCATAACACACAGAGGTGGAACAGTGCAAGAAAGACTTTTTTGTGTGTGCAGATGTCTGTCTTGAAGGCCAATCTGTAAAGCACTTGACTTGTTTTTGAGGAAAAATATGATCCTTTAAATCCTTGGAACTGTTTTTCTGCATTTACAGCATTTTTATTTTTTTTTTTACCATATCAATATGAGATAGATTAAGCCTTTTTACATGGACTTTTACTGTGTAAATATTTTTATTTGTAGGCATATGTGTAAAAGCAGCAATTGTTTAAGCTTCTTTCCAACTCCTTTTGTTCTTTCTCCTTCCTCCTTCCCCCCTAATTGACAGGTATAGGATCTTTGCCAGGAGAGAAGCATGCCTCAGTGAAAAATTCTCCAGCCTCCTTGACTAGCTCTGGTAAATCCCTTGCCAAATTCAAAGTGCCTGTCAAAAGATCGGTGCTTGAGAGAACATCTAGCCTCTCATCAGTCAGCAGCACTCAGAGTGAGCAAAGTCTTTTCAGCAGTAATTGTAAGTACCTGTGAGGGTTATGGGTTTTAACTGATAGCCAGTGTCAGCTGCTTGTTAGAAAAAATCCTCTTGGAAGGGAGTCCTGTCTGACAAAGGCCTGTGTTAATTCCAGTTGTACTACTTATGAGTTCTAGGACTTATTTTTTTGCCTCTTAACTGAGAGCTTTCCTTTTTGAGACATGCTGCCTGAAGGAGTTTTGAGCCTTGGGTTGTGGTTTGAGTAGCAGTTTTGGTACAACTCCTCTTCTGTCCTGAAAGGTTACAAAACCAGTGTGTCTTCTTCAGCAAGAGTTTCCTAGTGTTTACATGTAGTGTAATAAGAGATAAGTCTGAACAGAATGATTTACTTGTCATAATATTTGGAAAAGCACATTACAGGTTTTTTGATACTAAATTTTTTTTGAACGGAATTATATCTGCTTTTGGAGTTTTAATACAAAATGTTTAGCTGAAATCAAAGACTGGTAAGTGGAATTCATTTTAGAAGGTAAAACTTTGCATGGGTAGACTTCTGTAATCTCTAAAATAACTGCAAGCATCAGTGTATAACCTAACCAAATACATCTTGATTAAAAATGGGGAGAAAAATAGTAGAACTAGCTGTGATCTGAAGCTATACAGCAGTTTTAGGAATTCTGGGGGCAAAAATATGTCAGTAGTATTAGTATTCCCAGCTGTAGGTATTCAAATGAGTATCTTCAAATATTCTGTTACTATCATGTCATCTGTTACATCGTGAAGACTGGGTAAACGCCTTTTCTTTGTGCCAAATGTCACTTAAATCAGTCTTCAATGGACTGAAAAAGAGAACTGTGATTTATCATACATCTGTAGTTTATGAATGCGCATATGCATACATACTTAACTAAATTTTCCCCTTGCTTTCCCCTACCCTCCCCCCGTAGTGCCTTCATTAAAAAACTGAGACCTAACATATTCCTTAAAGGAATAAGAGTACGTGTGATAAAATATGCATGTGCATATCGCTCTGTAGTCAGATCGGTTCTGATACTGTGACAGCCATGTTGACTTTTGCTGTTCAGGTTTAGGACTGTAGCTGGAATTGCTAAGCAGCTTTGTCCTCTCCTCGTTTTGCTCCCTCATGTAACAAAGGATGGGGTCATCGCTTTATAACAAAGGAGTGTATTCAGATTAAGTGTCCAAACAGATGACTCCTTATTTAGCCTGATTTGCTAGCTGCTGTAATCTGTTTTGTCCACTGCCTTCAAGCTTACAATTTTTTCCACTCCGATTCACGAAGACCAAGCAAGAGCAATATGAGAGGTTGAACATGGCTGCAGTTTCCTAGACTTTAAGCTTGCTTTGATCTTTTTAAATGACTATACCAGGAGGACTCCGCAGTTGCACAGAAACTAATTTTTCTCCTATTATTTTTATCAATTCTACACTAACACCACCGACTGATTCAGGAAGCCACTATGATATTACCTTACTGACATTGCTGGTAGTGGGGTCTTACAGCTTTTGTATTGTTCCTTTGTTAGCCACGTTTACTGGGAAAAGAAGTAGGTTGCATTCCTTTTTATTTCTATTTTAAAGCATGCTTTTTGTTTTGTGGAGGTTGGTAAATATATGCAATATTTTGATTTGCTGATTTTTTTGTGAGATTATTTTTCTTTAGTTGCGATTTATGTCTGATAGTAAGGTTTTGTGAGTATAAGGACTTTAGATTACATAGAATTCATATGTTAGTGAAATTTCTATGACCTTAAATCAAATTGGAAAAAATTAAGGAATTTACTTTGTACTCTAATATTAAGTACAGTGCTGTTCTTGTTTTTTATTCTTTCATTTAATCTACTGTGCAGTAATGTCAGGAAAAAAATTGTATTTGTAAACCTAAAATGTTTTTGTTAGATTGGTGGGGTATACAAAGATCAAAATGGGTGACCTATACTGTGAATGTTGTGAAATTTATGACAAAGTTGTGGTTCTGTCAACAATATTAATTCAACAAAGTCACCTGGCTTGTTTTGCTTAAGGAGTTTGCCTTGTATTAACAGAGAAAAAAAATGACAGAAGCGTTTCTTTTGCTGTGTCAGCTCAGCCCTTTGTTGTAGGGTGTCTTTAGATTGGTAATTCCCTGTGGCAGCATCAGGGATTTTTTTGTCTTGAACTTTATGATTTTTTTTCTCTAAAATGACTTCCTATTTGAGAAGTTTAGAAATCATAAGGTGTGTTGTTAATAAAAGCATATTTTTCATGCTAGCTGTCAGTTGGAGCATTGAAAAATAGGGTTTTTTTAACAGTAGAGAAATCTCAAATTTTAGTGCTGAGCTGAAAATTCCATAATTTGAACGTACTGAAATGTTTAAACTCTGAGGTTAAGAATGGGAATCCAAGTTTTAATTGCATTAGAATAATTACAAATAAAGGAAATAGTGTTTCAGAAGTTGAAAAGCTCCTAGCAGTTGAGCTTGCATTTCTGAACAGTCTTCACTAAAATTCTTTTAAAGAGTTGAGTTTTTTAAACTCTTCAGATCTTAACTGGGGTGAGACCATTTCATACCCGTCCATCGTTAATCAGGATTGCAGTAACTGCTCCTAATTCTGTGAATGAGCAGCTTTGAATCATACAGTGATCAAACTTTGCAGCTCTGCCTTTTGTTTTCCTATCTGCATGCAGCCTGGTTAGCTGACTCCGGAGCTTTTCACAGGGCAAAACAGTGCCCTGACTAGTCCTGCTCCAGAAGGCTGCTTGCTTACCTGAAGTGTTACTTCCATGGTGTGCTTCTGATTTACAAGTAGCACATCTGTTTGTAGGAAGTTGTTACCTGCTTGCAGTGAACTCTGAGCAAAAATCCTTAATTTAGTGATTTACAGAAAAAGTTAAGGACTTCAAGGTCTTATGTTTTACCAAAACAAATTGGTTTTGTTAGTCTGATGTTGATCAGGGTCAGATTCCCACAGAATAACTGTGTTACTGACGTGTTATGGAAATTGTTCCTCATGTATAGATCCTTTTGCAATATTTAGCTTTTGTGCCTTTTGAGGAGCTCCAACTTTCTTTATCTCAAAGAGAGAGGATGGCTTCAGTTGCATGTGTTTCTCCAGGGGAAAGAAGTTTTGTCTCTTTCTGTGGTTGAAAAATGTATATAGTGGCCAAAAACCATCTTTTTGAAGCAGTTAACTTATATGCTTTATGCTAGTGCATTTAAAGACACTAAAATGATCTCAAGACTGTATGTTCCATCTCTTGATGAACAATATTAGACAAGCCTTTAAAAATAGCCAAATAGCTAGCCTCATTAAAATGCTAATCTGATGCAAACCTGATAATACATGCCAAAAGCTTTCCCCCTCTTTAATGACTAGAGAAAAGAGCAACAGTGTGACCGACTGTTCCAGAGTGACTTAGTTTTTGCTTGTCTCTGGTAAATGTCATGTAAGCTTCTTATTCTTTGTGTCAGTGTATATAATTTTTGTAGTACCCAAAACAATGTGTACTTTAGAAGTATTTACGATTTCTTTTCTAGAGAAGTGAAACAATGCTTTCCCAAAATTTCAGGGTTTTGTTTTTCAAGGAAAAATTTTCATTGCGGCAATAAACCCAAAATTCTTTCAAGGTCCTTCAGCCTCTAGTAAGACAGGCTTGGCTTCATCAAACTCTTTATACTTAGAGCAAATTCTTTGTCATTCTGCATTGCAGCTGCAAGTGCCACAGTCATCAAGAATGGAGAATGGCCTTCAAAACCAGCCTGCCAGAATGGCACTTCAGGACCTGTCCCTTTGAAAGCACTATCAAGACCTAGATTGCACTTGTTGAAGTCAAGTCCGAAAGGTACATGGGTCTGTCCGTAGACAGAGTGAAACATAACTCCTGCTGTTACCTTACCATGTGCAGGCATCTGTCTCCCAAAGCAGTGTTTGGTAACGGTGCGAGGAAGTAAAATCACATCAGCGGTGCTTCCAGTGTTGTAAGACTTCATGGGAAGGTTAAAATGTTCTTTGCGTTGTCGTAATTGATGGAGGTCTTTCAGGGAAATGGAAGAGGAGGTCTGCACTGTGGTACAGCAAAGGTTTGCACGGTATGGGGACTAAATGCACCTTGCAACATGGCAGGTGTCATCGTTTGGGGTTTACGGTATTTTAATAAGAGTCCTTTTCTTTCAGAAAGTTCAGCCTCAGATTCTGTGGCTGTTGGTAACCTACCCTGAATTTGTCCTGAACTGTTCTTGACCTTGTGCAGACTTTGCATTATCTTCACCCCTTGCAACATAGAGAAAGGGCCTTGAGGAATAGGGGTATTTTTTTGAATAAGGTATTATTAGATGAAGTGTCTTCTTCGTAGATCAGTGGCGTTATCCCGTCCTTCCAGGGGTAGAGTCCCAGAAACAGCTCAGCTTTTCATGCTGCTTTTTCTTAATATTCTTCTTATTGGCTGAATTTGAAGCTTTAATTTTTAATGGAGATAAGACCACTGTGCTTTATCATCTTGTGCTAAAGAAAACACTAAATGTACTCCTTGGCTTTGTATTAAACATTGTTCTGCTTCCAGTTCCTGTTCAGGCTAGGACCTCTTGATCACCCAACAGTGTTTCTTCCACTCAAGCCACAAACACCAGTTAACAACTCATTCTCTGGCCAAAATTAAAGACGTAATAGGAGCAGATAAACAAGCTTGCTGTGTCTCTTTCCTAAATCCTAGCTATAATCAGCTTGCTTCTGACCATCTTTGTGATGAACTGGTTATTGTAATTGGATAAACCTAATTAAATACTGTACTCCTGCTTTAGACTTAAGCTGGTATCTGACATAATTGAGAATAAGTAAGAGATGCCTGCCAAATATCATGCTGTAATGACATGCTTTAAAATAGGTAACAGTGAGAAGAAGCAGAATTTGCCACAAACCATAAATCACTTTGAAACAAACACAAATCATATGTCTCTCTGACAAGCTGATGTTTTCTGTGGGGTACAACACATGCAGCACAGCTGTGCATAACTCAACATCATCAGCAACCTGGATAGGGCTGATGGAACCCCTCTTTCAGCACCTGCAGCAGTGTGGCCAAAAGAATTGGACTACTGTGGTGAGCTCTGGGGCCTTCCCAGTTCAAGAGGGTTGTTTTGAAACTGGAAAGGTCAACTGGAGATTTAGGAAGATGATTGGGGTCTCTCTGTGCTGAGGAGGAGTTGAGGGAGTTGAGCTTGTGTAGTCAGTGGCTTGGAAAGGACAGCTGTTAAGGGTCATAGTGTCAGACTCTTCTCAGTAGCACCAGATGACATGGCAGTGGAAAACGCTCGCAAATTGTAAGAGTGGGAGATGTGCCCTTGCCCAGTCATGCCATAAAGTCTCCCTTGGTCGTACAGCTCATCTGGACAAAAGCATGGTCAACTGATTTTTGTCTAGATGGTGAGCCTGCTCTGAGTGGGAGTCTGGATAGCTGGCCTCTAGAGGTCTCTTTCAGCCAGTGTTTTCCTTAGCTGTGTTGTGTTAGGTGCTGACTTAAGTAAGTAGATCTTAGTGCGGAAGTGAATTTTTTTCTAGTGTTTTCTCCTGTTTAGAAGCAGGAGAATTTATTAAAAACATAATTTTTTTCCCAATATGAGTTCTGGTAAAGCAAAGCTAAGTTTAAATATAGTTTAAATGTTCTAAAAGGTGTATCTTTGTGTGTTTGAGTAGATTTGTGCATCTTGTACTTAACTGTAAATGTGTAATATTAGATATGTCTTTAATTGGTGACGTAGTTCTACTTTAAAGTTCATCTCAGCTTTTACTTCTAGGCACCAAGACCAAGTCTGCTTCGCTGAACCAGTGCACACCAAAATCAGCTGGGCCACTGCACTCAGGAAAGAAAGTCAGTGAGATTAGAGGTAATCAGCTGTTGGGTAAAGTCAGTTTCTCGCTTTTTCTTGAATCCCTCTGTATTCAAAAAGAGCAGCTATGTTCTGACTTCAGACTAATTGAGATAGTCTGCCCGTTTTCCTTGAAGGTCATAGTACTGGAGACTGAGTCTGCAAAGTGTTCCTTATGTATTTGTTTAAGGGACATTCGTGGCCTACTATCTGCTTGAAACTTGCGTCCCATAATGACCATTTAACAGACCAGTAATGTCTGTTAAATGATGGTCTGTCACCCGACCGTAAGATTGTATGCTTGCAAGACAAAAGATAGACTAGATTTTTCTAAGTTTGGGTTTAAATTAAGCAAGATTCTTGTGAGAGCATGGTGGTCAGCTCTGTCTGTTGAGGATATTTACTCCACTTGTATGTTTCTGTATCAGCTGTTTTTTTTATCTTTAACTTTGAATTGAAATTAATGATTTCTGCCAGAGTGAATCAAAATAATAGATAAGAATCTTCAGGAAAGCTTTGTAAGACAAAATTTTGCCTTGGGTGCGAACTTCCATTTGCAAAGCTGAGGTGAGGGGGGAAAAAAGTATGGTAGCAGTACAAAGTAGCTTTTTCCCGTTGAAACACCAGTTGTAGGATCACACACTGTTTGTAAATTCTGAAGAAAGGTGCTGTCAAAAGACCTTTTATGAACTTCTGCCCATGACTTCTGCACTTATACCTAGCAGTCTGAAAGGTGGCTTTCATTTAGTATCCTTAATAAGGTTCTGAGGTCAATTTTCACATAACTCCAGTACTGGTAGGGTGGATTAACTTTTTCAGTGTTTTCATTTGTATCTGTCTTGATTGGTAGCACACTTGAGAATGCTTTAATTTATTACTCCTTTATGAGCATATAGGTGGAAAAAAGTTACTATGATGCCAGTATAGATGATAGTTCCTTATTATCTGTAGTCCTCTCTGAATAAGTAAAGTAAAACAGTGCTACCTGACTTAAATGAAATATGATAACTGTAATGGAAAATACATGTTTGGCTTAATGAAAATGCATCCTGTATTGTCTTTGCTCTCTTGAAATGTAATATTTTTTTTTCTCCTTCCTGAACACCGTAGGTTCTCCTGGAAGAAATGTACACCAAAGCCTATCTTGTTTGGGTCCTGGTGAGTTTTCTGAATGCGTTTTTATATTTTCTGTGGTGCAACTCAAATAAGGTTTATACATTATATTAGTATATTGGTTCTTTTCTTGGAAGAACAGATTTGCAGTGGATAGCTCTGAAATTATCACTGACTTCCGTTTTAAAGAGGTGGAAAAAGGTGTCTTGGGTTTCGTCTACTTACTGTCTCCAGGCTGCTCAGGTCTGAAAATATGCAATCTGTGCTATCTGTTACTCTGTTTCCTGTGAAACTTAAGGATGTTTTAAAAAAAAAAAAAGTATTGAAATGAAACTTCTTGTAGTTTTTGCTGTTTAGCCACAACGGGCTAAGTAATGAATGAATTCATGTGTTGTGGCTTAAAAAAAACCAAATAGAAGAATCATGCACAATCTTTCATTTCTGGAAGGTTCATTGTAGACAATCTTTTAGTGCGAGCTCTCTCTGTGTATCACTGCAGACTACACTTGTATAAAAGTTGAAATTATCTGAGGATGTTGATACGTGTGTCTGCTCATATGGCAGGGGGAGGGAATCACAGCTGATTAAATGGCAGATGGCGTTTCAAAATCTGGCAGAGTTTTAAGGACTTCTTGTTGGGTTTGTTTTTGGTGCTTGTGCCAGTCAGGACACCTGGTGCCAATTTCTATCTGCCAGGAGACAGAAAAGTCTTCAGATTATGTTTCTACTTGCAACGATTTCCAGGTCTTTTCAAGAGAGTTGGCAGTCTAATTTAGTTTCCTGAGAATCAGCATGTATTTACTGAATTAAATGCTGCTTGTAATTAATTACTCATTGAAAAGCCCTTTTTGAAAGATACTGAAGATCACTGGAAAGCCCTCTGTCCCCTGAGTGAATAGCAGATGTCTTTCTGAAAGAGATGCTGTAGCCAAGCAGATGTTGTAAATTTGAGTCTGGAATTACTGGGCAAATCAGTTCTGACCTGCAACTCCGGTACTGTGGCAGTATGTTTTTAATTTCCTGTAGTCTTAATATGAGTTTAATGCTTTTGTCTTTTACTCTCTTTGGTGTCAAATGTGTACATATCAACTGTAGTTGAGTACTTTGGTATCTTCTGTTAAGGGTCAGGGCTTCTGTCATACACCAAGTGTAAGACTTTGCACGAAGTGCTTGCTCTGTTTGTTGCTTTTGCGGTTATTTGGCTGAACTAATATTAGTTTAGGTAAAGCCTGACATGAAGTTTCAAGAGCTCAAATGTATTCCGCTGTATAAGCTTGTAGAGGATAATTCAGCAAGCAACGTAATGTCTTGATCAGCGCAATTGAGGAAACACAGAATAGGCAACAAAAGCTGTTTCTGGACTAGAAATTAAAAAAGTAAATTCCTCTTATGCCTGCTAATAATAGTCTCAAAATATAACTTTATTTCCCCCTAAATTTAGTTGTGGCACATTCTCTCTATTTTCATGCAGAGAAGTATTGCTCCCTCCCCTTTTTACTAGTTTAGTGTAATTCTGCTTGTGATTCATCTTTTCCAACCTAATAAAGCATGTAGCTACATAGCTTTGAAGTGCTGGATATGATTCCTTAAAAACACAGTCATAAACTCCAAATTGGCTGTAATAGTTAGCAATTCTTTAGTAAATGCTCTTTGGCGTCATACTTTTGCCAGTAGAATCACTGTTTCAGTGTTTGTCTTAATAAACCTGAACTGTTTCCTGTACTGAGTCAGCTTCCAAAATTGGATATATTAGACTTTGGAGTTAACAAATTTCTAACTTAAACAAAGCATTAATATAATTTACCATTTATGAAAGCAGTTTTCTAATGGAGTATTTTGCATTTTAAAGAAAGATAGTTTTTTCTTTAAAAAAAGTTGCAGATAGCTTACAGACAGCTCTTAAAAAGTTGCAGATAGCTCTTACAAAATAAAAATATTGCGTGACTGCTTGAATGTTCTGCAGTACAATATCTTACATTTTAAGAAAAGACAAATGATCTTTTTTGAAATGAACTGAAATAATGTCAGCCAGTACCATGTAGAATGAGGCCACTATCTTTTTTTTTTTTTCTTTTTTTTTTTTTTTTTTGTGGCTTTGATATAATAGTGGAGCTTTGTTCTAGTGACTGTAGCTAGTATAAAGCTTTTGTTCTTTCATTTCAATGCCATAGTTAAGTCTATGGATTTTAGCCTTACTCAGTGAGGAGTTCCAACCCCATTCTATTTCTTGCCCCTGTGCCAGGACTAATTTCTTGCAGCAGGACTCTGGTGATTCATTGCAATATTAAGGCATTAATTAAGTATCTAGCTCAGTTGTTCACATTGCTTTTCACACTTTAAGGATGGAAAAATAGCAGGCTTTTCTAGATACAGTGCCTGTTCTCTGACTATTGGTGCTCTTCCTCCATTTTCCATTCATTTACAGCAGTGGTGCAAAGCCATAATCTTCTTGATAACGCAAGCCACAACACAGTTAGCATGCCTGTTACATTGCAGGAACATGTATATTTGCTGTTCATTTCTTTTTCGTGTGAAAACATTCACAAGATGTCATTTTGTGAATTCTGTATCTTTCATGGGTGATTTTCAGTGGATCAAATAATTTTTACAGTTCTGTGGTGTATTTCTTCAGCACTGGCTTTAAAACTAAGGCAAACTTAACTTCTTGGCGATAATGTTGTACTGTACTTTTTAACTTGCTAACTTCAAGTAAGGCTGTTCGTGTGCACTTACCGTAATGTCTTAATGTAAATATGAATAAAAATGTCACCTCTTGTGAGATGGAATTTTGAACTGATGCAAGACTGCATCTAAAAATGGGTAGAAGTTAGTGCTGTTTCCTTTGTTTCTGCAGCTCTCCCTGTAGAAAGAGGCCTATGTCTAATACCTGTGCAGGGTATTACAGTGCAGTGTGGGTGAATGCAGTGGGTATTCACATCTCGTGTCTGTGTTGCTGACTGAGCATTAAGGATAAGTTACAATACAGTAATCTCTCAAACTACGTAAGCCAAGCTAAAGCAAATATCCTGTTTGGCAGTTCCAAAGGTAAAGCAATCATTTTGGGAATAAACCATGTAAATTGTTATGGATAACAGGTTCCACTTGTGTGTGCGGCACAGGACTGTTATCAGCACAGCTAGGACAGCTGCTGGATACATGTGTAAGGTGTTATTAAATATGTTATATCTTGTCATACTGTGACGGATTATGCAGAGTGGAATAGTTACTAAAAGCTGTAGAAGCCATGAAAACCAAAGAAGCTTTATCAAGAAATGGTATATGCTCTGTCATAGTATTCTGTTTCCTTACTCTCATAAAGAATGACTGGTTTAGTTCAATCATTCATGAGAAAATATAACACCAGGAGAGAGAATAAATTCAATCAGGAGGCTTATAGCAAAAGTGAGTAGTTGTGCTGATCAAAGTTAAATGAAAAAATAAGATATAAATGTAACAGACCATGAAGCTGTCTCTTAGAACAGGTTGTTAAAGGTGAGTGCTGGCTCCTCACTCAAACTCTCATACTCTCATAGGATGTTTTTACTAACAAAATACTCTGGTTCAAACAGAAGTGTGAGGCTTTAAGGTTCATTTTACATCCCTTTCATGCCCTCAGTCATCCCCATTGAAATTCAGAGGAAAGAGCCCGTACATTGTAGATTTTTGGATAGAATAGGTTACCTTCAAAACACTTGGACTTTCCATGTCTGGAAGACACAGCATTAAGGTGTATCACACTCTGCTTGTGCTTTAACAATAACAAAAAAAGACTTAATATTTTAAAATTATACATGATACTATGACAAAATTTGTAAACTTTCTTTAAAAATTGGGAGGACTGTTCTGAGAGCCGATGAACTGAACATCATTAGGAATGCCAAATACTTAGGTCTTCGTTGAATTCTTTCATCTAGCTGATCATCAGAAGTCTTCGGCATGGTGGCAAATTACGCTTCTGATGAGGGATATTTGGTCAAGTGACTTGACAAGGGCTCTGTTTCTCCTTTCATATCTGATCAGGTGGTCTTTTTGGGTTTGTTATTGAGTGGGGGGTGGTGTGTATTGCTTGTAAAAGTTTTTGCAAGGTGTAGAAGACACTGTCCAAGCAGTGTTCGTGTTGCTTGGAAACCTGAAAAGGTCTTGATGTATATATGAACGTATGTGCCCTGGCAGCCAAGAGGTACAGATCTTCCATATTGCAGAAGAAGCCTTTCTGACTAGCTTTAACCAGGAATTTCAATATAGTTGTGTTGAGACTGGATTCTCAATCTCTCCTGTTAAGAGCTTCAGCATTTCTAAGTAAGTTGGGTTTGTCAGTTTTTCTGTCTCCACCCCTGTTGTCAAAAGAAAAGCCAGGAAATCCTGCAGAAAAACTTGGAACAGTTTTGTAAACTCTTGGGGGTGATGCAGGAACAAGATTAGATTCTGTATTCATTTAATGTAGTTAATATTTTACACATTGGAAATTCCCGGAGTTGAACAATGTAAATTAGTATTTTTCCTTTATCCCTTGAAAAGCAACAAGATCAGGCTTAAACCTCTTTTTGCAAATATTGTACTGTGTGGTGGATTATTTTGTTGCCTTTCTAGCTGCAGTAAAAGCCAGCCATAGTCTGTTTATTAGATTTTTTTTTTCATCTATGTGAAATAGTAGGACTGTCTGAATGACTTAATTGTCTCATTATTTAGCCTTAAGCATTCTCTTATAAAGAGACAGCAAAGCTACTGCATGTAGCCATTGCATGTGAACCAGCTATAAAAGCAGGTACTCATTTTGCCATCTCTGTATAAATAAGTACAGAATTAATCTAAATGCATATGAATTTCAGTTACTTAGTAAATGTATTCATTGGGGACATAGAATGGTTTTTATTTTGAAGAGTTAAGGGAATATCTGTAAACCTGAAATAATCTTGGAAAGACAATAGCTGTTATTTTCTTGGCAAGATTTTTTTCCACTGTTAGCAAATAAAGTATAGTACAACAGCTGGCTCTAGGGATTTAATGTCTTGGGTGAGAACCACTATGCTCCAGAAGTCTTCAAGTAATGTGACTGGTGCTGATGTTCAAAGAAAGCCACCCTAACCTCTGAAGTCATCTGTTTTGAGTGGAAGTTTTGAGTTGTGGCGTTTGTTTGTTTTTATTTTTAAACAAATGTTTTTTTCCTGAGGTAGTATATTTGTTACAGTTGAGGGCAGGATGCAAAAAACAGAGGTACGTGACAACAGTCTTAATGTAATTCAGGTTGGTCCCTTCAGCTGTCAAGTAAGTCTATCAGTGTATTTGCTTCCTAGTGTTCTTCGCAGACTTGATGTTCTGAAAATTAGCAATTTGAGAAGGCTGTCTGTTATTCCATGCTGAAAATCATCACATGTTCCCTGGGCCTTCAACAGATATCTTTACAAAAACCAATGACTTCTGAAACCTCAAGGCTTGCTATGGAGTAACATGTGGACCAGCTCATTCGAGTGGTGGTGTATTCTACTGACAGTTTCTCAAATCTGAAAATGTTGGGTTTATTTTTAAAATCCCGGCAATGAGGACGTGATGTGAGGCCTGTCAGTTTTCCTATAGTAACAGACAATCATTCATTAAGACCTTGTGTAGCCCAGTCCAAGTGGTTTTCACACTACAAGGTCTGTTTCTCCTGGTAATGCTTGTAAGTCAGAACTTGTTTTCTGGACTGCAAGATAGAAACTTCAGAGATAATTATTATTATTTAGTTCCAGACTTCTGTGAGTGTGGCAGTTAAATTGGAGGGGGGAAAGCTCCAGGTCCTGGGATGTTAGCCCATTACCTAGAGGGGGAAGTGCTCTCCCCCTTGCCCC
>JAWMRA010000130.1:42923528-43000476 GCA_035584735.1 Pseudotriccus pelzelni
TATACACCAATAGAAAGTAGTAAATAAAGGCCAATCAGAAGGCCTAAAGCTATCTTTGCAGTACATTCCTAAGGATGAGATAAGGGTTACAGAAGGGGGAGAAAGAAACAGTGACTTAACAAAACCTGTAAAAAGCCATTTTAAAACATTTCACTTAAACCTTTAAACTTCAACTTTCCTTATATACTGCAACATGTGAGAAACCTGCTCTCCAGCCCTTGTGGCACAGAAGTATGCAGGCTTCCTATGGAGGGAGATTTGTACTTTATTTCCAAGGTGTTTTTTCTGTTTTGGGGAGGAATGTCTGTAGCTCTCTTCCATACTTACTTTGGTGTTTTGCAATAACAAGCCACATGGGAGACCACAGAGCTTTGGTTTTCTCACTCTTGTCTAAATATTGGATGGGCCAGCCTCTGCGTTATTAGAGGGGTCAGGTGGAATGGATATTCACAGATTGCATCATCTCAGTCCAAAAGAAAATTTCGCTGTGTTGGAAGCTGAGCTCAAGGCTTGTCTAGTGTGGAAATCTGTTCTAATGGCTTTAAATTGTTAGGATTGCATTGTTAGGATTCACCACAGTTGGTGTTTTTATACTGTTCTGTCTCAATGAATTTTAAAGTATCTAAGTTCTTCTTTCCTTTTTTTTCCCCCAGTAATTAAGAGAACAAGACATTTTTATTTTGTTAAGAGACTTTATTTAGAGCTTTGACTGTACCATCAGGATCACATACCAGTAATAAATTCTTCTCATTTTGTTATTCCCAAGGGAGTTGCAGTATGCAGTGCTGAACTATATGGCCTTCTTGAATATGCCATACTACTGCTTGGTTCAGTCTATCTTCCTATCCCTTCTTTCTCCAAATAAATCTAGATATAGGTCTCTTCTGATGTTGTCAGACTTGGTTTTGTTTTTTTTTCTTTGTCTCTCTCGAGCTCCTCAGATTGTACATGTTGTTTTATGCATTTTCAGTAAACAGTGAGTAATTGGGTTGTCAATTCTACGGAGTTTTTCTTAGTTTTGAGATGAGATGTATGAGGTATTCTAAAGCTGACTCTTAATGTCCTCTCACAACATTTAATGGTTTTAAATTATTTTTAAAGTCCTCTGACTGGATTCTTCTAGCTTTCTTCAAGTCCCTTCTTTCCTCATGTACTTTAACTTCTATAGTTAATAAATATATAACTATAGATATTATATAATATTTATTATTTTTATATATATTATAGTTTTTCTATATTATATATAGTTTATATATATATACATATAGATATAACATATAACTTCTCAGCAGATAAAGTAGCTGCCCATATTGTTGTCATTGGATCCTGTGAGGGGGAAAGTTGACATAATACTTGAAAGACCATTAAATTGTCTCAGACATAAAACTCACGGATCTTGTGTCAAAGATGGTTAACCAGCTTCCACATCTGCATTTTTTGTCTGCATGTCAGGGGTAATGGAGAACATACATAGCCCACACAGGTAAGCAGAAGACAGTGAGTTACCTTTAATGTCCTTTTTGCTCTCCAGATTAAACATTAACACGTTTTAGGACAGATACTTGCCTAAATTGGCCTTATTTGCAGAGTTGCTTTTCAATAGAGGCTGTCTGAGCGGTGGTGTTGCGAGGCCATGGATGAAATACATTTGCACTGTGAATCTAAATCAGTATTGTGTGAATAAATAATTAATAGATCTGTAAGCTGTGGCCCTAATTTAAACATTTATTTTTCCTCTTCTTCTTGAGGCTTGAGCTCACAAGAGCTTGAGCTTATACCTGCCCTATTTCTGAACAGCAGAAGTGCCTAGCAAAGAGGTTGTGAGTTTTTGTCACACCTGGCTGGATCATTGAAGCTTCATATTTTAGAGCATGTTATCCTAGTGTTGGTAACATTTTACACTGTTGTAGAGTAGCAGCTCTGTAGGATTTTGACTGAGTCAATCTTAATAAAAATGCCATTTTGGAAGAGCATCCTGCACATGCTCTTCCCTTAAATCAGGAGTTAAAAATTAAATGACTCTTGCAGTGTTTTGTGACTGTTTTAAATTCTGAAAGAGTACAGACAAAATAAATACTACTGTTTCATGAGAGAGACACAAATCAGCCTGACTCCTCTATCTGTTTGCCTGGGAATCCACTGCAGCATCACCTTCAGTTTGACAGGCTGCTGAATTTATAATGAATAAAAGCTTCTGTGTACTAGAAAAAAACCCTCAATTATTTAGGATTTTAGTTTCTGTTCTGAGGAAGAAAGAGGTTTGTTTTTTTTCTTCAGGGGAGGATTTGAGCTTAAAATTACTCTCAAAGCTTCAGTTTGCATTTGTTGTCGCAGCAGGTACTGTTGCCTACAGGAAGGTTAGTTTTTCAAACTGGAGCACTGGATAGAGCAAGGTGGTCACAGGGAAGCGGAGTGGGACAGTCATTTTCCAGAAATAAAAATGAGGACACAGATGACCCTTTGGCTCTTAGTAGGTTCCTGCTTCTTGCATCTCTTTGCATAAGCAATCACCTCTCAGTTCTTCCAGAAGGAAAACATGCCAGTAAAATCCATCTGCTCCTCACTGCTCTTGCTGTCTTGTGACATGGAGCCAGGTGTCCTTTACATGGGCTTCTTGGATTTAAAGGTCTAGCCTCTGATTTAGACTTCTATACGTGAGATCTTATTGTGTTCTGATGGCATTCTTAGTGATTGCTGAATATGGAAAGAGTGGCAGGGACAACAAACACATACAGACACTGCGGACTTGGCCTCATGAGGCTGAATTGAAAAGCCTGCAGATGCCAGTGCACTTTGCTCTTTTTTTGTCACATTAGTAATATTCCCAGGGAGTGCAGATATGCTAAATCTGCTCAGGTCAAAATAGGTCCAGCCCCCCCATCAGTCTGATGGTGTCATCAGGTACTAATATGTTTAGCAACCCAGACTGAATTATGTGGTCATCACAGGATAGAGCCCCTTTGTCCGTGTTGATCGCCAGTTCTGCCCTTGGAGTCTAAGGAAAACCAGCAATAAGGTGCTAGTAAATAAAAATCTGCCAGTCCTTTTGTCCTCTGTATATAATTTCCTAATTTATTCTGCTGCTTTCTGGTGCTATTTTCCATTGTCCTTATCCAATGTCAAGATAGAAAAAGATGTCTCTGTGATCTTCGTGTTATGCGTGAAATGTAGACAGTGGATGTTCCTGGCATGCTGTGTTAAGCTCCCAAGGATTAGCCCTGGCTTTGTACCCTGCCAGCACCAGGCACTAGGTGGCTGTTGTGGGAATACAGACACAGAGTGGAAGGTTCTGTTTTCCTGAGCCAAGGAAACAACAACATTAGCAGATGCACAGCCACAGTGGAGGGGAGTGTGCCGTGGTGTGACACTGAGCTCTGGAAAGACTACACTGGGGGAACCTCTCTGTGAGTTAAGTCTCTCCTGGGAGCTCTTCAGATGGGGATGGGCAGTCCTCTTGCTGGCTGCTGTCAGAGCTCACTGGGATTGGGTACCAGATGAGACTGACATGCATCTATTGCTTCTGAGTAGTGCTGTCAGGTCTACTTCTGCATAAGGCAGACTTGTTTCGGGTTTCTGGGGTTTAACAGAATTCCAGCTCTAGAGGCTAGAAAGGCATTTTTGTCAAATCACAAGGTTTTTTACAAATAATATGATGGTGTATCTGTTTCTTCATGGCCTGTTTCCATCCAAACAAAGAGTGGAAAGAGGCGGTAGAAGTATTACTTGTGTATCTCTATATGACTAGTTTTGGTCTGTACTACAAAAATGTTTATGTCCATATAAAGCTTTTATCTGCACATACTTTGCCTAGTAATTAATTCCTTCTTCAGTTTCCAAACTGGTTCATTAGATGATGTTTGTCTTCTAGAGATTCTTTTTTCTAGCTCCGTTTTCTAGGAAGGAGGTTAGGTTTCAGTGGGGTGTTTCAACTTCTGGTTTTACAGGCTAATGAGACGTTCTTTTCATTTCTCCTAGGCACTATTGCAAGGATGGAGAGAGGTGGCGGGTTGTTTTTTTGGGTGTGGGCATTTTGTTGTTGGTTTGTGGTGTTTTGGGATTTTTTTAACCCAATTGGACTGTCTCCACCTTTCTGAGAGCATCAAATTAGGATGGTGAGAGAATATTTACGACATGAAGCAGTTCATCTCTTGGAGAGATGTGGGGGCAGGAGGAAAATTAAAGGGAGTTCTTGTGGGTGCCCTGACAAAATGGTAAAACCTGGTGTGGCTGGGTGTTCAGTGGTGTCTGAAAATTGGCTATAGGCCTGGTCAAGTTCTCAAAATGCCTTAATTAAGAAAGGTTTTGACAATAGTGATCTAATATATGACGAGATGGGCTAATGAACTATCCTGAGTGCACAAGGCTTACTGTAGTGTGCTGTAACAAGCCTTCTGGTTTATTGCTCAGTGTGGTTTCCAAGCATAATCATCTTGCATCCCAGAAAGAAAGCGATGTCTTTGGTAGTACTGTTGGATTAGGAAAGGGTCTGGAACTGCAGGCTGTTGGAAAGATAGATGAACACACATTGCTAGTGCAAAGCTCTTCAGACTAGAAGGAATAGATGAGGTAATGACATGCATGCCCAGCTGTGTGCATAGGCTGCCCTGGGAACCAAACAAAAACCCCTAATTTACTGTCTTTGTACTTATTTTGAATGGGTTTACGTGGACTGAAGATGTATTATGGGACTTCAGAGTTGGGGGTACGTCTCTGTGCTGGGAAACAAATATTTTGGTAGATGATTGAAAAACATTCAGCGGTGTTGTTAGGCGGTGTGCTGGGGAGGTTGGCTGGATGGGTCTGTCTCACTGCTGGGCTGCAGCTCTTTTGCTGTGCGTACAATGAGCTGCTTCATTGCCGCTGCACTGGCCCTCTGTGTGACATTAGAGACACCCAGATACAGCAGCCATGTGCTATTTTTAGTTCTGGCTGACTGGTAAATAAGCACTAGTGAATTTAAAGTGCTGTGCATTTTGAGCATGTAAGACATGCTATTAAAAAATAAAAATTAGATTTGCGGTAAAGAGAAGACAGGTCAGGCACCGCTGGGATGAGAACTGTCAGTGTGATTATGTTTGATTTCGGTTATACCTCCTTCAGAGCAAGCTGCGTTACTTGTTTCTGGAACTGGAAAAACTGTCAAAGGGGGGATGGATGCTGGAGAACATTAGCTGTGGTTTGGTGAAATGGTAGAAGTGCAGAATCAATCGAAAAGTGCCTAATTTTGTTGTCTCTAAAAAGATACAAAGTCTATGGAGAACAGCTCTTCAAGCAACCCTAAAGAAGTAAGAGATGTCACTGTCTTGTCTTCTGCATTCTCTGAAAGATACTTGGGTGGTCCCTTCTCGGTGGCTGCCTAGTAAGGCAACTGCTGATCTCAGGAAAGTAGTGAAATGTTTCTTTTTGCACAGGAAGGTGGCCAGTACATGTATTTATAGTCATGGTTGTTTGTAAAAAATGTGACATTTTCTAATTGATAAAACAGTTACTCCTCTGTTTTCTAGTTTCTTAATTTATTTTTAATTTTATTTTTGCTAATGGCGGCGAACTTCACCAAAGAACACACAAAACTTGTGAGCTCATTACATAGTAAGAAGAAATTTTATATGAGGGCTGATTAAAAATAGAAACAGCATCTATGTAGTAGGAATTCTTGCAGCACTGCTTATTTGCCTCAGTGTTTGGGTGCCTTCAAAACCCAGCTGGCAGAGAACTGTTTTAATATGAATTAATGCCTGATTCCTTGCTCCTCTGCTGATAAATGGAAGCATCTGCAGTGTTGAGCTGCCAAGATAAACAGAATTTCCCTTAAGCAGCTCTCAAACACTGAATTGTTCTTAGAGAATAGATGTGTTTGTGGATTTGTTAAGACTTCAAATGTTGACATAATATTTGACTGAAAGAAACTATTTCAAAAAATGCTCTCCAAAAATCCTTTCTAGGTGCAAAGCTGAAATATGCCTCCAGGAATATTCAAATAATGTCCCTTACAGTCTCCAAGGAAAAATTACATGGACTGTGACATTGCTGGATAATATATTCAGCTGGTGAGACCACCCACTTACTTCCTCCTCCTCCCATTTCTCCTTTTCTAGCTCCCAGCCCACAGAGTCCCATAGCAGATTGAGCATCAACACTGTGATGCAGTTCAGAGGCTGTTGGTTTTCCAAGTCACTAAGTCGGTTTTATTCTGAGGACAAGCTTTGTTTTCACAACATCTGGTGAGGAGAAGCTGCCAGCAGCGTATATGCTGTGGGTATCTGCTTTTACTGATGTTTTGCTTGTCTGTGCATAAGGAATAAGAGCAAGGGAATGGAGACTTAATTATTTCTTCAAGCCTGTTTTCTTTAACAAGAATTGCTCCCTTCTGCCAGTAGCAATTAAAAAACCGTAATATGTGACAGTACATGGAGGCTATTTCTTGCTTGTTTATCTTCCAACTGCACTGAAGACATGTTATGGTCCCCGAAATTTTCCTTATCCAACATGCGCATAAGGCTGACAGCAAAGGGGTTGCTCCGAAACATTCGTCTACCTTCTGGCTACAAGAAAAGCACTGTTATATTTCATACAGGTTTGTGCATTTTTAATATTATGATTAGAGCATGCATTGAGGGAATATCTTGTTTGCTTCAACAGCAGCTTATTTTTAGCAAATAAGAACTGTAGTGGGCATGAAAGTTTTTAAATTTCATACAGATGTCTGACTTCTGAGCAAAGTGGTTTCACATTCTAACTCTGTGTGTGTGCGCACCCGTGCTGAGCTGCTTGTTTGGAAAATGGTTATTCTGTTTATGAAATGAAAATTGGAATTTGCTCTTGCTCTTCAGGGTTCCAAAAATAGTATCAGGAAGTCTTTGCTATTAAATATTTATTTAATCATTTTAATGTTTATCTTCTGGGAACACTGTCTTTTCTATATCTTGATGGGATGCAAGGGGGAAACAGGGAGGGAATCAGAATGAATACGGGCTGTTACGATGTAGCTTTCTGTCTGTGGGAAATATTTGAATACTTACCTGTAGATATGTCATCATACATGTGGAACAAGCAAACTTCTGTGCCTGCTTGTGTTGATGCAGACCTAAAAGGGTGAAAAGTTTTGAGACATTCAAGACAAATGTGGGGGTGTTTACTTCGCACCCATGCAGACACAAAACACAACAAACAAAAAATTACAAAATTCTTGGCTGAATCTGATCTGATTTTCATCTTCAGTGGCAGGCAAAGCAAATAAAGTGAATTTATGGAAGCTGAGCTTTGTTCCAGGATATACATCTGTTGTTTTGGGGAAGGGTAGCAGTTATTTGTTTCTTTGAGCTGAGATATATGACATCTAGACAAACCGATGTCACTTGCATGTTACATAAGCATTTTCTCCACTGCACTATGTGTAATTTTCTTGCATTTTACTTAGAGGGGAGCAAGCAGCTACATAAACGAGTTTTGCAGAAGCTCTTCCTCATGGGGATTTCCTTTCTCACTTAATACCACCCTCTCTGCTCGTATTTTTTTGGAGTTCAGTGCTACCAGTCAGCTTTCCTTACTGTCCTGGCTTTTCACGTAGCAGCTTAAACCATTTGCCTTGTCATCACTTATCCTTGCCAAAGTAAATCCAGATTCCGAGTTCCTCCTGGATGATAACTTCATTTATGAACATAATACAGGACAACTGTCCAAACATAATACAGGCTTATATTTGCAGGTTGCTTGAGTGGCTTTAAACTAGGATTTAAATACCTTGATGCTAAAAATACTAACATAAAGGATGTCTTTGTGCATGCACCTATGTTGCTAACAATGTGAAATATTCATGAAACACATATTCTAGGGACAAAGTTCTTAAGAGAGAAGGCGAGGGGAGATGATGTTCAGTCTTCCAAATGTTCATTACCTGCTACTGAACTTTGTGTAATTTTGAAAAGTAAAAATAGGTGTCAGTGCATGTATCAAAGGAATTTAACAAGTGTAAGAATCAATTTGTTGTTTCATTTTATTTGAGTGGATGTGAAAGCAAAACCTGTCTGCAGGATGCCTCTGTGAAATACAGGGCTTGCAATCTATTTTACGTTATTGTGTTCCAGTTAAGCAGCATTTCACTAAATAAGAAGTGCTGAACAGACCTTCTGTGTCTTTTCTGCATGGTGCTGGACTGAAAGCTTAGACAGGTTTTTGCCTGCTTTCCCCATTCTCCCTTGTCCCTGTGTCTTGCAGGAAGTCAGTGTGTTAGCAAAAAGCTGACATACAGAGCTTTGGTTAGCTAGAGCTGAATATACCAAAGAAGTAGGGCATCTGAAAACCAGGTCATATTCTGTAATGGAGAATGCAAGTACGTATAGTTAATACTGTGGGTTTTGAAACAGCGGAATGCACTGAAGCTTGTTAGCGATTATTTCAGGTTCATAAAACTCAGCAACAGCACATCAGGCAATGACAGTGTATATCACAAGCATAAAAGGTTAACTGGGGTTTTTTTTTAAATGCCAGGAGGAGCCATATTTGGTTTTGCAGCACCAGCAGGAGTACCTTTTTTTTGTAGTGGTTTAGTTGGATTAAAATGTGGCTTCTTTGCAAGGTCAAGTAAGAAATAAGCACCAGGGATTGTGTCAGTAAATAAGGGAAGGAGCAATTGCAAAAAGGAACTTTAGGGTCCACGTAGGAACATGCATATGTGTGAATGTTATGTAATGGTTTTGACGTAGATTGTACTTTTAATAAGCATTATCATGGATTTCATTCTTTGCTCCCTTTGATCATAGCGTAGACCAACTGTCTTGTATGACTGTAGAGCATCCTTGGGATACTTAAGGCAATTGTAGAAATGCTGAGTTTTAAAGTAATCTTGAGCGCAGAGCAAGCTGGATTCTTCCGTTGCCACATCCTGGCTGACAGTTTTTGGTGCACTAAAAACTCAGTGAAGTTAGAACATAAGCGCTGTTGGGAGGAAAAGGATGGAGCTTGATTTTGGGTTTTCATTCTGACTTCAGGATATTTTGCAGCAGTTTGATGCAGTTTCTTCACAGTATGGAGCATGGCTGGGCATACTGTTGTCCCCACTGGTGTTGAGTTTGTCTGGGTTATTCATTGCACTTAAATGGATCCTTGGGCTGGATGTGTTTGCACTTACATCTCATCCATGTGGAAGTGTCTAAGTGGAGTAATTCACACATGTTGCAGTATAAGCATGCAGTAAGCAAATCAAGGGAAGCCAAATAAAATTCGATAATTTTTTTTCCCTAGGAATGGAATAAATCCAGATTAAATTTGCTGTAGAATTTAAAGTGTTTCTTAAGATCTTTCAGCTTGTTGTCTTGTGTTTACTTTGACTACATTGCTTCAAGGTCACAGTATCCAGAAGTTTCTTTTCTCTTTAAATGCAGGCAGACGTCAGTGTTATTTTTCTCAGCGACTGAAAGTACAGTACACCTGCATTGTTAGCTGTATATAATGAGTGCCCTCTTCAGAAAAACAAAATCCTATAACCATCAGGAAGTACTTTACCCATCCTTTGGCTTGTAAAACTTACTTGTAGCAAGTAACTGCAAAAAATTCAAACACTTCAGAATGGCATAAACATGGCAGATGTGAGTTAAGTGGGAACCAGTCTTTCAGTGATAACATATTATATTTTCTTCCTTTATTGAACCATTTAAGATTCTTACCAAAGGGTGACTGAAGTGCTGTTATGTTCTTCATGCATCAATGGTGTGACCGAGTAAATTATCTCTGTGTAATTCTGTATAAACCATGAGAGGAACACATTCTTTTATCAATAATTCAGAACAGTAATTTGGAGTTGTTTATTTTCTCTTTTGCATAGAGATAAAATTACAAGCAAGAAACCAGTTTTGCAAGTGGAGATCTAAGCTCTTGTGCCTTTTGTTTGGAGTTTTTCAAGGATTCTATTCTGTTTTGTCTCAAAATTTTTTCATCCAGCCCTTCTTGCTGCTCTTCCTCTATCTTTCGTTCCCCTAAGCAAACTGTACTTGAAGCTCCTATCTCACTGGTGACTTCCATTGCTTTCTAAACATGTTGTTTCAGCAATATCAGTTTTAAAAATTTCTTTGCTAATAACAAGGAAACATCACATGTGTTTATTTGAGCAGTTGACTTCTTCTTGCAGTATGATTTCTTACCCTAAGTCCTCCTTCAGATCACACTGGGAACTATAAAATTACTTCTGTGCATTGCAAAGCAGTGCTTTTAAAAGACTTTGAAAGCCCCAGGTGTCACAAGTTGCTGTTCATATGGCTTTTTTTCGCCCCCCGAAGAATAACTGAAGAACTGGTTAATGTCTGACATTACAATTTAATACAAACTACAGAAAGATATCCAACACACTCAACCCTACTACGTATTCTGAATCTGAAAGTCTGATGGAGAAATTTTATACAGGACAAGTACATTAAATCCTTATGTCACCAACCAAGGAAAAAAATAGTTCAGAACTAAAGCCAGCTTATCTGTTCTAAGCAAAAGTTGAATAGCTGGAAACCATTTGTCATGGGGGATTTTGAATTTAATCATGTTCCTGTTTAAGTCAATGAGATTCTGCTCCTGACTTAATCTGTTCAAGACTGGGTACTAAATGACCTGCCTGATGTGCCTGATTTCAGTCTTAATAGGTCATAGTTTCTGTAGGCAAGCAGGTGACAGCTAAATGGAGATTCTTATTTTCAGGTGGCAGGGCTCTGTGTTTTGGGGTTTGTAAGTACAGTTTGTACTCTATACAAGTCTCACCAAATGGATGGATTTATAATAGGCATAAAATGAGGATAACTAGTATTTTCAAAGGAAGCCTGGATAGCAGAAAGGAGCTGCCAAACCCGACCAAAAAAAAAAACCCCAAAAGAAACCCCACAACCCAACCCAACAAAAAATATGCCAACGTCAAAACAATAACTTACATGTGATGTTAACATTTAAACTGTGCATATATTTAATAAAGTATGAAAGTGAATGTAAATGGGGAGCTTTGCCTCCAAAAATCCTTGGAAAAGAACAGCTGATGTGCTGTGGAAAGCAGATGCATGGCAACTTGCGTTCTGGCTCCACTGTAGCAAGTGATGTTGGTTTTTGTTATTCCTTCACTTAAAGCGATTAATTATGTGTGAAGGATGCCTCAAGTATTTGTCAATATGAAATAAACAGAATTGTTGCTTCCAGCCCAACTTCATAGAAGAAAAGTTAATTGGAGAGTAAATAAAAAAGACATGACAAATGGTCTGTGCTAATACCATTGCGTATTCTAAGAGTACATTTGTTCCCGCTTGATATGTCTAATAGGTGAAAAGGGTTCTGGCTGCAAGTTCTGTTGCTGTGAAGTAGGTTAGAGTTTGAAAAGGACGGGCAGCTACAATTACTTAAAAACCTGAACAGCTTCTAAATTACTTAGGGAGATTTCCAGTGTGGTAAAACCAGGCTTAAACTTTTAAAAGCTGCCTCTACCAGTTTTGCAGTTTGTGCAAATATATCTGTTACCGTAGTAGAAATGGCTTGCAGGATTCAGATAAATGAAAATGAAGTGTTACTACCTATTCAGTCCTTCTAATGTGAGCTTTCTTGAAACATAAAGCAATAGCTTTTTTTGAGGAACATGGTACCATGAAATTTCAGTGTTAGAATGCAGTATGTCGAGTACTTGCATCTAATTGTCTCACTGCTGTTCTGTGCTACCTTTCTTTTTTTGCTGGCACAGGGAACTGTGTTGTGTGATGACGAAAGAAATTTCTTGCATTTTCGGTTTATTTGATCATATGATAGGTAATGTGGAGACAATCGGAAATATTTTGGGACCACACTTACAACCCTCACTGCCACGAATGGCAAGAGGTGACAATTTCTATTATAGAGATTGGCTGTTAATTTGGTGTTGTGTAATGAAGCAGCATCTCCACTGTTTTTTATGATTTCAAAAATTTATAGTCTCTTGAGCGTTGCAATGCATAGGAATAATCTTAAGTCCAAAGTTGATGGATTTGATGCCTTTAGGAAAGTACTGGTGTTTCAAACAGCTCTTGACTGTTTCACCAAGTATCATGCCAAACCCTAACTTATTTGGAAGATTATTTTCAAGCAGACCCCCATCTCTCCTGGCTTGTCTTCTGCTAGAATAAAGTTCTGTGAAGGCTGCATTGATTAAGCTGGCTGTAGCTTGTGGAGTTCACCTGTATCTCTGTTTGTTTTCCTCTAAGTATCTCTTCTTGTGGTCCAGTGGAATAGTGTTGTTATCAGAAAGGTTTATTTTTAAAGGGAGGTTAAGTAATTAATTTTACCATGATAACACGGTTAACTATTATTTAGTAACAGTATCACCAGCACTTTTCTAATCACGTCCACCAGAAGTGCTCTTTCCCATTACTTTTGTGGGTCATGGAGTAGCATTTGATCTTCTGAAAAATGAATGTATTGGCAGTGTAACTTATATCTGTAAATAGTATTAAAAAAAAAAAAAAATCCCATTTAGTTGTCCAGATACTCAAATGTAGAAATAAAACACCTTAAATAACCTGGCTCGTATCCAGATGAGATGTTGCTTTACAGTTGCTATTTATTAACCTTTCATTGATATCATCTTTACTGATGTCTAGTAGTTGTAGCAAGGGTATATAAGGGTAATAACCATGGGTCCTGTGTTCAACTACTGTTTAAATGTAGTTTTGCTAATTCTTGTCATGATAGTGTGATACTTGTGCATTTATAGCAAGTAAAAGATCTTCCTCAGGACACTTGTGTAAATAGCTTGTATGTGATGTTATGGAAATACTTCTAGTTAGGCAGGAAATAGGACTGCTGGGAACATCTGTGGTGAAATTCTTTTAATAAAAGCTCATCCTTTTCTTCAAGAGAACAAGCAGTCCTTCGTTAGAAAGGTCAAGTGTTAAAAATAATACGCATTAACTACTTCACTTCTGCAATAATAATTTTAGACTCTCAGATATTGCTTACATCAGAAGCACCTAAATTATTAAAAATCTTACGTTTGTATTTATTACAAGAATAGAATCTGTGCTAAGCCTTTTCAAATACTTGAAGTGGTAAAAAAGGAGTATTGGAAATGTTTTCAGCAGAAGAATAAGTGAACTTTCTTACAAAGCCTGTTGCAAATTATTCTACTCCCTATGAAACAGAAGGCTGTAGAACTTTGCTTTTCTTAGCTATGAGCATGGACCACTTGCATAACCAATATAAAATCATGGCTTCCTTATTTCCACAAGTATTACTGTACAATCTGCTACCTGCTTAATTTGCTTATCAAGTGAAGACATTCTGCCACTTTAAAAGAAAAATGGTCCTCATATGAAATGAGTAGCATAACCTTGTTAAACCTATGTTTCTTTACCTCTGGAGGGACTACTTAGCTTGGATTTAAGGTCAAGGAAGGCAAGATGCGTGGGTAATGTGCAGTGAATGTTTTTTTTGCTGCCTTTGTTAGTGGCACAAGTAGAGGTGTTTGTAATTGGTGATCTTTCACAGGGATTAACCTCATGTATGGGTTATGGTCCTTGTGGTAAGTTGCGGGTTACCCCGGTGAACATACAGTTGCCTGAGGTATCAGCTCCTCAAGGAAATTTCTGTAATCAACTTTGCCCTCCCTCTCTCCCTACCCACCACCCCAGCTAAGCAAAACTCTAAATCTGCCATCAGTGTAGCTGTTTGTTAGCTTGAACAGAAGAGAGTCAAGGGAACAAATGCAAAGAATGATGTGCTGAATGTCAAACTTCCTCCACAGGAACTGCTTGGTCTCCACAGCAGGCGTGGCAAGCAGTCACTCCTTGAGGGAAACACTCCCACCTGTCGGGCAGCCTTTGCCAAAGTGGTCTTACGTTGTGCAATGTGATTAGGAGTCACTGGGAAGAGAAATCCCTTAACTTCCATGTGTGGTCAGTGGGCAGTAGAAGGACTCTGCACTTCTCAAAGGGTGGAGACACATCTTGTGCTTAATTAACGTGCTGGGTGGTGCCCTGTTCTCTGTTTCCAGCTTGGCAAGATGTTGTCGTGTGGGCTCTGTTAGGTTGCGTGTAGGCTGTTCCCAAAACAATGGTGTGCAATTTCCTAGGCAAGTCCCTGGAGAAATATCTCTGCTGCTTAATAGCAGGAAAACTGTTCAACATGACAGGAAATATACAAATAGGTCCTTAACCATGATGTGATGACTGCCAAGATTTATATAAGTGCATTTTGTGTGCCTTTTGAAAAGGGGATATTCCAGCAGCACTTAGAGCTGGTATGAGGCACTGGAGATGTGCTGTTTTCTGTCTTGAACTTGCAGTGAAGCATGGAAAAGACTGAGTTCACATGGATGATTTTAACCAGCAGCAACTGAAGTGGTTATATTAAGATGCTGTTTTATTCTGTTGACCAGTAAATTGTGTTTCATTGCTAGGGTAGCTTTAAAGTGCTATTTCAAGGTTAGTTTTAAGCACATATTCAACTATACCGATCTTCTTTAAAAAATGCTGAGGTCCCCTAAAATACATCTTCCTAAAACTGTGAGCTTATCTCTAATTTTGATAGCTGCTTAAATTTTCCTCATTCTGCCAAGACTTTATGTTAACGGCTTTGATATGTGTGATCAAAAAGGATGAATAGCACAACTGTAAATTGGAAAAATAGCTTCCACCGTGTGAACCAGCCCAGCGGATGTGGATATGTGCAAAAACCATTTTTAGTGCCTTACAAAAATCAGTACTGATCTAGAGTAACTCAGTGTCTTAACAGAGCTGTGAAACAGTTGTAGGAATAGATAATCGTCCACCTAGATATGGGAAAGTTTAATGCAATTTCTCTTACATGATCTTCTAGGCATGCCAGGGTAGTCATCTGCCATAGGGTGAAGGCTCTGCTCTGTTGTGTGGAAATGACAGTACAGATTAATACTTTTTGTACAGTAACTGCTTGGTTATTCTTTAGGCATGTGAAAACACCAGATCTGGGACTGAATGTGAACTCTCAAATTAAGTCAGTGTAGCTGGGAAGGAGCAGCCTGCTGGGTTGCCGTTTGGGGCTGTGGTTGAAACCAATCAAGATACTGATTGGAGCAAGGTCATGAAGTGATACCATAGTCGATGGTGCTGATACAACTGCATCAGCATGTTCTGCATAGCTGCTAAGAGCTCTAAAACTGTAGAATTCTGGTATTCTTGAAGGGATTTGGCAAGTTGAACCATTATTGTAAACTGTATTTTTCTCAGTTCCAAGCCTGTAAGGTTAATCATGCCTATATCATCACTGATTTTTTTAAGTCCATGGGAAAATAATCATGTTCTAGCTAGGTCTCTGAATTGTTTTTTACTCTATTTATATTCTGAAATTTGTGATTTCTCTAGAAAGTGAATCTGCAGCAAAAAATGAGTTTCGATGTTAGCTATTAGTTTTTAACTTGAAATTGCAAACTGCCGTCATCAATTTTATGAGGAAAAGCATTAGAATTTAACTTTCTTTTGGTAGATAAAGTATGATTATTACTTAGCCCTGATTGTAGTGCTTCCTACATGCTTAGAAGTGCTATCACTTTGCTTTTTAACAAACATCATCAGTAAACTTGAGTATAATCTGGATTTGTCTTTAAATGGATGTGGAGTTTCATAAACACAGGAAGCTGTGTTTCAGCTTCAGAAACAGTTTTGGCACAAAGGCAATAATAGAAAATATAGTCAAGGCTCTGGAGTCTCTTAAAATTCCCACTGTCTGCCCTACTTTTTCTTCCATAATATCCTTTAGGCAGCATTTCAGTGCCATAGTTAAGTCCGTGACATTTGTTACAGTCATATAACATCAGCTCATACTAGTGTGATTAAATAAATAGCTTCTGAATTCAAACTAAAAGCCATTCTGTCCTCTCTATGCAGGGTTGCTGCAGACACCACACAAGGAAAAAATGTTGCATATTAATGTACTAGTCTTGGGGTCAAAAATGTGTTTCCCAGGTCTCTTTTGTACAGTTGTTTCCAGTGAAATATTGGGGCTCCTTGCAAATGACTAAGTCGTCCATATACTCTGGAGGACTTTAAGTAGTTGAGAAAAAAATAGAAATATCAAATTCTTGAATCTAACAGTCTTAGCTAATGTATGTACTGACAGTTCACTAATAAACTAATGAAGAAAGAATTACTGCATTGAGTTGGGGGCAGGCACAATTGACAAAGTGAAGTTCAGTGATTCGGTGAAAAGTTACAAATTAGTTCTGGGTTGGTTTGGGGTTTTTTGCCTTTCCTCCAATAGAGTGGATCTCTGTTAGTTTATGAGCAGAAAGTGGCTTGCAAACTTAAAAGCTTAATTCTAAATGCTGTAAGAGTCCTGTTTGGATTTGTTTGAAGTTCTTCTTTCAAGAATCCTCCCTGCGCTTGTTGGAGCAAAGTTCTATACATAGATATAGAACTGATTTATGATGCAGAAAACTAAGTTTTTGAACTTCTCTTGATTGGATTTGTAAGTAGCAATGTCTCTCGCAGTTGGTTGATGTTTATCCCTAGTGTACTTACAATTCTGGCCAGCACTTTTGGAAGGAATCATGTTTAAAAAGTAGTTCAAAAATAGTTAAGATGACTTCATATCTGACCTTCCAGATCATAGGAGACTGCTGTGCATGCATGAGAGCAGAAGAGAAAGCTCAGCTAGCCTGTTAGTACCTGTTTTTTGAAAAAATAGAACTGCTTCAGGTGTTTCTTTGCCTACTCAGAGATATATCTGAACTAGGAACTTGCTTAAAAGTAAACCCCTTACGTAAAATAATTGCTAGCTTCCAATATGGCATTTTTTTTCCTTGTAAAGCTAGAGAATTTGAAGATTCAAGGTTGCCTGTGGCATGATGAACTTATGTGGCAAAATTCAAATACTTAACATGAGGATAATAGACTGAGATACAGTTCACAGTCTTTAGTTCAGTCCTCATTGACCAAAGCATCAGCACACTGTAACACATCCTCATGCAGTCATTGCCCATCTTGTTGTTATCTTTGTCATTAAAAATGGATGACAGTGGGGTTTTTTAAGGTGGATGAAGTTGTTTCCTTAATGTACATATAGCCAATCCCTCTCATATCAAAACTCATGCTTTAGGCTTTGTATCACAGTAAACTAGTTCTACCATCTTCCTGTTTGTTTTGTTTTTCCTCAGTCAGTGGTTTATAGCGCTGTATGGGTAACTAACATGTTAGGCTTTGTCCTAGTTCAAAATAAGCTAAAACCCCCCAAAAATCAAGCATCAGTATTGCCCTTGGTTATTTAGAAAATAACCTGGACAACCCTGGTGCTCTGACGGTCTAGCTGGTGAATGTTAAAGTTGTTTTCTGTAGATTGCATTGCACTTCAAATTTGTTTGTTTAGTTTGAGGTCATCTCTGAGTGTGTGGTGGGCTTATTGATATTTTTCTCTTTGCACATGATATGTGACTCATATTCATGCTTGATATGCTAGATGAAAACTTATCGATGAAGTGTACTGTGAATGCAGTAGTAAGACAAAATCACTTTGTATGTTCGGTGTTCAAAACACAACCAGTGCTTCTGTAAGACAGGCCTGTCATACTTAAGGCAAGAAGCATTATGGGCACCATACTGAGATTTCAGGGTATTAGTCAGGCTTGCATGTGTACTGTGCACTTAACAGGCAGACATCTGTCTGATATATTAATTGCACACTTAAAGGAGTCCCAGACTTAAATATTGAGTCCTTTTTGAAACGTGACTTGTAGAGATTATCCCTTTCAATTTCCTGATGTACTAGAAAATTTGGACATTGCTGTTTTGAGGTGATTTTTTTACATTCCTTCCTGCCATCATCACTGAATTTACCAACACACCACTACTCAGTTTGGCACGTGTGGCCATTTGTCTCACCCAATACTATAGCTTTGTCAAGACTGTGAAAGAAGCAACTATTGGTGAAATGATAAAAAAACATGTAACATGAAAACAGCATAGGGCACAGTTCAAGAGTGTCTTAATCATTGGTCTTTCCTTCAAAATTTGCCCTTTAAAAAAATGCACAGGCTGGCTGATCCAGGCTATTGCAGCAGTGATATGAGTTGACCTAGTTCTTGTCCTTTGCTTTCATTAGAAGTCACTAGCAATCTGGAAGGTAATGCATTTTCTCAGATGTAGTTTCGTATCTTTACAAACATCATCATCTAGTTCCTTGTGAGATTTCAGTATAAGGTTAATGGACGTTTTAAAATATATAATCTTCAGAAATGCAAGCAAGGCTAATGCAGCATGAAGATTCAGCATAGTAGCAGATTTTACCAGACTACTGACAAATGAAAGTGTGTATCATTAACATGCTTCCTGTAGGGAGAAAAAGCAGTGTGCCAGGTGTTAAGTCATGCCTTGAACAGTGTCCTAAAACAGTTGTACAAGCCCCAGTGCTGTTTCTAGTAGGACAGGTGACATTGTAGGGGAACAGAAACACATCATAGTTAATTACATGGTGAAGGCATGGGTTTGGTTGAGAAGTACTGAGGCTTTAATGGATTGTTAATTTTAATAAGCATGCACCCTTGGGGAACCCAGTTCAAAGGCTGTCATGTGGCTAAGAGTCTGTTGGGCTAGGGACTGGAAAGATGTACTGAGGCTTATCAAGGAGCCTCAATGCAGTGTCACATTTGTACGTGCCTTGGATTCCTGGCTGCCCCAAGTGTCTCCCAGCTACAGGAAGAGTGCTCTCTTCCATATGGAAAGATGGCAGAGGCATGCTTATAACCCAACAGAAAAAGTCCAGACCATCACACTGTCAGGTACAGGGCTTGCTACACACCATGGGTTATCGGTTCCAAAGTCTGAAACAGTGTGAAGTATGTGTTAGATTAACTGGCAAGGACTAGGCTGGCATCTCTCTTCAGAACCTTGTACAGGAATGAAGGACTCCTTGCGGTTGCTGAGCCTGTTGTGGAAACTGTGCACAAGCTTGTTTAGAAAGGTATACAGTTGGAAAACTGCCCTTGTTTGCTATCTCTTGGTTTCTGCATTTGCAGGTTTCCTCTTCCACCCATGTTTCTGTACAAAGTGTGCATAATGAAATGGTGCTCTTGTTTCATGCTCCGTTTGTTGTGTCAACAAGTGAGAAGCTCATAGAGCTGCATGCTTTTTATTAATGGGTTACAGTTTCTAGGTAGAATCATCAAAGTTAGATGCTTGCTACAGCCTCCTTTCAGGAAGCTGTGGAGATCAATAAGGTTTCCCCTGAGCCTCCTTCTCTCCAGGCTGAACAACCCCATCTTTCTCAGCTGCTCCTCATGTGACTTACTCCTTAGACCCTTCACCAGCTTTGTTGTCCTTCTCTGGACTTGCTCCAGCACCTCAATGTCTTTCTTGAGTGAGGGGCCCAGAACTGGACACAGTACTTGAGGTGCAGTCTCACCAGTGCCATGTACAAAGGGACAGTCCCTTCCCTAGTCCCTCTGGCCACACTGTTTTTGACACAAGCCAGGATTCCATTGGTCTTCTTGGTTGCCTGGGCACATTGCTGGCTCATGTTCAGCTGACTGTCAACCAGCACCCCCGGGTCTTTTTCCGCTGGGCAGCTTTTCATCCACTCTTCCCCCACCACATAGCACTGCCTGGGGTTGTTGTGACCGAAGTGCAGGACCCAGCACTTCACCTTTTTGAATCTCATACTGTTGTCCTGTCCAGATCTCTTTGGGAACACCAAAAGGCCAACTGGATGTGCCACCATTCACCAGCACTCTCTGGGCCCAGCTGTCCAGTCAGTTTTTAATCCAGTGGTGAGTATACCTGTCCAAGCCGTGGGCTGCCAGCTTCTTCAGGAGAATGCTGTGGGAGTCAGTATCCAAGGGTTTACTGATGTCCAGGTAGACATCATCCACAGCCTTTCCCTCATCCGCTAGGCAGGTCACCCAGTCATAAAAGGAGATGAGGTTGATCAAGCAGGACCTGCCTTTCCTGAACCCATGCTGGCTGGGCCTGATCCCCTGGTTTTCCTGCATGTACTGTGTGATGGCGCTCAAGATGATCTGTTCCATAACCTTCCCTGGCACTGAGGTCAGGCTGACAGGCCCGTAGTTCTCTGGATCCTCCTTATAGCCATTGTAGATGGGTATCACATTGGCCCATCTCCAGTCATCGGGGTAACCAAGACTAATGATAAATGTTGAAGAGTGGCTTAGGAAACTCTTCTGCCAGCTCCCTCAGTACCCCTGGGGGGATCCCATCCTGTATGGTAGACTTGTGAGTGTCGAAGTGGCACAGCAAGACACTAAGCACTTCGCCCTGGATTGCAGGGGGTCTGTTCTGCTCCCTGGCCCTGTGTGCTAGCTCAGAGTTGCCCTGACGATATCCAGTCTTTCTATTAAAGACTGAGGCAAAGAAGGCATTACGTATCTCAGCCTTTTCCTCATCCTTGGTGACAGTGTTCCCCCCTGCGTCCAAGATGGAGATTTTCCTTGTTCCTCCCTAAAACCACTTTTTATTATCTTTATCAGCACTGGCTAGATTGAGTTCTAGCTGAGCTTTCACCTTTCTAACTTTCTTTCTACATGACCTAATGGCATCCTTGTACTCTTCTTGGATTGCCTGCCCCTTCTTCCAGAGGTCATAAACTCTTTTTTTTCCTGAGTTCCAGTAAAAGACAGGAACTACTAGGTAACAGTTTTAGACTGTAGGACTCTCTTGTGGTCCATAAACATTTGGTTTCTTACCTAATAGTCAGCATTGTAACCAACAGGGAAGCATTTGACATGCTGATAGGTTTTGTTTCAGGAGAGACTTGCTCCTACCAGCATGAAACCCTGTGTGACCAGTGCTGCAAGATATGTGTGTGTTAAGCATGTGATTAAAACATTAAACAGGCGTAGAGCTCTTTGAAGTATGTAAATACTTCTGAGATTTCCCTTTCCTTTTCATTACTGTTTGTATAAAGAGAATATCCTGTTCTGTGGCTAGAAGTGGAGAGTGAAAAGGGATGGATTTATAATGCTGCACTGAGGCTAGAAGTGAGTGCTGTAATAACCTTAAGTCGGTGGATGAGTTGACATGAGAGGATAGACACAGGCTTCAGAAACAGTACTTTAAACTGAATGCCTGGAATAATGTGTGATGACTCTGCACTCCACCTCCAGGATGTACAGCATTTTAAAAGTCTGTACTCAAAAACCTTTGCACCCCTGCAAAAAAAGGCAGAGGGATTTCTGCTGTGTGTCTTAGTCCTGCTGAGTCAGTTTAAGCATCTAGGTCAGGTTTCACCTGCCTGCAGTTAAATTCTATGCAGTTCTTGCAACCTTCTTAAAAGCCTCTGTGATGTTTGGTTGGTTTGTTCAGAACAACTTGAAAAGGATTTGATGACAGCTGAAATAAGCTGCTGTTCTGGACAAAGACTAGTGCTAGACCTTAAAGAAGGGAAGCGCAATGGGTGACAGTAAGAGTAAAGGAAAGGAATAGCTGCTGTACTTCTTAGGAAGCCTTCAGTTGTCATCTTGGGCTTCAGATCATGTTGATGTGGGGGGGAGAGGCAAGATGAGAAGGGCTGTTTTTCTTCACCTAGCTGCTTTGAGATAAGACCACCTAAATAAGTTGCTGGAAGGTCTCCTGAGGTGCAGCATCTTAAGCATTTCAGTTGGGCAGCTCTGAGAAATGGAAGTCTCTTTGCTGTGAACTAGAACTGGCTTGTGACTCACATGCTTGAACTGTGAACAAGCCAGGGCTATCTGCACCAGCTTATGTAGAGAGGCCTGAGGCAGAGCTTAGAAACAAAACTTCACTTCTTCAGGAGGCTTTGTACAGTCACCAGCCTGGACTCTGAGAGGCACAGCAGGAAGGCATGTATTCACCCCTTGTGAAGATGGATGCAGGCAAAAATTACAGTTGACCAAGCTGTGTAGCTGCTGGGGAGTTTGAAGACTTCCATCCAAGTCCCACCTTGTCAGGTTCTCTGCAGACACTGTTAATTTAGTTTTGCGGCTGCTTTGCCCATGTATTTGTCTGGCCTGCATTTATAGCCCAGAGCAGGAGTTTTGAAAGAATTTAGGATGGTAATTTACAGCCAACTGAATTTCCAGGCCCTCTCAATGATAATTTATGTACCATTGCAGATTAAACCCAACAGCTTCCTTATTCATATGGACATTCTTAAGTTGCCCTCTCCTAATTGCCATAGTTTGTCACAAAGGCCAACTTTAAAATGACAGCCATGAGATCAAATGGTCAATCAGCCATTCTGTTGCATTGCTTGAATAACTCACATGCATTGTGGCAGGGGGGAAGGCAGCGGGGGAGGATGGCAGGAGAGTTGCGAGAGGTTTTTTTGAGGGTTCAGAACTAGCTGTGTAAAGATTAACGTACAAGGCAAAGTTACGCACTCACTTATGGGCCGGTTCAGATGTGAGACTGAGATTTGGTGACTCCTGAAGGAGAAACTTCAGAATCATACCCATGGGTCATGCAGCACTGCATCAATAGAACTAGCTCACTTAGAGGAGGAGGAAACAATAAAGCATCTAGAGCAGAGGTCAGCAGTGTAGGTCTGTGTTCTCAGGCTCTTAATAAACAGGTGGACCTTCAAATTTAATTTAGTGCTTATTGGTGTATTGTGAGAAATTTCATCCAGCTCGAAACTCCACTGAACATAATTAGCTATAAATGTCTCATGACTGTTAATACCATATAGGATAAATGTTTTGTCATGCTTTCCATAACCTGGTTCAGTATGTGATGTGGGATGTATTAGCAGCATTTCCTTAACTTTATTGCAATATTTTAGTTGTAAATTGGATGATTTCATAAATGTAAGAGTGTGTGTGTATGTGTATATATATGTATATATATATGTATATACTTTGCAGGACTATATTGCAGAATCGTGTGATTCTGCTCTGGGTTGTTGTCTGGAGGAGCCCATTCCCCTGCAAAGGGACCAGGGGTATCGGCTGGAGACTCTCTTCTTGTTTTTTAACCCAAAAGTTTTTTTTTATTATTATTTTTTTAAGTTCAGCTGAAATCACTGTGCGCACTCTTCATGGAATTACACCTTTAAAATCACCAGAAGATCAAACTTAGGCAGGATGGCCCTTGGAGCTGTTTCTCTTAGTATAAGCACAGGATCCATGTTACCTGTCTAAAGCTGTCTGGAAGGTTTAGATCTTGGATGGTTACATTTGTGAGCCTGGTGAATACCCTCCTTTTCACCTATTTTCCAGCTGTATCACCACAGAACCAGTGGTAATCAATTCTGCTGTGGTTTGCTGTCTGACAAGATATTTGCAAATGATTCACCAAGAGACATTTTTAGGAACCTCTGAGGTATGGTGAAGGGTGCAATGAAGGCTTACACTGCTCAGCTGAATTGCTGCAGCTGTTGGTCTAGGGATGCAGAAGTGCTGCTAGTGCTCATACCTGACTCTCTTCACCTACATAAATCTTTTGTCAAAGATGTTACCTGGATTCAGACTTCAGATTGTGCTTCTGCAGCCTGTGTGCTAGTCTCTAGTGGTGATCGTGTGAATAATAATTCTTAGGTACTCTGAGGATAGCAATCCAGCAAGGAATGGGGCAAGGGGGCAGAGAAGGGAAGAAACTACACCTGCAACCTGTAGCTATGCTGGAGCATCCCATCAGACTCAGAAAAAAGCTCCAGCATCAACATTGTGTCCACCAGGGGCTGTGATAACCATTGTGATAGCAAAACAGTCGGGGGATACCTGCAAGCTGTGAGGTGCTCTATGTGGAGGGTGCATCTCTGATACCTTCCTGGTCCCTTGGATATGCCTGGACTAGCATGGGAGGCAAACTGGCAGGTGAGCAGGTAAACTTTCACTGAAGGCAAGACGCCCCAGATTGGCTTTGTGGCCAGCAACACTGTGGTGATTTGAAAATCCTGCATCTGTGCACACATGGGCTATTGGCCTTCTCAGTGATGCTTCCCAGCTCAAAACAATGCTGTTGGGGTTATCGCAGTTTTTGATGCTCTCGGGCATCTGTGGGATCATCACTGTCTCTGAAGGCATCCTAGAACCATGACAGGGCCAAAGATGTGGTGTAGAAGTTCTCCTGAACTCCAGATTGTGTGCTGCTCTGACTCCATTCTGCTGGGTGTTGTGCAGAGTACTTGCTCACCTCTTTGAAAGCAGAGACTGATGCCTTCTGTAGACCAAGACTGATGTGATCATTTTTTCTGAACTCAGTCCAGTAACTGGGTAATTAAATTGCTGTGTAACTAAACAGCCAACAGCCTGGTGTATTAATCTGCTTGGTTTTACATGGAGCATAGACCTATTAAGAGTTCTGAGCCTAGACCTATTAAGAGTTCTGTGCTTAAAAGTAAGAAGTGTAAGCTTTTACAGAGAAGAGTTAACACTCAGACCTAGTAGCTGAAAGGCTTGGCCTCCTTAACCTGCCAAAAATATCTCGTTAGTCAGTTTTCCCGTATTGCTCTGGTAACTCCTTGTTTTTGAACTACAAGGCTTCCTCAGGATCTGAGTTCTTCCAGAGATTGCTGAAAGACTAGTGCTAGCTGTGTGAATAAGCAGGCTGCTCAGTGGGAGTGGAGCAATGTCAAAGGTGCCCACAGATGTACTCCTGAACACTCACTGCAAACATTAGCAGGACAGGTGCATAATCACTTTGTTGAATATATGATTGAAATAAGTATGTACTGTTGAACTGTTTGGCTTTCAACTCCTGCAGGCAATTCGGGCTCTCTTTGAGCCTTTGTGTCAGAAAGGAAGGGCTAGTGTGTTCTTGCAGAGTGTTTGGCTGCGTTGCAACAAACCTGGTTACTGATGCCCAGGCATACTTTGATTGATGCACAGATGAAATGACTTCTGGGAGTGGCTTTTGGGGTGACGTCCCACACACAGTGATGTCAGCAAAAGATTTTAAAAAATTCAGGTGTGGCATAATCTGCCAATTAAACTGATTAGTGCTCTGGCTAAGTCCTGAGAAGGAGCTCTGACTACAGCCGTGCTTGTTGAAGGCTTTTATTTAGTGCCTTTGGCTCACTTGTACGAGATTTTTTACTTAGTACCTTCACTGCAGCACACTGTAGATTGAGGTAGGATACCGTGCTAGCTCTCTTGCTATCACGGGAAATCAGCTACCAGCTCACAAATGTCCCTGACCACTTGGAAGCTGTGACACTGGAAGAGGTCCTGCAGCTCCGGTGGGATCGGGATGGAGTGCATTGCTGCTCTGTTGGCAGAAGTGAAAGCGAGCCAGGAGGCCATGCAGGCTGGGCAGAAGGAATTAAAGCACGACGTGGAAACATCTCAGAAGGAAATCAGAGCAGTGTTAGCGTTGCAAAGGAGCCAGCAACAGGTGAAAGAAGATCTCAAAGCAGAGATGAAGTCCAGTCACTTGGATATAAGAACTGTGCTTGAGGAAATTCAGCGAGTAAGAGAAGAAATGGAAGCTCGATTAAATACTCAGGCTGATCTGGTCTTACTGATCAAAGAAGTGAGCACCAATTTAACGTGTGTAGACAAGGCTTTCCAGAAAATGGAGGAGAGGCAGAAAGTTTTTACCAGCCTGCATCTTCCCACAACAGAAAATGTTGAGCAAGGATTTTTCTTTGAAAAATGCTTACACCAGACGCCCATTGGTTTTGAAAATCCTGTGGAAGCTAACAGTTTGGATGAGGAATGTGAAAAGAAGGTGCTTGGGGGTAAGACAATTATGACTGCAAGTGTGAAAAGAGAAGTGAGGTTTTTTCCACTTGTGCTTGTCCAGAAGCTTGTTTAGGCTTTTTTGGAATGCTTTCAAGAAATGTACTTTTTTTAGAAATTGAATGTCTTGCTTAAAATTACTTCTAGTTAGTGTAGACATCTAGTACACAGACTTTCCTAGTAAATGATAAACAAAGGAAGGCTTTGATTTGGTTCTGTAAACCAAAAAAGCAGGTGATAGGTTTTTCATCTGGTAATCTAGCAACAGTGCACAAGGTAGGGGGGCTCAGGAAACCAGCAGTACCTGAAGTAGGCAACCTGATAAATACTATGTTGAGTACAGGACAGAACCCCAGCACTGAAATGTAACTTTATGGAACACACCCTATGTACTGACAGTTGTGTATTTCTTGCTGGTGTATGGCTATTAACCACAGAAGCTGTGTATGGGAAACAGTTTACTTTGTGGAAAAGCTTGGAATGGGTTTAATGCTCTCCCCAATGAATTAGACTTGGCTGCTGTGCCATCCATATAGTGACTGTAGAGGGAATGAGAGGGTTTGTGGACCTTTTCTAAGGTCCAAATCAAATCTTCTGTGAATGGTTCATTGATCAAAAGGCTTTGTGTTTGCAAAATCACTTTTAAATTTTTTCTTCTTTCCTGGTATGAAGAAGAGTAGAACCTTAGATGGCAATTCTGTTCGGTTACTGTGCTATATGCAGTTCTTGCGAATCTGATTTCTAGTCTTCAGAAATTGAGCTTTTCAACTAGATTGGGTACAGTGATTTTGAGCTTGTTGGAGAGGAGTCCAGAACCTAACGTATGGATGGAATTTGTTCTGTTTTACAAGTCTGACTGTATAAAGGTGGCAGGTAAACAGGCCAAAGTGAGAAAGACTTGAGCTGGTAACCAATACTGTCTTTAATATAGACACTGTCGTTGGTGTGTTGGTATCAATAATCAGACTCGTGATGCTTTTGTTTTGATGAAAGCATGGCTTTTGTTTTGACACCACAGCATGCCTTCTATACAAATCTGGAAACGATCTGTCATTGCCCAGAGGTATGTAGGCCATAAATAAGCACTGGAGTGTCAGTGGTGTTAATCTGTAAAGGCAGTTCATGCTACAGGGGGTTTATGCTTTTCAGCATTTGAAGTGGCTGTGTGTAGTACACATCTATGATAAAATTGCCAACAGGAATGTCACTGAATTTCACTTCATGCATGTTTCTTTGTTTAGCTTTTTTTTAGGATAGTATCAAGGGCTGGCATGCTTGGATGCTTGAATGAGCTTCTAGGAAAATACTTGTTGGTCTGGGCAGCACGATAAAAGCAGTGGTATGAAACTGACAGAGTGATAAAGGCTGGCTGAACTCTGGAACCAGGGGATATCTGGAGTCTTTTGTCATTTGTGGTTAGCTGGCGTATCACTGTATTTAAATGAAATACCTTCATTAAGTAACTGTGTGATGTAATTTTTTCCCAGAGTAAAAATTATCTGCAAACGTTTGTTCAGGTTTAATGCAGCTCTGTCAGGGTCCTAAAAATTGATGTAAAACTCATTTAAAATATTTAATTAAATTATGACATTAGTGTCTGTACAAGTGAATTTACCCACTACTCTTAAATCAAAATGAATGCTCTGGTTCTCTATCATAAGTGAAGAATGCAGGAGGGGAGGTGGAATATATGAGAGCAGGAGTATGTAAGCCGGTAGGGAAGGGAAGAGCTGACTGTACATGTTTATTGTCCTGTCCCTGCTCCTTTTTTTTTCTTCCCCTCTCTCCTTGATTGTTGTCTCTTGTGATTTTTCAAGGAGATTCATAAGGTAACCAGTATTTTCCTACATGCAGTACTGTCCATAAGATTGCTGGAAATTTGATATGGTTGCTCTCAAGTGTGAGCTGTCATTCACATAAAGATGTCTACTCAAAGGACATTGTTATGTCTGAACTGTGAGAAAAGAAGTGGTCATGTTAATTAAAATGATGGTAAAAAAAAGATAACTAAAACTGGCAGTCAAGCTTTAGCGTTTGTTATACAAATTTGCATTTTGATTTGGGTTATGTTGATGCACCTTTTAACAGCTCTACTATTAAACTGCAAGATGATACGTTTCTAATTGAAAATATACCCTTAAACAGTCTGCATCTCTGAGCAGAAGTTTAGGGAAGTCTCCAAGAATACCAAGGGCATTTGAACATGATAAAGCAATATGCTGTCATTTCTCTGACTAGCAGAAAATCTTGCCCAGAGAGGATTTATTTGGAGAATTAACAGACTGAAGAGGCACTTTATACCCAGCTCAGTAAGAAAAGCACAGAGGACATTAGTATTTTAAACAGGAATCTTGTTTTCGGAGGTTTTGAAAACAAGTGGAGGCCGTGGAAGACTGACGTATTAATACAATAGCTGATGTGGCAGAGTCACAGGAACTGAGAATCAAAGCTTTTGTCATTAATACTGTCTCCAGTTGTGAGATTGAACCTTACACTGCTGGGACTAATCTAGAGCCCCTTGACAACCTTCAAACCAATTGACTGGGCTGTAGAAATGACTGTTCCTAGTTGGTTAGTTTGTCCCCTGTTTTTCTGCATGTTCCTATTTTTTTTCTCCAGATCTCACCTCTCAGGTTTTTTCACTTTATCGTGAAGAAATCTTGTTAAGTTGAAACTGTACAAAGTAATCTGCTTAGATGTCTTCATTAAATTGCCGAGGGATATTTATCTATTGCATCACCCTTTTATTTCAGAAGTGTTTGTTCATTCCCTTTGTGATCAAACGGGGAAGACTGGCCCTATCTGCACAGCAGTACTGTATTCCCTTTCCAGTCTGAAGGCAGCAGAGAAACCTATAACCTACACAGTGTTTACGAGTCAAGTGCTGGATTATGTAATGTGGCTTCCTCTGACATCAGATGATTGTGTACTGTGAAAGGATTGAGGTTGCCACATAACTACGAATATTAAATCAACAATGTAATTTCTGGACTGTGAATATCTATTGAAAGATATTACATTTTAGAGCCTTTTTAAAAGTCTTATTCTTGTGACTGAAATGGCTGGCACTAATAAATGCTGCAAGACCTCCAGTTAATAAGCTCAGACCTGAACTGCAGAGAGGGGAGTTTTTACAATTAAAATTTTAAAAGGAAGAAAAATAACAAAGTAAATGTAAAGAAAATGGTTTTGTGTTCAGCAGTATTTTAAAATGCAGGAAATATGAAATCCATGTTGTAAATGAAAGTGGACAATTCTTATGTTAGAAGTAAATTACTGGATAGGTAGGATGACAGAGAGCTTGCATTCTCTAAAAATATTTGTTCAAAGGACAGTGAAAACAGGATGTTAAAAAGTATACCACAGAGTACATGAAGGTGAAGAAAAGAGTGCAAAACAGTGTATCCAAGGTTATGGTGCTACAAATTAACCTGGCAGATGATAGTGAAATAACCTGCAGTGCTACTGAAATAACCCTTTCTCCTAGTTAGTATTTCATACAGTGTTTGTAAGAATTTATAACTACTTTCTTTTGCACTTGTCATTTAAGTTTTGGTGAGATTTCAACATGAAATGCCTATTAATTAGTTGTTGTTGTTGTTGTTTTAGTTGACAAGGGCAAGCAGCGGAGTCCCAAGAGCTCATGCATACAGACTCAAGGCTCCACAGACGCACGTTCACCTGGCACAAAAGCAGCCGAGTTGACACAGTACAAAACAAAATGTGAAACCCAAAGTGGAATCATCCTGCAGCTAAAAAAATTCCTGGCATCCAGTAACCAGAAGTTTGAAGCATTAACTGTTGTCATCCAGCACCTGCAGTCTGAGGTAAAAACTCAAAACTCCTCAATTTTGGCTTTAATTTTTGAACTCTTCTCAACCCGGGCTTCAGAAAATATTAATATACAAATACAAAAATCTGTGCTTCCATTCCAGTGATTTCTGTTTTCTTCTGGAGGTGATGCTCCTGGCATCAGTTGGATAGCAAAAAATAAAAACCTGACACTGGGCTTTGTGGCCTCTTTGCAGCTTCACATGCTTTTTAGAAGAGAAGTTTATAGTCAAAGAGTCCTTCAGGATTGAGTAGCTTTCCAAGTATGTACTTCAAGTTCTGCCCTTGTAGGAAAGATTAGTTTCAACCTATAATCTGCATGACCTTGTTTTGTTATCTGACATTGGATGGAAGAGTATATAAGGAGTAGATAATGTTTTTGAGCTACTCAGAGTAAAGTCTGAGTTGTTACAGTTTTGTTTATTGAATCCTGCATTGTTGGTGGTGTCTTAAAATTTTCAATACTTCATTAAAAAGATACAGAAATGCACCTGGAATTACAGAGTGGAATAATCTGATGTGGTTTAATTTCTATTTGTTCTAGTATGTTTGAAATACATAATAAACTAATCACTTTGATACTGCACTAGAAACTGTTGGCATGGTTTGAAAACTTTAGAGAAAAGAAAAGTCTGAGGTTAAGGAAACGATAACGTTATAAATGTACACTGCACAGCTAATGCAGGCTTTAATAGCAGTTTCTCTTGTATTTGTAACTAATGTTCCAAGATTGGTATCAATTCCATTTCAAGTGTTCCAATATGAAGTGATTTTTCAGTCTGGTATACAAAAGGGCACTGTGTTGTCTTAGTGTGCTGTCAAAAATGTAACATTCTCTTCTTGTGGGATAAATCCACTCGCTTTCATTTAATCTAAAAGTGCTGCATTTAACTCCATGTCTGGTTCAACTCTAAAAGCAGTGGCTCTTAGCCAGTTTTCTGGGATTGGTTTGGCTGGTTTTTTAAAAACTCTTGATTGGAACACCTTTCTCTGCTAAGGAACTAGTTTAAGATCTTCAAAGCAATTTGATACATGATTTTTGGATGCCTGTCATCTAACATGATATTGTGAAATTTATATGTGAAATTGTCACTGCTGAACTTCTGTGCAATCTTCTAATTAGTGTATAATAAGCACACTGATTTTTTTGGTAACTTTTATATTAAATGTCTTGGCCTAGTTTCTTCTCTCAAATATTTTGTATTGCAACATTTGAAGTTCACAAATACTTTATACATGTTATGTTTAGTGAGAAGAAGCCTGTCATACAAATTTGCCTCTTCCAGGCCATTTTACAGGTTGCTTAGCCCAAATATGATTTTTTTTAAAGAATAATGGGAGTTTTAATTAAAGAAAATGTGGCGTTGAAAATGGAGGGAAGAGAGAACTGCATGGAGGAGACTAGTAAATTTGCTTCTTACTCCTTTTTATTTGTCTTTTGCAGATGGAAAGAAAAATTATTTCTGTCAAATTGTGTACAATTAATTAGCTTGGACAGTTAAGTCTGAGCACATGAAATTAATATGACATATACCAGTTATTGGTGTTGAGGTTGCTCTCTGCTTTCCTGGGATAAGACAATACTTGCTGAAGAGTCACTGTTTTATTCTTGCGTACATACTATAGGGATGAGAAGAACTCTTCTGCCGTGGTGGTGTAAGGAATACTCAGAATCTGTTAGTTAGCTGGGGGAAACATCCTGAAGGATTTCTGTGTTTTAGGGAGCACTGTGAAGAGTTGTTTTCGTTTTGTTGTGGTTTGGGTTTTTTCCTTTAGAGTGAGATGTGGAGTCTGGTACCGCTAACTTAATCTCAGCTGGCCATATGCTTATTTTTCTGAAGTATCTCTTTGATGCATCTTTGACATAGCTCTCAAACTCTTTAGAGAAACTCAGGGAGAAACTGGAAGTTAGGTTTGAACTCATGAGGCGGGGTCTCATAGGTTAACTATTGCAGAGCCAACCTAAGTAGCTTCAGCTTTTCTGGTTTAAAAAAAAATAAAAATCACACTTAGCTGATTATGTGAGGAACAAAGCTGTTCTTCCTTTCTTCCCACTAGAGCAAGTGGGAAGTGAAATGATGCAATGCAGTGTAAGCCTAAGAAACAGCTCTGAAAACAGAGAAAGGACCTGGTTTTGGCTTCTCTGGTGCTGGTCTGTTCCTGCAAAAGGCCAGCTTAGTTCGCAGAAAGCTAAACCAGCCAAGGAAAGCATTTCTTTGCCAGGTTGTGATGTCGACTGTCCTAACATGGTCAGAGCTGGTGCAAGGGTGAGATGGGGTGAAGAACTGGACTGGCCAAATGGAGTGAGCGGGAATGAGTGATTGGGACACTTTGAGGCTGAGCAGCCCAGACCAAGCCTCTTGGCAAAATCGCTCTGGCCTCTCCCACTTTCCCTCCAAAGCTGAAGTTCCTGGAAGGTGACTGAGCTGCTAGATGTGTTTGGTTTACTTTTGGGTTTGTTTTTTTTTCCAAGAGTTCCCAATCCATGTCTGCACAAAAGTTTCAAGTTGCTTCTTATGAGCTCTTTTGAAGTGGAATATAGCTGTGAATGAAATTGGGGATTGCTGGCAATGACTTCTCTCAAAAATGCAGCCAGCCCATTTGGAGTGAAGTTGAGAGGCTACTGTCAAATGATTAAATGGATTGAGCAATGCTGCTGTGCTGTTTCTAGCTGAGCAAGAATCTCTCGCAAAACACTGCCTGAGCTCAAACCTGTTTGTTTTAAGGGTTGCCTTGGAGCTGTCAGTAGTAACACCTGCCTCTGATAAAACCTTCACACGTGAGCCATCACGTGTTTCTTTGGGAGGGGGCGGGTTTCTCTGCTTAGCTACCCTTCACCAAGACTCTCCCGAAAAAATCATAAAAACCTGATTTCTACCTCAGAGGAGCTGTTATTGCACTGGGTTAATGCTAGATGGAAACCCTTTTGGCATCCAAAATGCTTGATGGCAATGAATGGTGCAGCTGATGAGAACACCAAGTTTTTCCATTGTTGGACAGCTCTGTGTGTGCTGGCAGTGATAGAAACACGTGTAAAACTGCAGGCTAATCACAAAAGCAAGTGTAGTCTTTCTAGACTACTGCTCTTCCCCTGGTCCCCTGGTAATTCCTGTGACTTCATAACTATTTTCCTGGTTTTTAAATTCAAGCAAGAAAGAAAAAGTGGCAGTACAGAGGAAATGGTGAAATTGGCCATTTACAATAAGCGTACGAAGTGCCAAGAAAGCTGTTCTCTGTTAACCTTTAACTTCATTGAGCTCTGAAATTTGCACCACTGCATTTGAGTTGATCTTTTAACTTCCACAAGTATTCATTTTGCTTAATAATTCTGAATTTATTTCTTGTCCCTTCAGTAACAGATGCCCCGAGCCTTTAAATTAGCCCCAAGGCTTTAAATACATGGTTAGCATGCCTGTGCTAAGTCAGGCTGGACATGCCTGAAGCTCTGCCCTCTCTTCCCTTATCCTCGTGTATGCACGGGCTTCTTTGGGAAGCCAGTTCAGGCATCTAGTTTGGTAAGGGGGGAAGAAATTATTATAGGTCTAGTTTTATAGGTCTATCCATGTCCAAAGTGTTATGGGTATGCCCTGTATGTAGTTCACTGCAGAAAGGAGTGGGAGTGAAGAACCACCCGTGCTGGGGTGGGGTGGGGTGGGAACGTATGCCTGAGAGGTCTGGAGTTGTGGCTAGGAGCCAAATGCTCCCTTGGGAAGTTAAAAAAAAAAAAAAGATCAGCAGCTAGTGAGGCTGAGGCTCTGGCAACTCCTGCCCCGAGCCTCTACTTCTTGCCTCCCGAGGAGTGTTCAGCCCCTGCCTCAGGGCTGCCCCCACAGTGTGAGCACTGCAGCAGGGGTGCTTGAACCTCCAACTCACTGATGTATATAGACTCTTACATCTCTGGGGGTGGAGGGTGTTTGTTTTAGCAGCGTGGTAGTAGCTTGGGTTTCAATATGGTTTTAGATTTGCCTGTTTAAGGGAGATTCAGCTTTTGAATGAAAAGGTAATGTATAGTTAGAATAACTTGAGTGGCTTTGTAACTGTTAAAAGCATGAATTGACAGATACTACCCTTTCATCCTCTCATTTTAGTGTATAAACTGCCACATTCAGAACTACTCAAGCTGTTCAAAAATTTTAGATGGTAAAAAGTTTATTATAAACACCCATTTTTATTCTTCTAGGTTAATAAATTAATCCTAAGCGTTTCAAGAACTTCTAACAGATTCTCCTATAGAAATGAGCTTCAAATTTGTGTTTGTGCCACAGGGTACTACAGAGATGAACAGAAAACTAGTTTTGCTGTTGGGCTTCTCTTGGTATGGTTATGGGAAGACTGGTATTTACAGTTGAAACTTTACTTGGGAATGTCTGTGATACCACCTTCAAGAAGTTTCCTTCGTAAAGGAAAAGGTCATTTGAGAGGCTATAAAGCCTTGACTACAATATGTGGATAACACTAATTGTGAATGTGACACAGGAAACAACATGAGCAATGTGCTAGAAATTGTGTGGCTGAAACAGGCTTCAGTATTTCTAGGAGGAAATAGAAATTAACTATTAGTATATGACCTGCTGTAACTGGCATTTCCTGACAAGTACATGACTGTAAGAGTCAAGATACTAGTTTCCTTGGGAACTTCTTAGCACTTTAAATTTTTTTCCATTTTGGAATACATGAACACATGTATTAGAAATATTTGTTCTGGCCTTTGTGGTTGTTCAGCAGAAAATGTTTATATTTACCAAATGAGAAATGCATATGCTGCTTAAGGAGCAGAAGTACACATTGCATGACTAAACCCCAAACCGTTTATAGGAAAAAGGAAGAGTTTTTGAACAATTGTATCTTTTAACCTGGAAGTCCAAAATATATTGGTAGACCTGTTGTTTAGATTAGCTGTCTTTGAGTTCAATCTATACTTCTGTATTTCTGCTCTTTAAATCTGGTTTCCCAAAATACGGACATACCTTTTTGCAAGAGAGAATAAGGATATTTTTGTGTTTCTTTAGATTAAAAGAAGAAAAATCACTTAGAAGTCAAAATATAGTATCTTGAATTTGAGGAACACAAGTATTTTCTGTTCAGTGACAAGGAATATTAGACTAATAACACAGTAGCTTCCCCCTGTAGAGCAAACCTGGGCTCTGGCAGCTTGCATCTGCCAGGTAGCTGTTGGAAAGCAAGGAAGCTCAGATGATTCTCAAGGCTCCTGTAAGGTGGTGTGGATGAACAAGAATATTTTTGGCAACAGACTGCAGATTTGTGTGCTCTAACATCCAGAAGAACATTTTAATCCATTAATTACTGTGAAACTAGGCTCTGATGGAGACAACTTTTTAGAGGACGCCTCAGTTAAGCAATTTATTTGGTACACCTTGATATTAAGAATGGGCTACAGCTGGAGAGAATTAGGAGTCCTGTCCTATAGTTACTCCTAGCAAAAGGTGTCTTAGGAAAAGACAGCCTTGATTGAAACAAACCTGGTGTTTCAGGCCACCAGTGTTGCTTCCCCCAAAGCAGCTGGTTTTCGTGAGTACGTTGTTACTTCTTGTGATGATCTTTTTTTCAAGAAGATGCAGAACTAATGACAGTAGCAAACTAGAGGTACTATTACAAAATATAAAGGAGCAGTTAGTGGAAGAAAGAAAATAACATCTTTCCATCTTGTTTCCCTCTTTTGATCTGTACTACCATTTCAAGTGAAATTATAAACAGCCTTAAAAATGGAATGACGTGAAGAAAACAGCAACATTTCTAATAACTTTATAGTGGTAATTACAATTTTATAGACGTGAGAACTTAAGCTGCAACAATGTAACTTGTCAAAGCTGCATAGTATCTGATGGAGACTGTGTCATACTCAGGTGAGTTGGACTGAGACAGGAAACTTTAGAAAATAGTGATAAATAAGTAATTGCTTAGATAGGGTAAACTTACTTTTTACAAGATTGGGAGTTTTACAGGGAAGGAAGGAGTCGTTCTATGTGACAAGTGAGAACTAATATTAGAGTTCAGAAACCCTGTAAAGTAGAAACCAGGCAGTTACAGAGAAGTTAAATAGCTGGTATTACTATATTGAGACCTAACTCGGCAAGGCTATTCCATGAAGGTGGACATGACTTCTAGATGGGAAAACAAAGATCCCTATGAGCCTAACAATTCCACGTAATGCCTGTAAAAGCATAAACAGCCCACAAGTAAATCCATGTTAAATACATAGTGACTCATAGGAATCCTGTTTGACTGGTTCTGTGCTTTAGCGTTTCACACACTAAACATCAGGGGAAAAAACATTTGATTCTCCATAAATGTACCTAGCAAAATAAAAGATGTAAAATATTAGAAATTACAGTGAGTCTCTATCAGCTGATCACATAAGTGTTGTTTCTGAGTCTTAATTCTGTTTGAAGTAGTAAGTCAAGGTGAAAACTGATTGCTTATTTCACTCGGTAAGAAGGCAGTGCGTCAGACAAATGAGGCCAAGAGTAAATTGGAAGTAGTCCTTTCATTGTATATTTATTGACTGGAGATGGTTAATGACATTTTCATTTTATCACAGTAGTAGTCTGCTGCTCCTTTCAAAAATACACATGGAGCAGAGTGTAAATCCTGTTTGTTGGGCCACTTTCTTGGCTCATTTCTATAGCTTGCTTTTGCACTGAGTGATGCCAAAGAAATGACTTCCCAAGGGGGATTTAGGTGAGGTAGGGAGGAGGTGAGTTTAAAAGAAACTCATTTCTAAAATTGCTGATTTCTAATTAGAAGATTTATTTAGAGGATTGGGTTTTGCCAGGAAAGAAGGAACAGGTACTGGTAGAAATCCTGTGATACAAGGACCAAAGTCATCAAGGCAAATGTCATACTGCAAAGCGGATATGAATGACCCTTTTGTTACCCCTTCATAATTACCTCCAGGCTGTAGCTGATGACACATGAGTGACTGGAGTTTATGCAAAGATGTGACTCAGTTTCTACATTACAGCCAATGATGATCACCATTTTTCATGACTGGTGCTGCACAAAGATGGAGTAGATTCTAATTTCTGATGCTTTGTCCCCAAGAGGAATATCTCCTCAGATGAGGAAGACTCATCCTGTTCACAACTGAGACTGTACCAATATTAAAAATATATAAATTATGATCTCTTTTTCAACCTAAGCCCATCTCTTCTCTAAATGTACATGTTACAGAAGTGCTTGCAATTTTATAATTCATTAAAACTAATTTATTATGTTTTTAAGATGCTCAGCATTTTTCTCTAAGTCTTAAGAGTAAATGCTTGTGGTTTGGTTTGACAGCAACTGGCTTGCAAAAACCAGGCTTTCCTTTCCCAGAACAAATTTAATTTGGCCCTGTATATGATAATAAAACACACATAAGTGCTTCCATTCTTTGCACTGATTTGTTCTATGCAGTCTGAACAAATTTTATTTAGTCTCTTCTAATAAAATGCCTTTAAAAAAAATCACAACACTTTTATATTTAACACTTAATTTTCTACTCCTGTAAGTTTTGAGTCTTGAAATTACTTGTTTGCGAAGTTTTCTATTGCTGATGAAAATTAGAAGGCTGATCTACAGCTTTGCCAGTCGGAGATATTTCTACCTGCCAGTTACATCGGTGACAGGTACAGTTGCTGCCCTTTGCCTAGGCCTTGTGGCTGCCTGTCTGCGTGCTGTGGATTGCTTGGAACCAGCATTGTCAGAGCTTTTCTCTGCCTTCTCTGGGCAGGCACCACATTGCATCCCAGCATTAAGAGGTGAGCATTCCGGTGTAGTTATTATACGTTGATTCCCTGAGATGTTTCACAGACCAGAAGTGAGTCATGTCTCCTCCTTTGCAATGTACTAGTGCATTGCAGTTTCTGGTTTCAGCAGTCCACAATGCTGCTTTTGAATTCTTTAGTACAGCTCCAGAACAGTACATATTTCATTTCCCAAAGGAGTGTGCTTGTTTAAAATGTGCACTGTGATGTGTGGATAGTTACTACCAGATGGGTGGTGTTAGCTTATTTGGACACGCACACTCAATCCTTTTTCCTGCCATGGTTTGCTCTTTTATATTGAGTAACTGTTGGAGGACTTGCAGTTCTTAACATGGAGGAAAAACTTGCAAAAGGTAATTAGTACTTTCTGGCCAGGCACAGCCTATCTGTGGCTCTCAAAACCTTGATTTGCAGGCAGAGCAGGGGGCTTCCACACCAGTGCCACTCCACCTGGCCAGCAGTAGGAGTGTGCAGGGAAGCCTGAAATAATTAGTCTGAAGAGTTGCACATCCTCTCAAGGAAATAAAGTTCCCTGTTTGCTGTAAAACTGCATGCTCCTGGATTTGGGATCTGCCAAGGAGCTGAGGTATAGCTGAGGAATGCCCACTTATTTCAGTGTGAGAACTGCTCAGAACGTGACATCTTGGAGGTATGTTTTCTCTGTCTGGAAGATTTTGTATAGGTATACAGCGAGGAAGGTTGGTTGCTTTGCTTGTTTGGTACAAATATCTCTTTTGTTCGTTCTGGAATATGGGCTTTTGTAGAGCTTCCTGCTTTTAAAGCAGAGTGATGGAAACTGTTCAGACAATGATGTGTCCTCACCCTTGTTTGTATCTAAAATGACCCTAGGCTGGTCTGTTTAAATCTCAAGCTGTAGCAAAAACAGCTTGTTGCCAGGAAAAATGCTCTTAAGCCTGTAATTGGTCTCTGTAACTGCCAACAAAACAGACATGAACGACAAATTTCGTAATTTATTCCATTCCTGAATTGGTAATTTTTTTTCATCTTGAAACTGTCATGTTCTTTAAAGTCCTACCTTGGACCTCATCTTTTTCAAAAATGTTGTAACAGAGCATATCACAGCCTCACAAGTGTCCTTGCTATGGGGCACAGATTGCCCTGAACTTGATTGTCAAATTTTCAAAACGTGAAGGATTTTTAACTGGCTAATCTTTCACGTAACAAGAATTGTCCAATTGTCCAAGTCTCCTTTATATACTGAGAGCTCTTTTGTAGTATCCAATAGCAAAGATGCACTCCGTAATATCACTTGTGTCAAACCTTTTATCCCCAAGCTCTGTTCTTGTTCCTTCCTATAGCTTCCATGTTTATGGCAGGGGGAACATTTTGGTTAAAACTCAACCCACAACAGATTCTTTTTAAATAAGAAAAATAGGTACCAAATAATCTACGTGATCTTGGCATACATTCATAAATTGTACCAGAAACGATTGTAAATGGGTATGAAGACCCTTCTTGAGTTTCGGACAAGTAATTGAGAATGATCCTTACTACCAGATTTATCTGGATAACAGTGCCAAAATTGCTTGATCCTATATGCTTCCACTTGGTTCTGCTCTTTCAATTTCCAGTATTGATTTTTCAACTAGAATCTTACTAAACATAAACTAGAAGGTTACTGGGTATTCCAGCTCAAAATGCATGCATACCTGTCTTTAAATTAAATTCTGAAGACAGGCCCTTACTGAACTATTCAGGTGCTTTTGGTATTTTACTGCACTTAGATTTCAGGTTTGGGAAACGAGCTTCAGTTCTCTCAGAACTTAGATAAAAGTGTTCTAGATTAACTGCTAGTCAGTCTGACTACTTTGTAGGGCTGCTTAACCCCTGAGCAACCTGGTCTTCTTATTTTAGGATGGCAGTCTGTATGGCTAGCTTTTTCTGAATGTATTCTTTAAGAGGAGGTGGTGATACAAGTCTGCCTGGATTTCTTGGATTTACAAAGCTATGAATGGGCAAGCTAAAGATGGAGGCAACAGGTTAAACACCACCAGTAAAAAGCAACAGGGCTTAAGAGCATCAAGAAACATTAAAAAAAATCTACTAAAGCAATGTTAGTCTGACTGTTTTATATTCGGTTTTTAGTCTCAGCCTCTTGTCAGTCCTTAGTATATTCTGATCTCATGTGCCCTTTTCTCATCTAATTTCTTTAACTAAAAGCAAATGCAAAATGTGTGGACCATGAAGGAGGCCCTTTGGAAACACTGAACAAGAATGTTAGTGTTTCCAAAGGGTCTGCAGCATGGTCTAGTTATTAGGGAAGATTTGATATGTTTTACTAACAGCATGGGCAGAAAGAAAGCAGGTTCGAGGATGATGACTCAGAATTAGAAGAAACAATGGATGTGCAAGCCAAAGGGAGAGGGCACTACAGGGAAAAAAAATCGCATATGTGTGCTTGTACATACTTCAGTAATGGACTAAGATACTGCAAAAGCTTTGGAAAATCCCATCAGCATGAAAATAAGTGCTTTGGTAGTTAACTTGATTACAGAGCCACTACGTGCTTGTGTCCCAGCATGTATGGATGCAGCATTCACATTTTCATCATCAGATGCTGTGTCCATAGTGGGAACACAGGTGTTAAACTGGAGTGGGATGACTCATCTCTCCTTTTTGAGCAGAGAAGCGGGGAAGACCAGGATGAGTCCTTTCAATAACTGAGCTCTCTGATCTCCTGAGATTTACCATGGAGAGCGAGGCGTGGTTTTCAATCTTAGCCCACTGACACTGTAAAAAGCCTCTAAGTGCTTAATATAAAATTGCAGCACAGCTACTTAATAGCCCTGCTAATGTGTCAGTGTCCAAATAACTGTTAAGACTGCTTAAGCTGAGTGATTAAAAGAGAATCTTTCCCATACAAGATCAAAAATATAAATATTTCTAGTAAAAGGCTGGCTGGTTCTTCTAACCAGCCTTTACAGCTGCAGAATAATTTCCTAAAACTTACAGCAATTGTGAGTGTGTAGCATGAAAATTACTCATTTTGATTAGTCTTGTGTCAGACATGACTGGTTTCTGGGTGCTCATTCTTTCTAGTTTTTCTAGATGATGTATTCTGCTGTTTTATTTGTTCCACAGGCATGCAGTGAGGATTCCTGGCCTCCAGAACAGGGTGCTTTTAAGACAGTAGTCTGTGGTCAGGCTGCAGTGAGAGTGACCAAGAGGAAACAGGGAATCTGCTGTAAAGATGAGGTTTTCCCAGGGGAAACCCAGGTGCAGGTGTGGCCCTACCAATCTGTGAACTCCTCTGGTGTGGTCAGTTGTGGACAAGTCTGTGTGATTTTTGGGCCAGTCATTTGGGGAGGCTTTTGCCTTTTTTTTAATCCCGTTTTTTTCTTTTTTTTTTTTTTCTTTCCCCTAATGTATCCTAGCTAAAGGAAGAGCATACAAGTGAGTTTCAATCTCTTTGCGTGCACAGGGGCTATGAACGTAAGTGTGGGCATTGACAGCAGCAAAGCCGCTGTATCTGTGGGTCTCCCGTTCAGCTCAGGCCTCCCGTGGCTTATTTGTGCATCAGCAGTTAGGTGTGAAAGCAGCATACAGCGAGCTCGAAATGCCTAAAAAGAAGCTCCGTTACCTGCGGAGAAGGACAGTGTTCTCTCTGTGATCGCGGCTGCCGCTGGAGAAAGCGGAGATCGATCGGTCTAATAATGTCTGGGGCTCGCCTTTCATAAAAGAAGGGCTGTGGCTTTAAGTAATCGCTGGCTGGCTGTGCCAATTGCAGAAGCTGCAGTATCTGCTGCTGTCGGGAGCGACCGGCGCGGCAGCAGGATAACCTGCGGAGGCAAGGTCCAGCCTGCGGCTCGGCCGGACCTGCCCGGCTCGGCGCTGCCGCCGCCGATGAGGGCCGGGGGGCCGAGCGGGGGGCTGCCGGCGCGGGAGGATGGGCTGCTCCAGCAGCAGGCTGTGCCTCTATTCTCAGTGTGCTGCAGCGAGGGTAATGAGTGTTTGTTTCACAGCTTTGCCGACGGCGGGGAGCAAGGTGAAGCGCCCTGCCGGGAGGACGCGTGCACCTTGTCACCCCCACGCCGTGGCCGTGGGTGTGGGGTGGCGGTGCCGAGCCTCGGAGCAGCCCTGCCCTGCCTGTGCCTGTGCCTCTCCCTGGGCTGCGGGTCTGGGGGCACAGGGGCCTGACCGGCCACCTTCCCTGGCCAAGGCACAGCTCCCGGGAAAAGCGGGGAGATGGGTGCTTCTGCTTTGTTATGATCCGTTCACAGATTCCTTGCGATTCTCTCGGTGTAAGAAACACCATCTATCGTAACATTGAGAACTGCGAGCAGAGGGGTGGGTTGTATTCAACTTTGAACAGGGCTGTGCCTTTCCTTCATGGAAGACTGAGTGTTTAGCAAAGTTTTTGGTTTTGTGTTTGAGTAAGCTCAAGATAAATATTTAATGCATGCTTCTTTCACTTATACACTGTACTTCTGTGTCCTTGACAGCTATCAGTTGATTTGTTCTGGAGGCTTATGTTGCTACACCCACCATAAAATATATAATTAATTGCTGCACAGTAGGATTTTAATTGCAATGTTATCCTGGAAAAAGCTTTTCTTTGTTTTAAAGTATGACTTCCTTAACAATAGAAGAACATCTGTATATATTGTAACAGACTTATCATGATTCATATCTTGGCTTCTTGTTCCTGCCTCTTATTTTCCTGCAGAACACGTGTAAGTTAATTGCTGGAAGGTGCCCCGCTCAGATCACTAGTAACCAAATGTTTGCGTGTGTTTGTTTTTCTCTGCAGAGGGAGGAAGCACTGAAACAGCGTAAAGAGTTATCTCAAGAACTAGTTAACCTTCGAGGAGAACTAGGTAAGAATTTATTTTTGTATTCTTCATTAGAACAGAAATGAAGCAAAACAGAAGGACAGATGCCCTGGTATTGTAATGACAGCCATTTAATTCCCTGACTGAATTCCGCTCAGAAGCTTCAAGCGCTGTTGAGCCCTGACAGCGTGACCCCAGGTTCACCGAATTCCTGGCACGGAGACTGTGCCTAGCGGGGCCTCCTTGCAAAACACGCATCTGATGACCAGAGCACTCACTTTTTAAAAATGAGAGGATGGCTGACAGCATGTATATACTTCTGTCTGTACGCTGTTTGTACTTGTTTGTACACTGTGTTCTGCAGATTTGCTGGCAAAAAATTCATAAACCTGTAAAATATACTGCACAAAATCTGTATTTTTGCTATAGTGACTTGTAGGTGGATGAGTGTAAAATTAAGGAAATGCTCTCAGGCTGATGAGATTAAGTCTTTCAACTCATCCTAGTGGACAGCTATAATACGATACTGAGCTATAACGTGCAGGGGCTGGTATAGCCAACTTTGAAGCCTGATTTAACTGCATTTAACTCAAAACCAGATCATCTTGTAAAGTGTAAAAAGTAATTGGATTGAAAATGATAGCACTTGAAAGTGAAGATAGTGTTCTATAAAAACACATTTGTTATCATGAAGCCTCTTTAAAAAATAAATTAAAAAAAGCTTTGAAAGCAGAAGTAATACATGTAGAGCGGTTTCAGATATGATACTGATCGAGAAGTTGGAAATACTTGTTTTCACATGCTTTGAAAGTTGAGCATGGTCTCAGCCAAACAAGCGTTGAGTGTAGGTCTCGTTACATGTGGCTGGTGTGTTTAATGTCCAGATTTAATTTTTAGCACTGATTAATAAGGCAGAGGTTCCCTGCAAAGTGCTCAGGAAGTGCTCAGGTTTCCTGGAAGTGCAGTAGGTAGGGAGAGGTCTCCCTGTCCCCCCAGCTGAAGCAACAGAGCAGAGCTTCTCCGCTTGCCACTGTTCCTGTCATCCAGTTTAGAGGGTTATGTTAAAATGCAGTTTTCTGGGAGCTTTATTTATTATTGCATAAAGCTGCAAGTGTGTGAACTGAGGCAGTATCACAAGCAGGGAAAGACTTTTAGCCTAAGTAGGTAGGTGAAAGTACCAAAGACACTGCAGAAATATGTAGTGTTTCCTTTCTCAGAACCTTAGTACTAAAAAACTGAGGCTTTTCTAGAGCTTGGTGCTGTCTGGCATCTGTCAAGCTGCAGCTTTTAACCCTCCTGCTGAGATGAAGCACCTGGACTGCAGTTTTGCGGTTGTTCCGGCAAGGGCAGGTCCCTGTAGGGGCTGGCTTTGAAAGAGCTTGGCCTTCCTCTGCCTTTGTATCCCTCTCCCTGGGCAGCTGTGTGCCCAGCCATGCAGTGAGCTAGCTGCCTGGGGACCCTAAGCCAGCTGAAACTAGCGGCTTGAAGTGCTGTTCTGCCAAAGCTCCCTGGCCTGGCTCAGCATGTGGCTGAAGGAGCACTGGTGCTGGATCAGAGAAAGGGGAAGGAGCAGGAAGGTGTCCCCCATCAGCTGCAGCCAGTGCTTCTGCTACCCTAAACTGACAGTAGAAGTACAGTTTTGGTGTGGAAATGGGCTTCTTACATCACTACAAAATTCTGTTATAAACATTATAAACTAGGTGGATTTTTTAAATGTACTTAGCGTGATTTCCTGAGCAAACCCATTTGTTTACCTCATTATGAAAATGACTTCAGAAGGATTGCTATCAGAGCAAGAAAGTCTCTTCCATAGGCTTGCGTCTTCAATATTATTTTTCCTTTATCAACCTAGATACTATGTTTATCACTTACCTGGAAAGGGAAAATTTAGCTTAGATGGATAGACCGAAAGCTAGTCAGCACTTTTACCCAGTACCATTTTTGGGGCTTTGGGAGAGGTTGGGTTACCTTACTGCTTTGATTAACAGCCTGCTGAGCTCATTCATGGAACTGACCTTGCAAGAATGAAAATGCCATTCAGTAGGTTGATAACTAGAAAAAAACTTCAAATGTAACCGTGCCTGATGGATCTGTGACACCCGAGTGCACAGAGCTCTCAGATGGGGATGCTGCTGGATGAAATCATCAGCTGTTCCCCTCACAGAGCTGATTTTCCTGGGTCAGTTCTGCAGGAACATCTGAATGGCAGCCTCGGGCTCGCTTCCCTTTGTAAGGTTTCCAGACCATGGTTTCAGTGAAGCATTTATCTTCATGCAGCTCCTTTGTCTTAACCACATCACACGTCTGGCCTGTCTGTACTGCTCTCCTCAGCATGTAAAGGGAGTGGATTTAATTACAGAAATGAAAAACTACATAGGTCTTCAATTTTATGTAGCTTTAAAAATAACTGGGTTTGGGTTTTGTGGTTTTTTTGAAGTTACATTTATCATTTGTTGACAAGGTGTGAGAAAGGCATTCTTGTAACAGTAGCTTTAGCAGAAAATAATCAGCTTAAATACACACCTGCTAATCAGCCTTCTATTGACACTGTTAAATGGATATAGCTGAACTTAACATTATACCATAGGTTGTTTTAACCTAAGTACTGTGAATTTTGATTCACAGTAGGATCTAGGCATAGGTTGGCTTGGACAGTGCAGTTTGCATCTTATTTTGGCCATGTAGACATGTTCCATGGAGTCTCAGCTGCCATGTTTTAATGCCTGTTGGTTTGCAGTTTGGGGACAGTCTCAGAAGAGAACCAGGTGTGCCCAGCTCAGTGTAGTCTATGCCCTGCATGTTGCCAAATATAAGAGGAACATGAAAGCCCCTGCAGCTTGTACCCTGCACAGTTTGGATTCGTCAGGTTCTTGCTTTGAAGTTTAATTGTGCGCACTCCCAGGCTCCTGGATTAACCTGGCAAAACCAATTTGGCTTGCTGTCAGATGGTCTGTTTTGCTGGGTTATTCCATATTCCATATGTTTCTACCAACATACCTTTGTTTAATGACTTGAATATGAATTACCATCCCAGAACGGGCCTTTGGCAGTGACCGTGTGGCTGTGCTGACCATAGGGCAGATGGTTACCAGACACTGCTCTCTGCTCTCACTGGCTGAAAATGCATGCAAGGATTAGCAATGATAGGTATTTGGGGATGGGTTTTTCCAAAGGGAGTTCAGATTCATTAACATTTGGGTTCTGAACTTGGGTTTCCTTAAAATCTCCAGCTACAAAGACTAAACTTCATGGTTTGAATGTAAACGACTTAGTCCTGGAGCAGGTAGGGATGTCCTGCTTGTCACCCATTTCCCTTCTGAAGAAGCAAGCTAAGTGTATAAATTATTTCTAGTTCCTCGTTTAATTACGTAAGTAGAAATTGCAAGAGCCGCATATTTCTTGAGAGGTACGAAACTACTCCTCTAAATTAATTGCACTCCAAATTGTTTCAGAGCCTCTTTGCAACCATGCTGGACATGATCCAGCTCAGTCCTGCTACAAAACAGCAGGTGCAAAGGTGACTCAGCCTGTGCCTGCCTTGGCCCTTTGAAAATTGCCATTCGTGAGCCTTTCTCTGTGGCCCGGGGCAGCCTGAGTGTACCCTGTACAGCCACACAGATGCTGATCTCCTCTCTCTCCCCTCCAGTTAGTGCACTGAAATTGATTAACTATTTTCTTGAAAATACCTTCATGCTCTCTTTTTGTTAATAATAAATTATCTTCAAAATGCTTTGGAGGTTCGGATAGAAGAGACTTGTGTTTTACAGACAGGTGGAATGAATGTGATTTGTTTTTCAGGTTAAAAATACTTAATAAATAATTCTTTCAATTATTTGAGGCAGGGCCTAACTTGCCACACAGCATACAATTGCCTGCTGGCACTTGTAGTGTTTGCAGCATTGGGGATGGAAACTTACTTCCTGATAAGTGAATGCTTCACATATTTATTCAATCATACCCACTTAAATGTAGCTTAAAGCAGACTTTTTTGGTCTACTTGCCTTGTCTCAAGTTGTCCAAGAACAAAACCACAAAATGTGGTTTAACGTCCTGTATCATTAGCCTCATTGTGGAAGTAACAGCAAGAGAAACTTGGTCAGAAACTTGAAAGCGTGTTTGGGTAGAATTTTCAATATCGAAGATCTGCCAAAAGCATAAATTAATTATTAGATATATTTTAAATTACATATTGTGTGGAGAAGCAAATGAGCCTTTGTGACTGCAGTAGACTTACTGTCAACTGAACATACATCTTGCAGTCTGAAATGTAACATTTGAGCAGTGAAGTGTTAGTGCAGTGTAGTGTCACGTAATGCTAAATACTTGGGGATTTTTGTGGTAATTACCCCCCTTTTCACATTCCCTCATCTGTTAAAATGCTGCCAGCTTACTGTCCTAGTGAACTCGGTTTCAAAATTGCAGTCAGTGTAACGCCTTTTCATAAATCATAACTAGGCCAGTGAGTGACTTGGACAATTTTATGAAGATAACTATTTGTTACAAACAATGTAATTCAGGGTTCAAAAAAAAAGTCCAGTATATTTTATCTTCTTGACATTATGGTTATGGTGACTTTTAGGGGAATGTTAGGTGAAAAATGTTTTATCTTAGCAGTTTAGCCATGAGGACTGAATTGCATGATGAATGGTTTATAATTAGAAAAAAAAAATTTGAAAGGAGATACTGCACAGTTGTAAGGTGTGTCTCCTGGCTACTTCTGGTAGAAACATGAAATACATTTTTTGGGGATATGAAGGCAACTTCTGTAGGCCTCTCCTTTAGCTGGAGCTAGTGTTGATGTGTTTTGGACTTGCTGCCGTTTGCACTATTGCAGGGAGTTGCCATGTGCCTGGTTCTCCACACTTCTCTCTTGCAGGCATTTGTTTTACGATTTTGGCATGTAAAAAGCTTCACAATGAAATACCCAAAATGCAAGTGGCCATTGTTGACTACTGCAGATGAGTCATAATTTCATGTGTCAAAACCAGCATTTCTGCTCTGAAGATATGCTGTTACCAAATCTCAGAAGCTTCCTGTGATTCCCAAAATTCTTGGTTCTGCCCAAAAGAACCAGGCTCTTCATTTTTAACAAACAGTGTTAAGAAGCTGAAAAAAACCAGTGAAATCTTGCTCCATGTTGTAATAATACAGGGAGAGACTGTTGTATGGTTGGGAGGAGAGGCTGAAACAACCAGGTGGGGGGAGAATATTTATGGCTCCGCTATTTGAATAAAGTAAATATTGCTTCTGGCTGCCAAATACAGCATTCCATATGTTTTATCCTGAAAGCTTAAAACGGTTTAGTGTTACAGGTAAGATTGAACAGACCGTGAACAAATGGATAGCACATCTTTTCATCTCTGTGGCTGGATTTTTCTCTGAAATGCTATTGGACCATTTGTCCCCTGTGGACTTTTTTTGCTCAAGATTTGTGGTCTAATCTGTGGCATAATGAAGATGTGGAATTGAAGAGGAAAGCGCTTTAAGAAGAGAAAGGAAATACAGTAGTGGTACAAAACCCCTGAAGTACGCCCTTCAGGTATCTCTGAAGTGGCTGAGAAGTTGAAATAGAGATTTGTGTGTGTGCTACTGGAAAAGCACATGTTGCAGTTACAAATTTCTGTTTAAAGTTAAGCATCAGTTCAATGAGAAAACTCTTGAGTAGCCACTGAGTTTGGGTAGTCAGGAGTTTTGCAGTATCTCCTTGCAGTGGATGGATGGCCAAACAAAGGAATTAGGGACAAATCACGAAAAAGGTAACTTCCTAAAACAAGGCAGAACACAGCCATAAAATACATGATTCAGTCTGGAGATGGACAGGGCTGTGCAAAATATTTGCTGCAGAGCCTTCAGTCTCAAGTATTGTGGGATTTCTTATAATTTCAAATTAACAATTCTTTATTTGGTGCTTTTGCTGAAGCTTCATGCTTCACATGCTCAGTTTCTTGCCACCACCATGACTCTGGGAGCTCACTGGTTGTTTAGTAGTTCTGCTCCTTGTTTGGATGGCAAGAGATTCAAGTCAGGCTTGCGATCCACAAGAAAGCGTTGCAGCCTCCAACTTTGTGAAGGCCAGACATTACCTTTAAAGTAACAACACTTAACTGCCAATGTAAGTTTGAAAAGTTTTTGTTTGCCTTTGTGACATCAGTCTTCTCATAAGTCTGAATTGCAAACTGCCTGAAGGGGAACCGATGCATCTATTTTCTTTGACAAAGGTGTGGTTTGCTATTTGCTTTTTTTCTGAAGTGCTTTGCATCATCTGAAGCTCTGTGTGCTGACATTTAAAGATAAGGTAATGACAGGCAGCACATTCTTTCAGCTAAATGGAGGCAAATGAATAGCTCTGACCTTGCAAATAAAGAATTTGATGCTTGCTTTTTCCTCTGTTGCTTTTAAATGAAGTGGATCATTTGAAGCATTTTGCTACAGTTACCTTAGCTGAGGCATGGAAGTTGCTTTCCTCTCAGCTGTGTCCTTACTCTCGCTATAGAAGGTCAGATCCATGTGCATTGTTGGCTCTGTAGTATCTTAGTTTGGCTTGCTGCCTGGTTCTTTGCCTTATAAAGTGTTGTCCCCTAACAGTAGTGTTTCCTCTTCCCCAAAAACATGACAATGCAGCATATATGTATTCAATAACTTTATGCCAAGGCGATGTTATAGAAGTGTGAATGCTAATTTTTCCTTTTTTTTCTTTTTCCCTCAAAGGGAGCAGTTGTAAGAGAAGTTTGTGGAAGGAATAAAGATAGGGAAGTAAAAATTTTTCTTGGTGGCGGTATAGAAAGTATGAAACACTGTGAAATCTGCTTGGGTTGCAGGGAATGTTGTGGTAGGTTTCAGCTGAGCCTCTGTTGCATCATTGCCAGAATGAAGAGCTTGGCTTAAATCTGTCCAGATCAGCAGATCTTTCACACAGACCTAGCACTGTTAAGCCTGCTTTTAAGCCTAATTCAGATAGACACATGTGCACATCAGTTTCCATGCAGTACAGCTCACTCTTACTGCCTTCTAGTTCAACTGCAGGTTTCAAGTGATGGTAGGAGGGCCAAGACTCTTTACAGTTTCCATAAAAGAGAGTGCAGGTATCATTTATTGAGTTACTCACATGCTTTTATTGAGCTGTAGCAAAGAGGGAATCGGATGTGTAACTGAAGGTGCTCTGCTGGGGCAGGCTGCTTTCCCTTGACCTGAGCCCACTACTGCTTTGGGAATCAGGCCTTGAAGATACTGTCATTTATTTATTTAAGGCTCAAACACTGCTGTGATGAAAATTCCCTGTACTGCCTGTACAAAAATCCTTAAATCTTCCCATGCTTTTACATAGAGTTTATGTTTTCATTGTTTGGGCAGTGTGCCAGGCTGCTGAGAAGTGCATGCATGCATGACTTCTCCTGTCTTTGAGGATCACATTAACATTTTAGTTGATTTTTCTCTTAAGCAGTCACTCATCTGACTAATTTATTTTAAACCAAAGTACTGGAGTCTGTATAGAAGCACTTTTGCTCAAGGGCAGTGACCACACTCTCATGTTAGAGATCCTGTTTCACCTTGCTTCCAGGCTTTGGGTGCAGCTGGAACTGCAATAAGGCGTTTGCTGCAGTCATATTAACTGTAGGAAAGTGACTCCTCCTATTCAGGCCTGTCTAGTTGGAGATGGGAATGCTAAATTTCAAACTCAAAAAATAGAAGATAGTAACTTCTGTTTTGCCTTTTAACCAGCTGCAAATACAGGGAGACAAGCCTAGGCAGTCTTCATTGCATACATATGTTAATACAGATGTAAAGAGAATGACACAGTGTTTCCCTTTCCTAATACTCTACACTTTTTGCCTAAAAGTGTTCTATATCTTGCATATGTAAATATCTCAGACATACAAACGTTAGCAGTACCTTTCAGATTGGCAGTTCTGTATTGGGCTGTTCATGTCAGGCCAGAATTGCTTCTCTGCTGTATATCTGAGTGCGGGTAACGTTGACTGTGTAGTTTTCAGGATATTAAGACTTTCAAATTTAGCTAAGTGGTTTATATATAAAAAAGTAAAGTACTCTGACAAACAGGCTACTGAAACGGAATCAAATTAGGTGAAGTAGCAAATGCAATTAATTTTTTTATTAGACCACTTCAGTGTGTCTCTTGAGACATTCATTCTTCTATGACATGACAAACTGTCACACTTGTGCTTTCTGTGTGGGTTTGTGGCTTAACTAGATTCAATTAATTCGCAGCATAAGAAAAACTGAATTTGATATTTTTGCTGAGATTTTTTCATGTGTCCTTGGAGGTGCCACACATCTCATGGATAGATCACATTTGTCTTTGTAGAACCTTGTACCTGTGCAATGTGTTCACTGTCTTTAATACCTCTAAATGAAGATGTGACATTAGTATTGAACTTGATCCAGTTACTTTTTTTTCTCTTTTTTCTTTTGACGTCTTCAGTAACCACTTCTGCAGCTTGTGAGAAATTGGAGAGAGACAGGAATGAACTGCAAGTTGCTTATGAAGGGTTTTTGAAAAAGTTAAACCAGCAACATCATGATGACTTAGCTGAGCTGGAGGAGAGGCTTAAACAGTTTTACACTGCAGAATGTGAGAAACTCCAAAGTATCTGCATTGAGGAAGCTGAAAAGTACAAAGCACAGCTCCAGGAGCAGGTTTGTAATATTCAAAGTAGGAAAGTTCTCTAGCAATTGATTTCTGCAACAAACGAGTCTTCAGAGAATCCTGGGTTTTCTGATAACAGAGCTGCTTAATTTAATGTGAAACTCTACTTCATTGCAGCTGTAAAAATACTACTACGTTAAGCTGTACAGAGCTTAAGCTTGTTTAAGGGTTATGTTTAATATGTGGTAGAGATTCCTTGTGTTCTGCCAGCTTCAGTAACTTCTAGAGCTCCACTGGGTATTTGAGGCAGCTTGAATCTCAAGATTTATAGAAACACACCTGCCCTCTGACCTTGCTTTGCAACAACTCCATGTGTGTGATAGATGTACACATCATCCTGTTGGTAGTGGTAAACTGTAAGGCATCATTTTCATTTGCTGAGTGTTGTACCTGGCTTAGCTTCTCCTGTTAATTCCTGCTAAACCATTTAAAATGTATTCAATCTACTACATAAAGCCATCGAAATAGTGCTTTAAAAAAGGGTTGATACACGTAAGGGGATAAAAATCATGTTGTCATATTGCAGGTGGACAACTTAAATACCACACATGAAAGCTTTAAGCTGGAACTCGAAAACAGACACTCAGAAAAAGTGGAGGAGCTGAAAAAGGAGTATGAATCCTCTTTTTCAGGCAAGTATTTTGTATTCAAGTACATGTCCTATAGTACTGCTAGTCACAAACAAAAATATTCAGACTTTCTGGTCAGTATGTCCACTTCATTTTTCTTAGTGGCCAGATATCTTTAAAAACATGACTGAATTAATTCCTTAGGAACTAACAAGCCTCATTTTACATACAGCCATAACCTTGATCCCATTGTAGTTGAATGAAACTTTTAGAACTGTTTGAGGGGAAGTGACTTTTTCTTTCAATGGAAGATGTCTGAATTGCCCTCAGTGTCTCAAGTGACTGGGTAATTCCTCCTACTCCCTAGTTCAATAAGGAGCACCTCAGAATTGAAACTGAGGATAAGTAGGGTGGTATGCTTTCAGAATGACATCAACATTATACAGTGTGTGGCAGTACACTGGGGCAAAAGTGGTTTTTCAGGTGAGTGTACTCAGGTTTAAATGACATTGCATCTCATTGATTTAAGTGATGATGATTTCCATCCTCCTTCCAACTCCACTTGGTAGCCACGTTTCCAGTGACACTTTTGTGTCTTCAAAACTGGTGATGCTTCCACTGCTGTCAGACAGCAAACTCCTCTGCATGGCATCTCTGAAGTAGGAAAGGAAATGTTTGCTTGTAAAGGACAGAACTTCAGGTTTTGCTGTGTTTCCTTCCAGAAACTCAGCTTTTGTCAGATGTGGCTTGCGATAATAAATCAATTTCCTGCACACAGATGAACACTTTCAAAACTGCCACGCTCTCAACTAATGAAATGGATACGCGAGGGGACAATCTACAAACCTGAAGTGGCAGTAAATCTGATACTTCATACATGCTTTGCATCAGTTAGTGATAAATGTCATTTCTGTATTGTCACTGACTCTGTATCTGTGCATATGTGTATAGGCTGCCTTTACAGGCTGTTTCTTTTCAAAAAGAATTTTCACTTCTTATATTAAAAATCTACAAAAATAATTTGTTTCAGAGCTCAAGAGCACCCATGAATCTGAAAGGAAGTCACTTGAAGATTCCTTTAAAGAGAAGCAGGAATTGCTGGAGGTTTGTTAAGGGCTGGGATCATTGCAACCGTCTCAAAACTTTAAAGGCAGTTTGGAGATGTTCAGTCAATTCTTGGCCTGACTATACCATGTATTTTTATTTCAGAAAAAAATCGATGAACTGAAAAGTGAAAACGACTCTCTGAGTGAGAAGCTGAAATTAGAAGAACAAAAACAAATAGCCAAAGAAAAAGCCAATCTTGTAAGTCTTGATCTTTAAAAGTAATGTGGATGAGCAGATCTTGCCTGGGTTTATTGCATAATATGAAAGGTTTGCAGTCAAACCTGACAGGCCTCTCATACTTAGTAATATTTTATGTAAATGGCTCACCTGCCAGAAGTTTCTTGCAAGCGCCATGATGCTATGAACTTTACTGCTGTAAATCTAATCAGCTGTTGAATAGCTAAGTCAAGGGTGTAAATAACAGCCTAAGCTAAATTGAAGATCTTTGTATATGCAGAAATTGTAGCACAGCTTTTTTCTGGACAATTGATAACTCTTCTAATGGTGCTATGATCAGTGTAGGCTTGCATTACTACTACAAAACTCTCTTCTTGTACTTGAGACTTTAATGCATTTATTCAAACATTGATTTGTACTTGTTGCTGATTTATCCTTCAGATAAACTTTTGTCCTGCCTTTCTTCCCAAGGCTGCTGTTGCTCCTGGGGTAGAAATATGTTCTTAGAAGTTTTTCATGCACTGGAAGGGTTAGATACAAACATGCTTATCTTTCTGGTTACCCAGAAATAACTGGAATACCAGTATTATTGTTTATTACAAAAAGAGAAATTCCATGCCTAAAAACTCACCTAGGATGCCTCCAGTAGAAGTTGCCCTAGTTTTCACTGGAATTTAGTTTGTTCGGGTTTTTTCTTCTTACTGTTATTCTAGTGGCAGGACAGAGCTGCTGCAAGAAGAATATGCAACCACAATATGTTGCTGTGGTAGTGGGATTTTGAACTGTATTCCACAGGCATGCTCAGATGTTGTTCAAGTTCAAGGAGCAATAGTCAAGTGCCTTTACATAGCTGCAAATGCACTTTGCATCCTGACAGTATAAGTTGCATCCTAAGCTTGAGGCTACTCTATGGAGAAGTACCAGTTTGACTTAGCATATTCTTCTGTACTAAGCAAAAATTCTGCACTATCAGAATTTCCAGTAGCCATTTGAAGACAGAGATGCATTTACAACTGTCTGGTATCCTTCAGATAGCATCACTTGATATTCCCAGCTTTTTTTAAAAAACTTCTCTAGACCTTTCAGTCTTTTTATTTTGCTGTGTGTTCTGCTAAGAGTAGCTCATGTGGGTGCTCAGATTTAACTTCAAAAAGACATTTTAAAAGCACTGGGCTAGAGGAGGGAAAGACAATAAATTGGATATTGAACATACTGTAAGTTGCATTTAAACTTCTCAGGATTGCTTTTCTCGGTAGCTCCTGGATTCCATGTAAAGTCACAAGAGGGAGGAAGGAATTGTCTGCTGCCTTCACTGAGGCAGCACAGCATGCAGCAGTCCTTAAAAACAAGCAGGAGAATGAACTGCATAGGTGATGGAGCCCCTGTTACCTGCGATATGCACTGTCCCTGTCCCTGTGGGACTGTGCCCCACAGAACTGCAGGCACTGCCCTCCAGTACGAGGTTTCTGGCACAGCAATGAAGCTGTTACTCAGTGCACTGCACTTGTATTCTTACCCAAATACACTAAAACAAGTTTTGCTCAGATGCACAACACACTTAAACATTGATGGATCTCGGCTTATGTTCCACTTGGATTACCTGGAAATGGACTGAGATTTGCTTTACATCTTCTCATTTTTGCCTATGACTTTGCCATTGAAAAGCAGAGAATGTGTTTTGTTTTGCAGTGTTTGAATGGTTCCTTTGGAATATAGATCCTTCAGGAAACCATATCTGACCCTGCCCTGTCTCCCTCCTCTCCCCTCTACCTCTCAGAAAACAACAAAAAGGAAGAATGAAATAGGAAATCCTAACTTGCTGTATTGTAGATAAGTCATGGATGTACAGCAGTGCAAGATTTGTGAGTGCAATTGCATTGCCAGGCTTTAGGAATAACGTAAAACTGAAAACTTGGAATTTCTGCTTATAAACTTTTGAACTCAAACCAGGGAAGGTTAGTCAAGATTAAACTTCTGGTGCTTTTTTGAACTATTCCACTGTCTGAAAACTCTTCAAATGTTTACTTTAATTATCTCTTGGGATGGGTTATGAGTAATACGAAATAAATTTTGGAACTCCTAGCCTTAAAGGGAGCCTTTGGGCACTCCTGTGAAACAAGTTTTCCTATGACAGCATTAGTGCCTTGAGTCATGAGGGTTTTTCATGTCTGTGTATGAAGTGTTTTCTGAACAGCTTCTGAGGAAAGGTGCAACTGTCCACCTACACCAAAAGAAAAACAAAATCAGAGAAGAAAGTCGTATCAGATCTTGTTATTTATTCTAAACTGTTTGACTTGATTTCACTTAGAACAAGAAACGGTTGTTACTATAATTATTTTCTTGCTTTTTCTGAATAGCAGAGAAACAACTAAATTGTTCCTGAAATTCAGGACACTAAACAAACTCTCTGGAAATCTTTCAGAAAAATCCACAGATTATGTACCTGGAACAGGAGCTGGAAAGTTTGAAAGCAGTGCTAGAGATCAAGAATGAGAAACTCCATCAGCAGGATATAAAGCTAATGAAGATGGAAAAACTGGTGAGTGTTCCTTGGAATCTGGCAGACCGGGGCTACGTCTCTGAATTGTGTTCTGATAATAACCTCGGACTGGTGAGACTTAACAAGAATTAATACTTTTTATTTAACATGAAATCATGATGGGACATGGTCACGTTGTAGGTACAGCATTGGGCTGTAATGTAAAGAGGGGGAAAGAATGCCCCAATGCTGTAAATGACCATGTTCTCTTTTATTCTTCCCTCTGTTCTCCCTCATCCCGAAAGAAAAAAATCCTTACCTGTACGTTTGCTGGAGTGGTATGGAAGATAGATTGCACTGACAGGAAAACATTAACAAGGAAATTATCCTAATTTAATAAGAAAGGATCAGATATGAAACGGAATAAATGTTGATGAGCTTAGGTCAATCATTGTAGCTGTTATCTTTAAGCTGCCACTTCAGCTGTGTGGACTTGGCTCCTGACCGGTGTGTAATTCCACATGAAAAGGCAATTTTGGGGGCAGACCTTGTAATTACTTAGCATGCTGTTACTTGTGTAAGGATGGGGTCCTTCTCCTGGGTGGGGCCTTTGAACACTGTTGTAATACTTGCTTAAGCAAGACTTTAATGAGGAAGTATAGAAAGAGGTTTGGATACAAAGGAATACATTCAGGTCAGTTGCTCAGTGTTGTACAGCAGCGTATGTTACCCTGGTCTACAATTACGAGTAAATTACTCGCAAACCTTCATCTTTCCTGAGAGATGTTGGCCACAATGTAGAAGCCTGTGGATCATCCAGTCATTTATTTAGTTTTTCCTTAAAATGTAGTGGAATCAGGAGAGGAGCAGGCAAAGCTGTTTACACAGGGGAGTTCCGAAATCTGTCATGTTACTGTGTTATTTCTAGACAGTCTTCTGTCTGCAACAGCTTCTAAAACCGCTGCCTGTCACTGGCAGAAGTTACTAGAATGTGCTAGTTAATAAGTAGATCCCCCATGCAGTCCTCCTTTGCTGATTTCTAACCAGCACAAGTGGCCAGGTGCCAGTGTTATGCAAGAATAAGGTAAGTGGGATCTATTTGACTGTTACAGAACTTTCAGTTACGGTAGCAGGTCAGACGTTACTTCAGGTTTTTATATCTACTGTTAACAAGGTCTACAAACTCCAGATCATGAATGTCTGTGATAGCTCAGTATTTTGATGAGTGAATGTATAGGTTTTATTTTAAACTGTGACCTTTTTCTAAGGTGGAGAACAACACAATCTTAATGGAAAAATTAAAGAAGGTTCAGCAAGAAAACGAAGAATTAAAAGCTCGGATGGACAAACACATGGAGCTTTCAAGGTGAAAAATATCTGTGGGCTTTCGGATGTTCTTATGAACCAGCAAGAAGGGGTTCCTGTGATGAGAAAGGAATTTCTGTATAAATATTAGTGAATGGAGTTTTGTAGTACTCTATAAAAGAACACATCCCTTTCTTACTCACTTGTATCTCTACAAATGTGAATTCCTTTGTAGAAGAACAAGCAGGAACAGATTGTAAAGAGGTAAAGGCTCAGTATGTTCTTCAGTGCTCAAAAGCAAAATTTCAGGGAAGAAAAACCAACTTGGAAATACCATTCTACAAAGATTGTCTCTCCTAAGTACCAAGAGCTAAACTGGCTTGTGAGCTAAACCGGCTTGTGAGCTAAACCTGTGTTTTAAACACTTCAGTGAGTGATTTGTCCCCAGTTTAGATCAGTGTGTTATATTTAACAAATGTGTTACATTTATCCAAAAAGTGTTATATTTAGCAATAACAGTATTATTTAACATGAACAAAGCAGGTCTGAGGTTCTCCTAACTTCAGCTTTTGCTTAAATGGATAGTCACTCTTCCAGTTCGCACCTTCTTTGTAGAGCTGAGCCTGCCATAAGACCCAAAGGCTCCAGCACAGCCATTTAAAACCATCTGTTATTTTAAGCAGGGCAAGTCTTACTCTTCAGATGTTTTTTTCCAGCCTTTTGGGATGTTTCTTACTGGGACTTTTCTTCTGCTTTCTACAAGCTACCAGTTTAAATCCAGCAAGGTTGAGAACATGCTAAATCCTCCCTGTAAGAACGGAATGTAGTTGTGAGCCCAGCAAGGGTTTATGCACTTTCAAACATTTCTTCACAATTAAGTTCAGTACTGTAGCTTTCAATTTGGGTTATGTGTTCTTATGTAAATCTTCTGTTTGCAGGCAACTTTCTACAGAGCAAGCTGTTTTACAGGAGTCACTAGAGAAAGAATCAAAAGTAAACAAACGCCTGTCAATGGAAAATGAAGAACTTCTGTGGAAGTTGCACAATGGTGACCTATGCAGCCCAAGAAAACTGTCTCCCAGTTCTTCATCTGTGCCTCTTCAGTCCCCACGGAATTCTGGTAACTTCTCTAGTCCTGCTGTGTCACCAAGATGACATCTTTTGAGAGAAAGAGGGGATTGCATTTCATTTCTGATCTGCAGAACCAATCTTAACTTTAATCACAGGAGCAAGAGCTATATTAGCCAACTATGACATCGAAACGTAACTGGAAACTATTCAGTGCAAAAATGGCAAGAAGAGACTGTGAACATGGGAGTAAGACATTCACTCCTCCTGAAAAGACTTGTTTGTGACCTCTATGGACATCGTTGCACAAAGCACTTAAGGAGCAAGGAAAGACTTGTTTGTTGCCTTTTCACCTAACTCTAAGAAGAAGCTCAGGGGCTTAGAGATAAAGATCACGACCTTTATAACATGTTCCTTATCACCGACACTTTTTTAAGGCTGTGTGTGTGTGTGCGTGTGCTGTGGATGGGATGGATGTAACACACTGTGCGTGTGTCTAATGCTGCCTTCTTTGCTGTGTGCGTAATAAAGGATAAAAGCTGAAGACTATACTTCATTTACTTCCTTGATACTGTTGACAGTATGCATGCTTTTAGCAGAGTACCCTTGCCCAGCAATGAGGATAAACTGCCACTCGTACTATAGGTTAGTTTCCTTCAGCTTTCTGGCATCAGTTTGGTTAAAAAATGGCATGAAAAGCTTTGTCAACTGAGTCATCGGTGTCTTGGCCAACCTAAGTATGCAACTTCGAATTAATTTTACAAACAAACTGAATTGCAGCCATATTTTGCATGGGTTCTTGGTTTCTGTCCATGCACAACTCTGGCATTTATGAGGAGACATTTTCTGCAGGATACAGTGGATTTTGGCTTGTAGTCAGAATCACAGTAGCCCTCAAGGTCAGAAGTTCTTATTTGAGCTGCAGGTTTAGAAGCCTCAACTTAGCATCTTAATGGTTGAAAAGGAATTGCTAATTTCCCCAAAGCAGCAAGTCCATTCCTGAGGAATAAACTAGATTGGAAAGCCAAAGCAAAAAATGCAATAATTGTCACTAGGTGCATTCTTAACTCAGTTCTCAAGAAGAATCTTATGTAATTGGTGAATTTCAGTGTAGCTGGTGGCACACTTACTTTGCCTTTTTAAGCATTAGGATTTGTATGAACATTCCTCAGGGTTGGCTAAATTCACCTGAGGAGGAGGGAAAGGTGGTATCTGTGTATTTCATCTTGCTAATTCTGCCATACCTTCCCTCTTAGACTCCAGGATATTGGTCTTTTGCTAGTATTTGGTGAAAGATCCTGTACAGTAGGGGGGAAAAAGTGTCCTGGCTGCTGGAACTGGAGGACGAGGGTGTCAGCGTTTCTGGAAATGTCACACGCTGAGCTTTAGCTTCAGCAGGGTATTCGTGTAGCCTTGTTCCACCCTGGATCAGACCTGTTGAAGATGTCTACTTTTTACTTGCTAAACACAGGTTCAACTTCAAATTAGTATTACAAAACACTATCAATGTTTACAGTAGCTTGGGTTTTACAGTAGGGCCAGGACCACTGTTACAGTACTGGTTAGCTAGACATAAAATTTGCCATCCGTGACAGTTACCAGTATCTGCTGAGTTTCCCTGTGTTTTTTAGTAGGTTGGGGACAGGAGTTGGGCAGAGAAGGAAAGCATTCAGGGAGACGAATGCTCAGCTGGAGAATCACTTCAAACCATTTTACCTGACTTGCAAAACCTTGGCTAGTACTGAGGAATACAGACATAGAAACAAGACTGTTAACAGTGCTCATACAGTAAGTAAATTTGTAATAAACTTGTGATTGACTGTTTCATCATTAAATTTACTTAATCTTTCATAATGTACAAGTTAAGGGTGCCATTTCTATAGAACATTATGCTTTCTTTTAATCCTTTTTAGGGCACTGTACGTACCACTTACTAGTGGTGTCAGTATTTAATATGTTTTTCAAATTTAACGATGGAGATCCTGTGTTGGCTACAACTTGGCTTAAAGTATCTCTTGGAACATTCTTATTTTATATGGTCAGAGATTTGACTGCATGTATATGAGCTGAATGCTTTACAATAAATTTTTTGTACCAATTGAAGGATTTTTCTTCTGCTTGAATTAGACAAATAATCTTTAATCTAAGGAGGAACATTCTAAGGAGGAACATTCCTCCAGCTACTAAAAAGTTTTAGTGCCTGCTCAGCACAGCAGAATAGCAATAGTGAAGCTTCACTGCACAAATTAACGTTCAGCTAGCCCTTTGAAAATGTTACCCTTGCTATTCTAATGTAGGTAGGAGTTACACAGAGCTTGCTTGTGATTATTAGCAATTTGGTTTGAGTTGGCCATTAAAAAAAAAAAAAGGAAATGTAGATTAGGTACTTAAAATGTGCGTATGTTTGGTAAAGGCATCCTACAGAACTCATTAAAATGCTCACCTTATTCAGGAAATTTTGTATGTGAGAAAAGCCACAGTTAAGTTTAGCAGTCTAAGAGGTCATGTCACAAGAACAGTTGTCTAGCCACTGGTAAGAACTTTATTACGTTAGTTGCAAAGTAATGCCTCAAATAAAACATGCAAGAAGACTGCATACCAATGTTTGAAGATCAAATATAGCACAGCCCTTCATGTAACAGAGCAGGGAAAGCTCTTCCAGGCTACTGGTACAGAAAGTAAGTATGGTATAGTAAATAATACCAAGACTGTTCATTTGTTGCTAGTTTCCCTCCACAGTACACAGGAGACTCCGCATCTCTAAACTGCTTGCAAGTTAATGCTTTTATGAAGAAATCAAGACCGCTTGTATATAGAAATCAGACTACAAATAACACCTGTTCAGTGTTTGTCCTTTTGGTTTCAAAGGAATTAAATAATTCTGTTAATCTGTAAATACCGTTTTAATGTTTTTGTGTTTGAGTGTCAGTATTTCAAGCTTTAACTTGGGTATCATATGTTAGCAAAGGCTTTGTTCTATCTGGTAACTTACCTTTTTTTTTTTTCTTTAGCATAAAGTTTCCTTCAGGACAAGTTAGAAACCTGCTCACCATAATCATACACCAAAGATCAAGCAATTAAACAAGTGATTTTCTTCAGATACTGAACTCTAACTAGTAGTTTTAACTGTAATGATAAGCTTCAAAGGAAGTTAACAGTGACATTTGTGTCTGTACCAAGTAGGTTGTTGCCATTCAAACCATTCATAATATGGTTCACCTTCAATTCACCCTTCAATACTTCTCTCTAAAGGTCTTTGTGTGAGTTGTACTGTATTTGCTGTAAAATTTGAGGTGAATCATTTTCTTAAGGTAAATGAAGATGTTTCTCATCATGAACACCAAAGACACTTGCTTGTAAACTGCTATCATGCAATTCATGCAGGAAATTCCTTCTAGACAGTAAGTAACCACTGATATTTAACACTGTAGTTGCCCGACAGCCAGGAAATCATTTAGGGCTGAGCTGGAGTTAAAAAGGTCATTAGAAAGTCGGGATAATCATGGAACCCTTAAGAAACAAATACCTTCTGTCCATTGCTGCTGGCTTGCCTTAGAAGAGCAGTGACACAGGTATGGAAATGGAAAGAACAGTACTGGCAGCTTTAAGCATGTAACCTTGACAAGTCATTTACATTTCATTTCCTGGGCTTCATTCTCTTACCTTGGGTCACTGTTCATTTAGGTGGACATGTGTAACTGCATCAATGTAAGAAGAATCAGCCCTGCCCAGGAGGTTTTTAGTAAAATAAGAACTATGTAAAATATATAGTAAAATAATTCTCATAGTTTTAAATAAGAATTATTTCAATGCTTGGGGGCGGGGGGGGGGGGGGATAGGGAATGATGGACAGGACATGAGACTTGCCAGAATTCTTCCTGAAAGGCACTGCCTCTGTAGTTAGTATCAGTCACAAGAACTGCACCTGAGGGGGACTACTCAAGCAATGGATTTACACCATCTCTTCCTCTCCTGCCACGATGTCTTCCATGAAGTGATGCCACCACGTGAACCGCTGTGCTGTTGAACAAGTCTGGGCTGGTGACATGATCTCCCACTTGCTACATATTCTGAAGCAAATCAGTTGTCAAATTTAAAGGCTCAAACGCACTTTGAACTATAGGAGCTGTGTCAGCTTCCTACATTTCAAAGGGAAATACACTGTTCTTAGAAATGGAAATGCTAAAAAGGAATTAACCCACCGCACAGCCTCCTCCATAACCTCAGGGATTCTTAATTTGGTCAGATAAAAAAAAAAAAAGTACAAACCAAATTTTCCCCCTAGAAAATGGTACAAGGAGGTTTTTTAGGTGTTACTATGACATTGTATAACCTATTTAGTCATTTGGGTAACACTGTAATACTTGTGATACATTTTAACAGATTAACAAGAACCTGCCTCTTACACCTTCAAGGTTGGTCCTACTGTATACCATGTGTTGTTTTTGTAGCTACTTTGATTCCAGAGGCCAAAGATACTAGAAGCACCTGGAGAGTGTTGTCCATGAACCTGTTAACACGAAGACCCGCAAGGAACCATTTCAGTCTTTATCGTGGATATTTATCAGTTACACTGGCTGAGGTTCCTGCATGCCGAGGAAAAAGCATTCAAGAAGCTTGTTGATCATTTTCATTAGCTACACTATTCAAGCTTCTGCCTTTACTGAAAAGCTGCCATTTTTACATTGCCTCTTACATCTGTCACTGCTCAAACCAGTGCTGTACAAATCTGCTCAAAGGTCTGAATTAGCTGAAGCACAGGCCTTCACAGAAGAAAGCTTTAGGAATTCCAGTCAAACGCAGGCTGAGACAGACTGAAGTTGTGAGCAAGAGACCAGTTCCTGTTTTGCCTCCTCATATGCTCAGAATAACCTGTTTTTCACACGCCTTATAAGTAAAATGCATCAATTTTTTTTGTCATTCAATTCCACTACTGAGAAGTACATTTGAATTGGAAGTTTTAGCTTACGTAGATTTGCTGCTTGAGGCTAGGAAGAAAAAGGATTGCCAAAATATCCAAAACTGTCGTTATCAAGTTCTTAACCTTTTCCTCTGGCATGTCTCTTTCCTTGCATTGGTTACTAAACCCAGTGGCTTATTTATCCAGCTATAATTCTGTGTAAATGAAACATCTTTCCTTTTCTCCTAAGTTAATTAATACAATCAAGTTGAACTTATGAACCTAAGAAGAAATTCCGCTGTATAATTGAACATTATTCTAATGTTACATTTGCTTTCTTTTTCCCCTCCCATAAATGATAATATATATGTATAAATACAAGTTTTACCTTTAGTGACCATAGTTTGCTACATAATTTACTAAACATAATGCTATACATCTGTTGCGGCGTGAACTACTAAGTAAGCTACATATTTTAAGGTTGTAAGAATGCAACAAGATAAGGAAAATCCAGCATACCTGACTGCTTGCAAATCTCTCGAGATACTAATCTAGGTTCCAGAGGGTATTAATCTTTACCAGGAGTGAAATTTTTATGCATTTATGTCTTTACACATGTATGAAATGAGCACACACACACACATATTTTTGTTTTCATAATGCTCAGAAATTTAATTATTCTTGCAAAATAAACATCTGCTATTGATCAGTTTTGTATAAAGGATTTTTTTGGTTTGTTTCTTTTTATTTTAAATAGGTACAGTACTGTCACTATTAAAATTGCATGCACCACACAGCAGGCTGACCTTATGCAAGGAGTCTGAGGGAAAAGACCATATGCAAAGGAAAGCCCAAGAGCACCTTTTTTTAAATACAGCATGCCCCATACAGGTTTGGGCTTGAACTCCAGTGCTTCGCAGTAGTTTCATTAACTCACAACTAACCACAGTTAGTAAGAGAGAAGCTTAATTTAAACATTAATAAAGAAAATTAATAGCTTTAATTCAAGTAATACACAGTTCTGTCCAGGTCCAGAAGTCTTCCTATCAGTGTAGTTCAACTTTAGTAGCTACTGTTGTTTCTCCTTGTAGGTTCTGAGCTATACAAATGTAGTTTCCAGCATCTTTGGCTTCAAAATCCTTAACAAGAAGAAGACTCTTTGAGATTCTTGTAGTATGTCCAGTTCCTCTGTTTATCAATCTCCAGAAGTTTTTAATAATCGCAGGCAACTCAAGCTGTTTAAAAGAGAAAAAAACAAAAACATAAACACAAACCAATAACACACCCACACAAAACATGTACTTAGCAACACCACCCCATCAAACCCTGATGCAGGAAACTGAAGGTCTGGCAGTTGCAGCAACATTCCTGCCTTAAATATTGATGTACCAATGAGTTATGCCAAATAAGGGTAATACAATGGCTCTCCCACTCTAAGCACAAGTACTGTGTATCTTCAGATCAGTGATAAGCTGAAAAAGCTCTGCCTGGAGCCTCTGAGTGAGCTCAGTTTTAGGCCACTTACTAAGGCTGCATTTGGATACCTGATCAAATAGATCAGGTAGCTTGGCGGATGTGTCAGGATGGATGTGTGAACTCATTTTCAGACTTTCAGTGTCTCAAAAAGAAGGCAGCAGTGGCATAAGTTGGTTGACCAAGCACATTTTGAAAACTAATTCCTCTAGTTTTAGAAACTCACTGTATTAGATAACATACAAACTAATAGTAACATTCCCAAATACGTTTAAATTAATCCTTACATTCTGTTTTCCAAAATGTGTATGTAACTTCAAAGCCAAAATACAAAAATCAGTGTTTGGATATAAAGATGCTTTTTGACTTTTTCGTTATAACAGGCTTTTTCTTTACCCTCCCTTTTATAAGACAATTCTCTGATGGACTGTTTATGAGGTCACAGTCCTGGCACCTCAGAAGGTCACATAGGACTGGATAAGAGAAGCTGGCCCAAAGATAGGCTAGGGCAGTCTCTTTCCTTCCAAAATCCATCAGCTGCTCATCAACAGCTTTAAGTACACTGGCTTCTGCTATATCAGTAACTGGGATAAAACTGTAAGAGAGAGGTTTCTGCTTGGAAACCATCTTCTTTTGCTTCATAAAAGAAATGGCTTTTTACCAATATGAATGCTACAAGGCTTAAGCTAATAGTAGCAAAAGGGTAAGTTATACACGTATCTAGAGCCAAAGCTACAATTTCACGCTTGCAAAATGACCATACAAAGGCAGCTGCCAGTCTTTTTGAAGCTTAGGGATGAGTCACAGCGGAGTCAGGGAATGCCTAACGCGTAGCAAGCATTACCAGCTTTAAAAAAAATGAAAATCTTGGTAGCTGTAAATCTCATACAGAAATTCTTAACCCTTTAAAAGTAATCAAGCCACTTAGCAGAGCACTGCTTCCAGTTCCCAGCCTGAAAATGAAGTGTTACCTACAATCATGTACTACTGCACACTTAATTCAAGCCTAAGTTAGTTCTCTAAATATAGTAAGTAGAACTTTCTTGACCCTACTGAAAGTGAAGGTAAAGGCTGTGCAAAGTGGATGCTGTTTGCCTGGTTGGGCTCGTGCTAGCTGAGTTTTTCTCATATTAATTGCCTTCTGCTTTGAAGCCTCTTTCATGGAATCAGATTAAGGAGTGGATCTGTATGCATTCACAGCAGGTGAATGAGCAAATGCAATTGTCAGAGAGTGGAAAAAATAAGGGAAAAGTAAGAACAAAAAACAACAGAGGGGAGAAAAAAGAGGGAGAGGTTAGTGAATATGGAGGTGAAATGATGATCTCCCCAGTGCAATGAACCTGGGAGCAAGCAGGGATTAAAGTGCTGCTTCTGCTCAGGAATCAAGCAGTAGGTGACAGCCCAGCTGCTGGGTGGGGTAGTGGTGGTGAACAAAACTATCACTGAGCTCCCTGCACTCAAAGTAGCAGCACGAATGAAAAACCATCCAGTTAACCTTAGAACCTTGTCAGTCCTTTTTCTTGAATAGAAGGTGGTCTATCTGGCAAGCATCACTGAGGATTCTCTATCTTTTCCCTCCATCCCCACGTTTTTTTCTTCGCAGTATGTGAACACTTTCTCAGTAAATGTTAAGTCTCCCAGCAAACATACAGTGCTTCTACTCTGACATTTTCTTGATCATTTTGTCGGGGCAGAAATCCAAACACAACTCTTCCCTCCCTGTCCCCAGGCACAGCTGGAGCTGAGACTTTACTCCAGTGGATAATAAGCACATAAGCTCTTTCCAGGGCAGGTACAGGCTGAAGTCTCTCTCTCACCCCAGTAGGTAGGTGCAGTGAGAGGGTGTAGTCCTCTGCTGATAGTGCGTGTGCCCTGCACTGCAGCTGCAGTATCCACAGCAAACAAGGGAGTTCATTGGCATGTGTTTAGCTGTTTATATTCCATCAGTGCTAGAGAGGCATAAAGCTGTAGTGCACATGCCAGCATGCATCAGGAGCAGAAGTAGCAGGGGGTGGACATTAAGGAAATATGGAGTTTTGGAAGGCCAGGCTGAGTCTAGGATTTTAATTCCTTTGATTGTTCTTAGTAATTACAGTTAGTTACAAAAGACAAAAATGGGTTTTGTATAGACAGTTACTACAATCCATTAAACAGATAGCAAGGGAAGCTGAACACAAAAAACCAAAAAAGACCCCACAAGACAAAAAAATGGAAAATCATAATCAACAAAACTAATGTGACCAGGCACAGGCATTTCTTCTCTTCCCCACCCAACAGTCAATTGTTATACAACTGTCAGAGTTAAAACACCACCCTGAAGGATAGAGAACACTGTCATTTGTTGATGCATCCCCCTCAAAGTAATGCATCAGGCCTTTAACCAAAAAAATACTATTGCTCTGCAACTCCCCAAACTTTGAAGCACTTCTGTTTTCCTTAACATTGCTTTTTACTTCACAGACAGCTGCAAGTTTCTCTGCTCACTTTGACATCTTCTCCTTTCCTTCCTAAATTCAAATGGACACCAGAAACAGGAATTTTACCAAACTCTTCCAATGCTCTATCCAGTATTTACTCTTTAGATCACCTACAGCTTAGACAGGGCAGGGAGGAGAAGTTGGTAATTGCTCACAAACTCTCAGACTTCAACAGTCTTGGCAGGAAAATGTAGGACAAGCAGCATGGGGTCAGGGTTCGGGACAAAAGATGGGTGGAGGGGGAGCGTGGAAAGTGAAAGAACAAATTAACATCTAAGCAAGGACCTGGTTCTACATGCCCAGTGCCCGCACCAGCAGTTCAAATCCCTTTCGTGCTCACTTGCTCTCTGTTTTTCCCCCTGCAGAGACACACACCTCACCATGACAGAAGAGCACTAGAGCCTCTATCTTAATGGCTACTGCAAACTTCTAGAGCATCAGATTTGAATTTCCTCAAGCCTAGTAAGCACTGAACTCCAATCACTCACTTAAAACCATCATCTCTGCTGTTAAAATACTTACTTCTATGCTGCATCAAGAGACAAAGTACCTCATTAGCAAGGTCTGCACTGTCCTTTAACAACCCAGAACCAGTAGGGCTGGCAAATGGAATACAATGCCAACCCTTTGGTCATAGAGGATCCCTTTCCCATGGTCAAGGGTTCCATCTTCTAGCAGCCCTTCCTTTGCTCCTAGCCTGTTTAGGATAAGCAGCAGGAGAGATGAGGCTGATTAAGAATCAAGTCCCTGCTATAACTGGTCAGAGTGGTTAGAGGGAGAAAAAAGGGGACCATCAGTGTTGCTAATCAGATATATCTTACTGCAAGAAAAGAGGCCTGAGACTCACTCTGTGTTTCCAGTGGATTCTTTCAGATGAGGCTGGGCAGAAGCAGATTCTGCTGCTGGATGTGGCAACAATTAAGCTTAAAAATTCTGTGCTGGGATGATTCATGTGCCCCAGCCATGGAGAAGGAAGGGGTGTCAAATGCAGAGGCATCAGTGAGGCTTTGTGCCTTGTCCTAGAATAGCCTCCTGACACTAGCTGGCTTTGACCCTGTCTGAGGCTTTCTTTGGAAATGCTGCGAGAGGCCAAGTGTCTCTGGAACGGAAACGTGAGGGAGGAGTGAGCCTTGCCAGCTAAACACATGCTGAGGTCGATTTGTGATAATATGCTCTCCAGCTTCAGCCCTGTGCTGCTTCTAGACTTGCAGGGAAAGACAGGCTGAAGTTGAAAAGGGATATGCTGCCTCCTCCTGTCAGCACGCCTCAGCTTGTATGCAAGAGGCAGACACCAGAGTTTTACTCCAAATCCAGATGCTGACGGCATGCAAAGTCTTGCCTTTAGGAAGAATGAACCATTTCAAGCAGGGCATACATCTCTTACCTCTTGCCCTGGGTACTGCCACCTGAAGTTCACATCTACGTCTGGCTCCCCAAGGACTGTGCAGAGCACAGCAACATTGTCACCGAGTTCAGCTCTATTGGATGATGCCTCAATTGTGGCTGAGGGTGGGCCCTTGGGAACTGAGAGAAAGACAGCGCTTGAAAAAAGAAAATTAGCTTCTAAAGTTAAATACACTGGCAAAACTGAGAGTCAATTTTTGACTCAGTTTGCTTATTGCAACAGGTGTTTTATACCTGCAACTACACTGGGAAATTGCTGGGAATTTAAACCTACAGTGTTTTATCACATATACTTTTGTTCCAGATGTTAAAAATCTGATTACATTACTTATTTTACTTTTTTTAAAAATTGTTTTCTTAGACATGTCAGCAAATGAGTCAGTTTAAGCATATAGAAAACTGCACTTTACCTTCCACATACAATAGGTGATATTTGATGGAAATCTGAGGTGCTCCCTGCAACTCTGCTTTGCAGTAGACAATGCCCTTATCATCAGAAGTAGGGTGCTGGTAGACAAAACCCGTTTTTGCATCATAAATAATATCAGTTCCATCTGTTTCAACTTCTTCTGCTGGAAATTCCCTGTGTAAAGTTACTTTTGCTGAAGGAGTAGTAACACGGCATGGGATGACTGCAGGTTTATCTGGGTTCAGGTAGACAATCTCAAAATAATGGGGAGTAGGTACAAAAAGTTCTTCTTTGTCTGTGCAGAAGAGTTGACATAGTTAGAAAAATATTTATGTCTTGCTTTAACAGAAAGAAAAGAAAGCACATACAGCAAGAGAAAATAGCTATGAGCAACATTTAAGCAAATCACTTTGGCTTAATTTTTAATATGCACCCACAAAAGGAAAAATCACAGCTTGCATTAAAAACATTAAACCAAAAAGGAAAACAAAGTATTCCTTACTATATCTTCAGACTTTTTTAATCTTAAGAAAAGCTTTGGAATTCCTTTTAATAAATTTGCAAATACTTACCTGGATCCCATCACCATAGGCAAGATAAGGACTACTAGGAAAAGATACTCTTTGGAGCTACAGACTTTTTAGACATATGCTTTTAGGCAAACCGTTTGATTTATTGGTCTAAGTAGATGAAATATTTAGTGCTTTTAGAATGACAGTTACGGAGTATTTCCATAATTTGCATGCTTCTTAGATCTATAAAGATGAAATTTCTCTTTCTAGCATAAGCATTTATATAATAACTTGACTGAAAAGTTTATTCCAGAATTTCTAAAGGAATGTATCACAAAACATGAAGCAGTTCTGATAATTCTGCATAGTCTCATGGTCTAAATTAGCTCCCAAATGTATGGCAAACAATCCTACCTTAACATTTTGTACTAAAATGTTTTCTAGCCAATACTACTTTGGTTCTAATTGGGATTGGAGGTTGTTCTACATCCAAAATGCTTTCCATAAGAAGATCAAATTCAAAATTTGATTTCAGCTTTGTTATATCAGGTAGCAATAAACTGTCCACAAGCTCTGTGGGACACATGATCTTAAAAGAGTGTTTTGCCTCTCAACATGCTATATAGACTCCTGGGAGAAATTGTGGCCTTACCAAGGTCATTGAGGTCAAGATTTTTAAGCCAGTGCAGGTAATTATAAAAAAGTGTCGTGGCAGGGGTCATCTGAATGCCATGACTAAATGAATCTTCTGCAGAGATTTATTCTCTTTATTGAGAAACATTTTCAAAAGTTAAACATTTTTATATTCATTTTATTGAAGATCCTCAAAAAGTCTGTTACTATTTTCAAAGGTGTTTGGTTTGCATTGCATTATGCATTACTTTGGGTATATGTTTTGCATAATCCACAGGGAAAATGGGCTCACTAAATCATACTAAGCAAGTATTTTCTGCTCACCAGCAATGTCTTCCTTAACATCAACTAAAAAAAAGATGAAAATAGCAGAAGTAAAATCTTGACAGTGAAATCACTGATGTAGCTTTATTTCTGTCTTACTAGCAAATATACTTTCACTAATAATCCCCCAGGAGTTAATTACCTGTGAAAAAGATGTACGTTGAGGCTGTTTTAGTCTCATCCTTCCTGCATTTGTGACCACTGCACAGCTGGATCCAGCAGCTGTATTCACCTGTGTCTGCTGCAGTGGTGTTTGCAAGGATCAGCTGACTGTACCTGTCAAGCTGCTTTATGCTGCAGAGAAATAAAAACAAAAGACACAGACAAGCACAGATTGTACATTTCTGTCAGCTCTGTTCTACTTTTGATTTTATATTCCTACTCTGCAACTGACGTACCTTTCAAAGCTCTTTTGCAACTTCCCCTTTTGCTCCAGCCGACACCTGTTTACACGAGTAGTTTTAATGATTTTAACTACACACAAGAACTCGCAAGTCTTTTTGTCTTGTAAGTCAACTTTTGGATTCTTTTCAGTCCCCATTTTTTAAATGGGCTGTGACTTTTCCAGGCAATATGTTCATCTATGTTTTATGTCTGTCTGTCCATTTATAGCCCTTTTTTCATGCTAAAAGTCAACCTGCATGCATGTCAGTGCTTTTTAAATACCTTAATAAACTGTAGCACTGCTTCAATACATCTAACAAAGACAATTCATGAGAATTAAACAGCACGTACTTTAATAATTTAATGATTTATGCCTGCTTTCAGGCTGAATGCTTTCCACTTGCAAATACCATCATTTAAGAGCTTCTATCTCAGCTTGGATTTGTACTGCAAGTAAGTCATTTTGCACCACCTACTCCTCTGCCCTAAGCTACCTCGCTGGCATACTCTCACTGGAGTTTCATCACCACCTCGGCTATCTCAGAGCATGACCCTGAGAACTGCTGGATGGGCTCTGGCAATGCCACCATGTAACTACACAAAATTCAGTCTGTGTGATTATTTCAGACTTCATTTGCTTTTTTCTCCTCCTCTTGAATTTCCCAGGTACATCTCTCAGTGGACTGGCATTTTTAAATGTGCAACTATTTATAAATATGTAGTAAATATATATGTAGGTACTGCCAACGTTTCTAAGGGTCAAAGGTCCTATCTATGACATACAGCAGCTACAGCCTCATCTTGTTCTTTTTTTATATTTCAAGGTTTGCTTTCCTGACTCTTTCTTGCAGACAGATGGTGTTATAGTTGGCAGTCTGCTGTGTTGACCTTTGATGGATAGCAATAAGCAATGTTCCAACAGAACTAGTTTTCAGGAAACCCTGTCAGTGCAGCCATGTGGCAGTACTGCTGCTCTGACCCTTAAAAATGTTCTTTTCAGTCAGCTGCCTTTCACAGTAGTACATCCAGAGCATTAAGGGTTCCCTCTTTCCTTTGCAAGACATCAAGTTACAGTCATTTCTTTGCTGTGCAAGTCAGGAGTGCTTTTTACCATTTTAGGCATTTCATAACTAACTTCTTTTTACTGTTTCAAATTGGATTTCGATACAAATACACAGCCTGAATGAAATCTGAACAGCTCTCATATTCATTCAACTGTGGATTCTCTGAATATTTATTATCTTCTTTTTTCTTATTATTAATGTGACAGTTATTCTGTAAGACAGAATCTTTATTTTTGGGATGAGCATGCTTTGAACAAATTCTTATCCTCTAAAACTGAGTAACAGCAGTGCTGTAGACTTGCCTGACTGTACTGTAATCTCTAAATGCTGTTTTGCTTAACCCTCCACTGCAGGCTGAATAACTGCTTAAACAGGGAGGCTACCACTTCTACCTACATGTGCTTCCTGAAATTTCTGACTCCCCAGGTGTTCTGCTAGAAGTTTGCACAACTATCAGCAATCATAGGCAATGATTCATGTAACCCAAAATTCAGCCTTCAGTCATGCCAGAAGCTTAGAAATTAAAAGCAGACAAAATACACATCCCAGAGCTGCTAATTATCTTTTCCATTAAAGCCTTTGACTCCATTACTGCACGATCCACCACAGGGCATTTTTGAGGCCTGCCTAAAGAAACAGACAAATCATATTTCCTACAGGGTCATGTGCTTGTCCTACATGACTTTGTCTGATTTTGCTGCTCGGAATCATGTCATTATGGTGGAGTAGCATTTTCATTTTTAATACATACACTACTTACATTATAAATTATCTGGAGTTTCTGGATAAGCTTTGAGAGATTCCTATTTCTGCAAGAGATCCTGCTGTATATCATACCCAACAGCAAGAAGAAAGAAATGCAAAACATGTCCTAGTCTGTATTGTTATTATTATTTAGTTTCACAGTTCACATTTCATAGGCTATATGACTACATCAGCATAAAATGTTTTGCAAGTATGGAGTATGAAATGTCAACGTTACAGAGAAACATTTATCCCCAAACATTTTTGCCTCCTTTAGTTAATGCAGATACTGAAGTATAGCTCAAAATCCCAACAGACAGAAAAATAAGGTCAGAGTTAAGTACAGCATGTTCTGCTTAGCAGAGGACAAGCTATGCAGTAATTAATGGAAATAGCCTAGCAAGGTAGTCATCCACAAACATGCACTAACAAAACCTGGCAACTGAGAGTGGAAGTGTTGGAACTTGTGACATGACCATATTAAGCAGACTAAACGGGCCATATAAAGTAAATTACAAACGGTAAATCTTGCAGCTGACCTACATTTCCAGGATAATTTTTATTTCATTAGTATTTTAGATGCAAGGGAATCTGACTCAAAAGCCAAAACTTTGTGTCGTGGGTTCAGGTGGCTGGGTTTTTGCTAGCAGAGAGGCCATAGGGGTGGTTTCAGTTATAAGCTGCTAGAAGTTCCACTGTCCTATGAAAAAAGCCAGTGATAGCCAGCTCCAGGAGGGACTTTCCTATTGCTGGCCAAGGCTGAGCCAATGAAAGTGTACTTCTGAGACAACCTATGTAAGAACAGAGGAAGAGAAGTCGGTGTCGCAGAAGAAATTCCAGCCCGGAGAAGAGCGGAGGAGAACATGTGGTAGCAAGCAGACTCCAAGGTCAGCTCCAGGAGGCGGGAGGAGGGCCCAGGGGCCTCCCTCTTCCCCTCCAGCAGGGGAAAGACTGAGAGCCGAGGTTCCTGCCACTGCTGGGAGACCATTGGGGTTTGGAAATGCCAACCCTCCCGCAGCTCATGGATAAGCCCATGTAATCGGTGGTTACATGAAGGAAGCTGTGACCCCGTGGGAGGCCCAAGCATAGAGCAAAGCCCTGCAGGAGACCTGTGGCCTGTGGAGAGGAAAACCTACGCTGAAGCAAGTTTTCCCAGGTAGGACCTGTGGCCCTGTGGGGGACCCATGCTAATACAGCTCATTCGTGAAGGAATGACCCATTGGACAGCAGATTGGGAAGAACTGCTGCCCGAGGGATAGACTCACGCTGGAGAAGTCCATCAGGGGCTGTCTCCCGTGAGAGGGACCCCAGAAAAACAGGGGAAAGACTCAGAAATGTCCCCCTGTAGCCCGTGGTGAAGACCATGGCGAAACAGGTGTCTCCTTATACTACCATGGAGCAGTAACCTACAGGACAACAGAACGGGAAGAGCTGCAGCCCAGAGGAGGGACTGAAACAACAATGAACCCCCTTTTTTCCCTGTCCCCCTGCACTGCTGGGAGAAGGAGAGGAGATCTGCAAAGAAGGAGGAGGGGGGGAAAGTGTTGTGTTTTAGCACTGTTCTATTTTTTACTCTTTAACTCTTATTCTGTTAGCAATGAATTTAGCTTTTGGTTTGTTAGATTTATATTGTTAGCAATGAATTTAGCTTTCAGTTTGTTAGTAATAAATCTAGGTTTTATTCTCACCGTGAGTTTGCTTTGCCTGCTAACACTGCCTTCTCCTAGTTCTTATCTCTACTCAAGAATCCTGGCTGTTGGGTTTTTTTTTTCCCCTCTCCTCTGCCCATTTGGAGAGGGGGGTGTGGGGGGGGAAGTGGCTTTCAGTGGGTGCTGGCAGCTGGCCAGGATCAAAGGACTACACTTTGCTGTGCTGTAGGTATCACAAAGTAAAACCGTTGTATATACAAACATTCCAAGACTGTTTAAAGTAAGTAGAAAACTAGTCCATAATCTTATTCCATAAATTCATCTTATTAAACTGCAGTTATTTGAAGTTCAGAAGATCTTTGCCAAAAAAATCTATGCCACACCTAGAAGCTAAAAAAAGAAACATATAAAAAGGCAGTATACACAGCATCACTCAAAAAATGTCTAACAAATTCCTCTAAAGCAGCTGCGTTCATACTGACAAAAGAGAGCTTATCTCAAACACATGCCCACTAGGAGAGGAACATAACATCTTACTATTTTACACAAGAACCCCAACCCTGGCTTTCAGACTTCAAAGCACAAGCAGCAAAATGAAATTCAGTTATACACAAGAGCACAGCTGACTCCTACTAGGCCAGCAGGAGCCTGCATTCACTGAAAGCAGTGGAACTTTGCCCTCTGCAACATCCAGTTTCCTCAGTATTTCTGAGAGCTCTCCTGTCCAGACACGCTCTGCTCACACAATTGTACATGTGGTGTGTGTCCAGCTCTTTGCCCCAGCTTCCCCCATTAGAGCAGTTCCATTTCTTGGGAGTTTACTTATCAGATTAAGTTCTCTGATAAATACAGCTGGCCTTCACCAAGTGAGAGACCCACGCTCCAGGTCAGGCAGAGTAGAGATTATGTAAAGCTAGATTGCCTTTTTGCTATAAAGCATAGGAAAAGGAAAATGTGCTTGCCCTTATTTTTTCTTTCATCACTTTCATACACTGTAGATCCAGTTTCTGGGTGAGCGTACAATCATTAATATGTTATGCACAGTCTTACAAAACAGCATTCCAGCCCTTCCATGCTGGAGGTGCAAGAGTTACCTTTGACCATTAACACCACTGATATTTTTGGCCAGTTCAGCCAGTATGCAAGATTTTCAGACAAAAAGTGTATTTACGCTATATGAAGCAAGAGAGCATGACAGATAATGTAAGGTAATCCTGAAGCAAGCTAGTGTGTGTCCCTAACCCAAGAACCACATTTGCATGATTCTAGCTTTCTCCCCAGAGATGTACTGTGCAAAGTAAATCATTTCAGTGTGCACTGTTATTTACTCCAATTAGAATAGTGGAAAGACAGAATTTCTCCTGCATCTCAACACGAAACAGCCAAGGAGTCCTCATCCTCCTTTCACTTGGCATCTTTCCCTCCCCCGGATGTGGTAATTGTATCATCTGTTAACAGCTCCAGAACTATTAAAAACTGAGACACTCTAGTACAGCAAGCAAAAATATTTCATTTACCAGGTTGTAAAGTATAGCTACAATGACAAATTCAAAGAAAGCATAGCCACTAATACTACAGAAATGGCTTCTCTCATTATAATCTTCCATCTTAGAAAAGGTATATTGCCCTCCAGGTTGCTGTATTCTCCTTACCATATGAGTGAGTTAAAAAAGTGGTAAGCATGGCATGGAGGCAAAACATCTAGCTTTCATCTCTACTTACTTTTGCAACCACCTATAGGAAACATATTACATGGATGCTAAATTTAACTAGTTGCAAACCAAAATGCCAGACCAGTTGAATTTGTACATCCCTCCTACTATTTAAAGAAAAAATAGGAACTGGATGCCTGAGTGTCTGTTGCTATAGGGATGTGGAAACGAATGAAAGAACTGTAGTCGTTAGTCCCAAGCAATTGCATGGATCTCATCACCAGTGTCACTCCTCATTTTTCATCTGGCACTCCAAGGCGCTCTTTCTTTATTTTCCATTACCTCCTCCTAACCCAGTCACTTTGCCTTGCTGCTGCCATCAATTCTGGTTTGCACCGGTGCCCCACCTCCAGCAAGATCTGCGTGGTAATCCAAGGCAAAAAATAAGCCCAGCCCAGTTAATTAGCTTGGGCTTCACCCCACACCTCACTCACTAACTGGTAACAAAGGGATTACCTTACACTTGATATTTAAGTACTCAAAAAATGTTAGAAGATACCGGACATATATCTATCTAGATGATTAAACAATTTTTGCTGTAGGTTATTTGATAATTATTTTTCTGATTTCCCCCCCTTTGTCCTGCATTCATAATTTTGTTTTAAAATAATGGGAGGTGATATATTAATAAAATTTTAAAATTTACCTATTGCAGTTGGTGGTTGGTGCATGGTCTTGCATATGCCATGAGGAAGATCTAAGCTCCCTTTCAAAGATGATAGCAGTTGTTAACCTTTTCTGCTGCCAGCTAACTTACAAACACTGCCAACTGAGCTAACTAAATAACAGGGTACCCCTATGGTATTTCCAGTCAGATTCCATCAATGCTTTCTAAAACCCCAAAACATAAATTTCAAATTTCACATTCTATAAAGCAGACTCTGTTTCATATGTATCTATGAGCACTACAGATAATTACCACCATCCTGATAAAATTGTGATGGAAAGTATAACTGCATAGGAGGGTGAGGCCAGGTCTGTACTGCGGCTGACAAACGCCACCTACTGAAATAAATCCAGACAGAACAGCACTTCTTGCCAAAAGAAGCAGTTTTAATTGGCCACAAGATCCTTTGAGAGGTATTGCTGTGATAACCCCGCAGTAGGAACAGGCTTGCTACTGTGATAGAAGCCTTGCACTCAGCCAGGGTAGTTCTTGAACTCTACAGCTAAGGGACAAGCAAATAAATGCACAGAGAAGAACTGGCTCATGAATTTCAGGATATGCTAGAGATCACAGCGTATTACTGCCACTCTTCAACACTCCTCTTCGAAAAGAGAAGTGGAAAGGAGAAGAATATATCTGAAAAATTAATTAACTGGGAGTGATTTCAAGGTACCATCACACTAGTAAATAACTGAAATGGATCACTGAGATTCAGACAACCTGAGTTATTTACAGAGAACATACACACTTGTACGTAATTTAGGAATAAAAGGACAATAGCGGGTGATACCTTTGCTCTTAACTCTGTGTCTGTCACCTAATAATCCAAAAAAAGTTCCCTGCAGTTCTTTCTTAGGGTATCGTTCACAGTGCTTCACTGTCACCTCATGTAAATCTCCATATGTGCTGTTTCGGGTTTCAGGAAGAGTGCTGGCAGAGCATTCTGGGAGAGGAAGTCTCCAGGACTCTGAAGCACATGCGCAGGGAAGTGCCTTGCCGGGACTGGTCAAGAATGTCACGTTATGACATGTTACAATTTGAAACCACTATTTAAGCTTTTGTCTCTCTCCGTAAAGGATCTTCTGTTAATCACCATATTGGTGTCCAATAGTCCATGCAGACTTCTTATTTATTATATTCATTCATCCATTCATGGCTAGGCTTCGCGAATGAAGATTTGGGAAGGGCTCTACCCACGCTTGCTACAAGCGCGCTGATGGCTAA
>JAWMRA010000130.1:43009638-43021911 GCA_035584735.1 Pseudotriccus pelzelni
TACCTTTTAATAAAGGGCTGTTATTCCTTCCTGGCCATAATTTAATTTTACCTGTGTCTCATTTAAACTGAGACACTAAGGAAGGAGGAATACATGTACCAAATGTCTCTCCAATCAAACACCTTTGCGCCTGGATGTTTCCACACAAGGTAGCCCAGAACAGGTGCAAGGGCTGCTAAAATTACATTAAGAAGTAAGAAAATGGCCATTATTTACATGTTCGTTCTTACTGTTCCTAAAGGAAAGGTGTATTTATATTAGCAAACATCTCTTTGCAGCTCTCCTGGCACTGTTCTCAAAGAAAGGCTGTGTTTGTCAGAACATGGCCACCTTCCCACTTGTCTCTAGGTGGCATCTTCAAAAATGTGAGGTATTTTGGAGACTTGTCTCCCAGTGAAGTGCCTGGACCATAGGAAAAAAACCTTCCCCCTCCCTCTCCCTCTCTTCGGAGAGACCAAAAAGACTATATAAAACTAAAAGAACCCAAACCAACCAAATTCCAAGTAATATATGTTTATATATTTTTTGCATTTATATACAGTTAAGATATTATTTACAAGGAACCCCCAAAAGGGACAAAAGAAAGGGAAAGGGGAAAAGGGACATAGCCAGAATGGTTTAATACAATCGAACCCCAAGAACTATCGACATACAAAACTAGCAAAAGAACAGCTTACTACTCCTTTCCTCGAGATAGCAGAGAACCGCGCCAACAACCGCCGGCACTCTCCGCCTCTCAAGGCCAACCAGGCCCACTCGGCCTCACTCCTTCACCTGGGCAGAATGACAGCAGAGAACCTTTGCTTTCAGTCCGCCGGAAGAAAGAAGAGAGCGAGAGCTTCCTCTCCCTTCTTGTTTATACCCATCTTTACATAAAAATCATATGGAATACTGGGAGCATGGCCTTGGTTCCTTGGTTACAACCTGGTTACCAAGGAAGGCCTAGACTCAAACCCACTACACCCACTTTTCCATAAGAGTAAGCCAATAGCTTAAATACATCTTTTCAAGTTAATGTTTTGAATGTGATACTTGCGAAATGTCCTTATTTAAATCAGTGGCCCTGTTCCCACTGCTTCAAGACCAGTCTTAGTAAGTCTGTATGTACAATACAAACTTGTATGCCTATTAATAATTTGAAAACTTTATAAGGAATTATATAAAAGAGTTGCAGTATACCTCTGAAAAAATCCAGTCATAACTACTCTTAAGTCTGTGAACAAAGATGATTACCCAAATGTCTTTAAAAACAGTGCAGAGAATAAGGTTGCTCTGGCAGTGGGGTTCTCGTTGTCAAGGCTATCGTTATCCATTGCCCAGACACATGCTTTTGTTCTCTTGCTATACCCACAGTGCTATCAAAAGGTGAAGAAGGCTTTGGTGTTGGTTTGTTTCAGGTTTTTTTGGTGTTTGGTGTTTTATTTTTGTTGGGGTTTTTTTTAGTGGTGGTGTTGGTTTGCTTTTTCACAAAGAGGGAAAAAGGAAACAATGAGTTAACCATCCAGCTTTGAGGTTGGCTGGATACCAGGACAATGTTTGGCGCTTCAGAAACTTGAGCAGCGTGAAAGATGCTGAGGGGTACTCACTTCCTCTGGAAATCAAACCTTACAACATCTCTGGCTTGATGCCTAAATCAAAGTGTGTTATTCCCTATTTCAGTGAATTCTTCAGTGCTTTGAAGCAAGCAGGAAACAGACATTTCTGCCATCCTCACCTCCAGACCCTCTCCCCATTTAAACATAAAATGTGATTGTGTTTTCCCTTCTATAAAAATGCATACAAGTTATCATGGCATTTATTTTAAATGTTCTATGATTTGCATAATGTCATGAAATTAGATATCTGGCATACTAACGATTTTAATTCACTATATTATTTTAGTGTTGACTAAAACCATAGTGGTGTTTAAAGTCACAGCTGTTGTATGAAGTACATACAAGTTATATTCAGCTTTATTTAAAAAATATGGAACAAATGCACAATTTTTATCTCACAAAGCACATTTTACAGTAAATTAAGAGCAATGTAATTTTCATCAGAATTTGGAACTAAAAATGTCACTGATAACAACTCCATTGTAAAGTAGGAAAAAAAGCACCACATTCTTAAATATAAGCATTTTTACATTCATAAAAATTCAAAACTTTCATTATGGTAGAGCACTTCAAAGAAATAAAAATTTGTGGTTTAAGTTGCATCATAATCATCCTATCAACATTTTAAATGCTCAGCAGCATATCATATAGAAATAATCACTAGAATGTACATATGAACAAAAAGGAAAGGTTAAAATGGATATGAATGCTAATGTTTTTTAAAGTGATGCACACATAACTGTTTTTAAAGATATGAAACACATATTTCATGCTTTACTTTCTGGTAACACAAAAGAGAAAAGCCCTCCTAAACATTAAAATCCTCATATTCTGACTCCAACTAAACTTGGTGAAGCTGAAGGTTACTTGTCAAAAGGCTCATGAAACATACAAAGACAACAGAATTTGTCCAACTGACAATTAAAAAAAAATATATATACATAGTTCTGCATGTTAATGCACAGCAATCCTTCAACATAGCTAATGTTAGGGAGTTTGATTTTTAAAATCAAATGGAAAATAGACCAACACATGGTAAGGGCATTATGTTTAGCTTTGGAAAGGTCCAACTATTAAAAACACAGAGGTCCTCAAAATATATACCAGAAAGAAATACTAAAGGCACAGGAAATTAAAAACAAACACAAATATCCTATACCATATGAAATACCACCTTCTCTTTCTGTAAAATATATATTTGCTTAACACTGAGTAACCTCAGTGCTTTCAGTGAACATACTGCAATTTGTACAAACTTCACAGCAAGTCTAGGAAGAATTAGGGCCCAAGAGCATTAAAAGAGTGCTTTTGTTTTCTTTTTTATGCACTCAAGTAACATATGCCAGCCTTCTTCTGAACTAAATTCCCATAGTAAAAAAGGGCCTCATATCTGAATAAAATTATTGCACAGTCCCACACAGATTTCCTGCACTGTAAGGGATTTCACCATCTCAGGATGCTTATGGCACACTGATATTGGCACTTTTTAAAACTTCCATGAAAACACTATGCCTTATATTTCTTAAAAATATATATATATGTGTGTGTGTGTGTATATATATATATATTTGCATAAATTTTAGGGGAAAGGTGGCTAGACTTGTATATTTATCATCTAATAAATAGAGAATATATATCTAAGTTTTACGAAGTTTTGCCTCTAAATTAATTTTATCTTTTGAAGTTTTTGGATGACACAGTTAAATTCATATACATAAGTAACTCTTTATCACTACTATTGACATTTACTGCTGACAGTTCTTCAACAGCAGGTAATATAAATGGCTTTAACACATGGACATATAAACATATTACGGCAGATTTCAGGAACCTAACCAGCATTTGCTGTGAAGGAAAAAGCATACTTATTAACAGAATAGTTTCATCCATGATAACAAACAATGAAACCTAAGTTACCTCACAGAACTTTCTATTGCAGAATTAGGACTGGAATAGCACAAGAAGATCATTTCAGATAACATGAATGATTCAGAAATGTTTTATAACTGTTATTCGTCATATGAAAAAGCACATTTATTTGTGCTCTGTTAAATATAGTTTTGGCTTACTTTCTTAAATCCTACTAGGTAAAAATAATTATCTAATCACATATCGAGAAGGTATCAATGCAAATAAAGATTTTGGGGGATTTTTTTCTATAAAGGAAAAAAATTCCAATCAGATACCTCCAAAAATAGATATTTTATATTAACAGATACCATTATTATTTGCACAGAACAATTTACAATATCAACAACTGTGTTAAAAAATAACAACTATTTAGTTCCACTGGACTTGTGCTTTCAGCTGCTCTCTCAGCAAGTACAGACACAGAGAAAATGTGAGAACAAAATCAGGATTTGTTTCATCCATAGCTCGTGTAAGGACTAGCATTGGCATGTCTTTTGCTTCTGCAAAGTCCCGCTAAAGCATCTGGAATTTCACGGTTGCATATACAAGTGCATATCAAACTTACCATAAATACCTTACTTATGGCTTGTCTGTTTTTACTCAGTCACTGACTAATAATGAACTTTAACTATAAATACATATAAGTAAGCTTTGTGCAGCTGAAGAAACCAGGAGTACCCAATGACTTTCCTTTAATTTCATTTTATATCTTATTTGTTATGTGGGTAGTTCCCATGCTGCAGCTCCTTCCATCTCCCTTAGCAACATTTGTACGGGCACATTCTATTGTTTTTAAATAATTAATTTCTCTAACAAGGGGTGGGGGAGAGAAATATTCATACAAATGAAAGAGGACACTGTCAATACACAAACTGCTGACATACTCAATAGGTAAATAAGCAAGAAAATTTATTTCCTTTAGTTCTCTCCAGAGGCCTTTGCTAGCCTTGCTTTAGTCAGAAGTTTATTATATTGACAGTATCCTTGCAAAGGAAAATTCCAGTGCAATATACAAATTATTTTAACCAGTTCATCAAAATTGCTATGGGCTAATGCCAGAGAGGTGCAAATGCATAGACAGGTGTACACACATATATTCTATTCTGCCTTGGGAGGGAATAAAGTTTTTCTTGCACATCACAGAGCAGCAGCAGTTTGCACCTTGGGAGCCTGCCCGGCCTGCTCTGTGGCACCAACAGCCATAGGAAAAGGGAAATCTGTGCTTCCCACGCATTAAAATATGTAAACTATTTTAAAACAGCTGTGTTTCACTATGGACTTCTAAAGACATTGTGCAAAAGCTTTACATGGGCACTGCTGACTTGCTCCTACAGCAATACCTTTTTTTGCAGCTGAGGGCTTAAGACTACAGAGAAAGAAGTAATTTTAAGATTAAAAAGAATGCTGTATTGCTCTGAAAAAAACCCCAGGAGACAGACAGAAGCAGTCTAACTAGTTCGGGGTTTTTTTGTTGGTTTTTCTTTTGGGGGGGGGATTTGGTTATTTTGTTCTTTTGGATATTGTTGTTGATTGTTGTTGTTTGTGAAATTCCAGCTATTATAAGGTGCTTTTCACTGTCAACTGACATAGCTCTCATGGCATCTAAAGTTTTTATACCTAACAACAGAGATTAATACTAATGATTAGTACCAGCAAGAGATTGCAACTCTGCAGGACAAAGTGCAAGACAGTTCTTACTCTAGGGAAGCTGTTTTTGTAAATACCTTCTTGCCAAATGACTGCATATTGTAAAATCCTTTGCGGGACTTGAGCCTACTGGTTGTTGAGAAAAGGTGCCTCTGAGAGTTGACATGACTTACGTTGAAAGAGGAACAGTTTGTATTTTTATCAGCATTAAAATAATTATTCACCCAGCACTGCCACAACAATTTCGTTCTTTACGTAAATTAGCATTTAGACATCATACCCATATGAATGGATTTGTGACTGTAGGTAGGCTTTGCTCACACAAAAGGGCTGACACATGTTTAAGGCTTAGTGAAGTGCTGAAAAACTGTTCTGACAAGGTCTTTTTCCAAAGCTTATGCCTCTGTTTTTTTAAACCTCCCTGTCCATCTGAAAAGAAAGCTGGGATTTTGTGCAGTAAGTTTTCTGAGGAAAAACCACGTGTAACACCAATATCAGAAATATCAGCTCTGGCATATGATAAAGGAGAAGAAAGTATTACTAGATGAGTAGTAAGGAGAAAAACTTGATGACTGCTGTAAGTAAGTACCAAGTCAGGGATAAAATTCTGCCCCTCTGAAATATAAAAAATCACATATGACTGTCACTGTCAATACTGTGACCAACAGATTATGTCTCAGGTGCTTTTGCAGAAAACAACATAGCTCCTCTTGAGAGTATTATTCTATACACACTTCTATACAGCATCTTTTAAAGAAAAGGCATTTACATAAGTAGAAATCTTGAATATTATTTAGAGGAATTAAAAAGCTTTGAAGTATCTTTGCTGCTTGAGTTCTCCAGGACTACTGATTAGTAGTCATAATTAGTAAAAGTCAGCAATTATTTCTTTTTACATAAATATATGATCCTCTACTTTTTACAAAGTATCTGATCCATACAATTACCACTCATTTTGCAAATACTTTCCAGGCCTGAATGAAATTTATCTCCAATGAGAGTTACTTCAGTAGAAAGAAGAGAATTTAGACTGCAACCAAAACATGTAACAGATATAAGGAGAAGATATGAAAGGCACTTGTGTCCACAATGCACTGTCAAATATTCAGAACTTCTGGCAGACAGTTCTAAAATTCTTCATATTTGATGATTTCTAGTGATTTTGGATGACACTTCAAACAATGCCTCCAAATTTTTGCTTGCCAAAGGGTACTTTTCTTTTTTTATTATTTTTTAAATATGAATATTAATCTCCACACTGTCAGTTCTGAAATGATGAAGATGGATTAGCAGCTTGTCCAAAATATCAGTCAGGCCTTGTAGTAAACACTTTCTAGAGGCACAATGTCGGCAGAAAGCTTTTGAAATTTCAGTCTGCAAATGTCAGTTAAAGGTTTAAAAGATTTGTGTGCTGGCAGAGATTTAACATTCACTTGTCCTTTCATGTGGAAGAAATTGATCACTTTCATTTGCATTTTCAGGCTCATCCAGTTCTTCCACGGGGTTCTTTTCTTTCAACCCACTATTTTCTGAACAAGAATCATCATCTCCATCATTACGATGACCTTCAATACTGTGTCTGATGCCATAAGCAAAGTAAATGAGGAAGCCTTTCAAAAGGAAAAATAAAAAAAAAAGTTCATAGGGTTTTCAGGCAAGTAGTGCATTAAAAATGCATATATTTCTCTCTGGCTGAACATATTTTGCAAAACAATTTTCTTCTTCAGGTATCTCAATCAGAGCTCATGCTTCAGGTCTTTCCTGTTTGTGTGGGAAATTCCAGTGCATCATTTTTTACATAATTAAATACCCTAATAGGTGATGGAAACTACTATCTCTAATTTATGTCTAGATCGAATGAATACAATTTCCTAGATCTAAAAGGAGAATGACTGATATACTGGGAAGAAAGCTTTTACAAACAGGTTTCTACACAATTTTGGCTATACTTACTAGGAAAAAAAAATTATGGCTTATTGGAATTCTTCCTATTACCTCAAAACTGTATCTACAATTCTGACTGCATATAAATACTTTTTCTGAAGCATGCTTTTTTTTGATCAGAAATATAAGATGACTTTTAATAAATCACAGAATGTTTTTTCAAATATTTAAAGGAAAAGAATGTTCTAAGATGAGATTCATGAGTACTAGTCTATGAAGTGAGTGAAATGAACAGAATTACTTACCAAGTGCCATCCAGAAGCTAAATCTAATCCAAGTTTCTCCACTTAATTGCACCATCAAGTAAATATTTACCAGTATACTGAATGATGGCAAAAATGGCAATAGTGGAACCTAAAAGGAAATATTTATTATGTTTATATTAAATATATATTTTTTTGCCTATCACACTTCTGTTATATAACAAAAACTAGAGGTAACATATGTAACCACTATTAAACAATTGAATTTTTACTTGCTGTTGTACTATAGTGAAATTGTCTTTTTCACTGTGTTTAACCACTGGTTTCTAAATATCTTAAAAACTTTTCAAATACACTGTGTTTAATATATATTCTCTAAGGCTTCCCCATTTGTTCTGAACATATACTAATGAATTCCTGTATTTGCATCTGAAAAATATATTTATATACATATCCCTTCTTTCTGAAATGCATCCCCAGCTCCACCAGATTCCTTGACTTTCATCGCTATACTTCATTATTTCCATTAAATAATTGATCTTAGAATGCAAGTGAAAGAACAAAATGCAAGGACTTATACTCTGGAAGGTATGAACTATATTGTGGTCCAAAGGACTGCAGGCAACACAGACAAGTGACTGTACTCTCATCAGTTTCTGAACTGTTTTCCAGTTTCTAAGTTCTCTGTCTCACTTGTTAGAATCTAACAAAACCTCTTATTAGAGAATAACAGAGTAAATATGTTATTCACCATAAAGGCCACTTTCTGCTGGTTCTGAGGCTGCCTTTGGATGAGGAGAATGGCAGCTATGAATGACATCACTAACACCGCAAGAAGGCCAATACTCCAGGGCTCCAAGTTAGCAATGAAATGAATCCCATATGTAGTGAGGACACTCAAGCCACAGACCAAGCAAGCTGTATGAAAAACAAAATTATAGAAAAAGTCACTTAATCTCTGCTTTGAAGAGGAAGTGACTTTTAAGAAGAGTGATAGCAAGTCTTCAATATGCAGTATTATCATGAATACGTTTAATTAAAAGAAAATATACCAGACTGCAGATTAGATCAATACATCAAGAAGTATAAAGGCATAGAATCATTATATAAAAGGAAATTAATTATGACTAAAAAAAGGCATGTTACCAGTGGATTTTTAATTCTGTCTTTAATAAGATTCCATTATTTATGTTAATGCATAATTGAGTTTGGACAGCTGAATACTTACCTAAGAGACCCACTAAAAAGTTAACAGTAGTTGCTGTCTGCTCAGTTGGTAAACTGGATGGATTAATCAGGGCCTGAAGACTGAAGCGATTCTCTTCTATCATATTTATCTGTGATTCACTTACTGCAGATTCCCTTTCAGCTGCAGCCAAAGCTGCTTTTTCTGGAGAATATTTTGGTTCCTCATAGGTTACACTGGGTTGGTATCTATGCATAAAATAAGCAGGACAATAAAAAACCATTAAACTTACTTTGGGATTTGAAGCAATATGGCTCTAAGAATGTATCTAAATACTAAATTCTTTTCAGTAATGCATAAGAATTTCACAATTTATAACTGTACTGCAATAGTCAGTATCACGTATAAAAAAACTATAGCAACTCACTTTTTTGATGGGTTTTTGGGGGATTTTTTGGAACAGTTTTTAATGCTATGTGAATGCACCAATGGGTCAGATAAATGACCACTAGAGAAAGAGGGAGCAGGCTCTGTTGTTCCGTTGATCAACAGCAGGGAAAGTTCCTGACTTGTTTCTCATTCTGTAACTAGGCCTACAAACCTGCATAAACTGAAATTTTGCATCTACAAGTGTATTTTTTAAAAATACGTATAGTAAATAAGTTACTATGGAATAAAATAGTCTTCTCTTTTAAAGTGTAGATTATCGCAACAACGAATTTTAACTGAATTTAAGCTGCTACACTTTTCTAAGTTAATTACTTAGCCTTAAGTAATAAAGACTGACTTTTTAAGGACGATTTTCTTTTAAAAGAACAATACATAATAAAGTGAGCTATAGCTACCAATCTATAAATTTAATTCTACAGTTTACAAACATGACAGGTGCCAGAGTTTTACTGAGAAGTATTTATAGTCTCTCCCTTTGAGAGATAATATTTGCTCTCTCTTCTAGGGCTACCATATCTTGAAGTACTTCTCTGGTCTTACATTTCTGGTTAGTGTAAAACAAAGCAATTATTTGAACTTGTTCATCCTGTGAAGCACCTAGAACAGCTACACCTTTCACATATAGTCCCCAAAATGTAATAGGCCTGATGTACAGCATAGATTGTATTCATACCAAAATATCATTTGCTGAATTCTGGGCACAAGCTTATATTTAGTACCTTTGGGACTAATGTTTGGACCAATATTACTTCTGGAAGACAAAAAGTGTCTAGATTTCACATGAAACTTTGACTTGACTAACTGCTATACTTACATGACAACATACCATTGTTTTCTTTGACGAGTCACTGCTTCTTAGAAATCATTTATATGCTTACAGCTATTGGCCATCTGGCAAAAAAAGTGCCCTGTAAATGTGACTTCTGTTTATTTACTGACCAACACAAAATAAATCACAGTAGAATATGAAGGCTGTTTTTGACTCACCTAAGAATGAGGACACAGGTTGCCACAAGTGAATAAGCAAGAAGTGTACCAATCGACATCATGTCCACTAAAGCTTTTAGGTCAAACAGAAATGCCATTACAGCTAAAACAGAAAAAATGCAAAATTTCCATGAGATTGACATAGAATCATTCAGATAGGAAAAGATGTTCAAGATCATCGAGTCCAACCATAAGCGCCAAGATTAATAAGACATTTTAAGCTAAGATTTTCAAATCTGTCCAGAGTCTAACTTCACATTGTTTTATGGACAGCAGTATGAGTGAAATCATGGTAATCCTTAAAACCACATTTTTGAAGCCACTGATATCATTCCCAAACCTAATTCCCTACAGTTAGAAATCTAATGTATACAGATAGGCACTGATGAGCCATACAGTCATGCTGCATAATCAAACGCTTCATATTGGACTTATTTGGACGTAAGTATTTGCGCACATTTAGGCCATACTAAAATCACGTTTTTATAGGAGAAGGTTCAGATCCTGCAGCAGAATCTCACCAAACCTGAAAGAATGGATCCCACTGCCAAACTAAGAAAAGTAATTTGACCCAGAAAGTCATTGGGGTGTAAAATTTCTGATGAGCTGGGAAAAAGCTCTATTTAGAGAGGACTTTCAGGAGTTGTCTCAAATAAAACAGTTGTGTGGTTTGGGGGCTTTTTTTGTGGTTATCTTACCAAAAAGTTTTCAAGTGGCCTTCAGAAAAGGCCAGAAAAATCTCACAAGAACTAGTTCTTTAAAGATCACTCAGCTCAGAGATAGAAAGTTTCATGATATTAAAAGTAATTATAGAAGTGACTATAAAAGCTAACGACACATTCCTTTGGAGCTTCTGGAATGTCATTTTTTTGTCTATGCTGTTTGCACACAGATGCACATAGTTCATCAAGAAATTGGCAGAAGCCATCATTAAATGAAAGGCTAATTCCAATTGCCTTGAAAAGAGCCTCTCAAAATATCTGTATTTTATTAACATTTTTGAGATGCAGACTTTTAGAAGCATCTCAAACATTAAACCTCAAAGTCAAAAGAAACCTAAAGGTAGCCTTTATACACTGTGTGTATATGCACACCCAAATTTTTCTATATTCAGAAATATTCATATTTGTTACATTTGTTAATGTATTTGTAAAAAGGTGCATAAGTACACAAACACACAGACACATTTATCCCTGGTATTTGATCCTGAAGGAGGAAGCAAAATGTGATTTTCTGAAAACAAGACTGCTGGTTTACAGAATTTTTATATAATTTGTAAATCTCCTTTTCCAATTAAGGAAGGCCATCCTGTATTCTTTAATAACTGTGGATGCTCCTGAATCCAAAAATTAATTTTTAATCCTAGTTTCAAAAGGCTACTCTCTAGTCCAGAATGTTCTTTGACATCAGAAACAAAGTGAAAAATGCCTCTGTGTTTCTTACTAAGAGAAAAAAAGGCACGGTATTGCTTTTCCATCTCTCTTAATTCTACTCCAAGAGATAATGGTAGATTTATGGTGAAACTGGACTGATACCACAACATTTTGCTATGTGCAGACTTTCACCACTGCAATTATCACCTGTGAAAAGGTAAGTCATATAATAACATGAGACAATTGCCTCAGCTGTAGTCTTCACCTGGTAACTTTAATTAAATGACCAAACATCTAATTTCCTAACATTTCTTACAGCTATAAGACTTTCATGCTACAGAGGCATAGAAAAATCAGATAATAGAAGCTGTTGCATACACCCATAACTAGTGTGGCAAAACTCTTTTTGGCCACAAGTTACCAAATATGCTTTTTTTTTTAATGGAAGAAGAAATTAGTCCTTCTCCAGCAGTAGATAAAGCTGTTTTAAGATGAGCTGTTGACACACCAAATGCCCCAAACTCTCTAAAAGCAATCCGATGAAGGTTGCAGCATAGCTAGTGAGGGCTGTGTAACTGTATCAACCACTTTACCAGCTGGGTAATACGGTTTTCTTTCTTCTCATCATTACTGTGATTTCTGATAAAGGTCTTGATTTTATCCCACAAAACCACACGTCCAAATTATTGTAGGAGAATATGTCGATAAGATAAATTAAAATAAAGTTGAAACAATTAAAGTAACCCTAAGCAATTTATTTACACTCTGACCAAAGAAAAGGGAACTGATAACAATGTTTCATGTGGGAAGTCTCCAGGCAATGACTGTGCCTTTCCACATTATCATCAAGTATGTGGTGTGAGCAGTTCCAGTTCTGTGGCATCTGAGGATACCCTGACTATAATAATGGCCAGTCTTCACGAACGAAGAACCGGGGAAGGTCTTTACACCTTCCAGCCTGCGCATTGGATTTTTTA
>JAWMRA010000130.1:43022011-43077682 GCA_035584735.1 Pseudotriccus pelzelni
CCCTGGCTGGAATCGAACCCAGGCCTCAGCGGTGAAGGTCCTGCGATCTAACCACTAGGCCACCAGGGGCTCCCTACCCTGACTATAAATGAAAATGAAAATATTGTGGTCTCATTTCTGAACCTCTTATTCAAGATTCATTTTAGCCAGGGTTGCTAAATGTTCTAAGGCATGTATTTCATATTTGAATTACTAAAAATATTATTTATTTGCCTTTGAGTTAAATACTTTTAGAGCTTCCGGTTTTCCAGTGTGATTAGACATAAGCTGAGATTGCTCAGTTGGTTAGAGCATGGTGCTGACACCAAGGTTGTGGATTTGATCCTCATATGGGCCATTCACTTAAGAGCTGAGCTCGATGATCCTTGTGGGTCCCTTTCGACTCAATATTCTGTGATTCTGTGACATTCCACTTAAATGATGGAATTTGGGCACAGCTACATGTACCTCTGCAAGAAGCATGGACAGAAGTGAAACAGTTGCATGTCAAGAATTAACATTAAGAGTTGGCAATAGCTCCCAAAATACTGTTTTGCTAAAATATATGTAGGCATGTATGTGTACATATATATGTGGAGACACATGTAACTCCCCAATATACACACATACCTCTCAACCACAACTTGGTAAGCCTATACAAAAACAGAATCATTTTCTCTGAAAGACTATTAAAAAAATCTTTGTATTTTACACAAAAATAGATCTTGCTGAAAATGTAATTTTTTTTCTTACAATAAAAAATGTGTCAGTTATTTTCCCCCTCCGTTATAGATGTGATAAGTACATAATGAGTACATCAGACAAGGAAACCCTGTCAGTACAGCATCAGCCTAAGGGACTCAGATTAAATAATAAGCTTATTCACCTACAAGGGGTTAATATTACAAAAAAAATAAATTGAATTCTTTGACATTAAGGCCATCACCACCACCATGATTTGCATGATTGGGAGTTCTTACACCCTTTGATTACTCAGTAATTTTATTCCCATTGTACATGCAAGGGAAGTTAACAAGCAGCCCTTTTCAAAAATATAAAGTACCATGCACGTGCATAGAGGGTTTAAATCTCAGTTTTAAGTAACACGGGCTTTGAGAGCTTACCAGAGATGACCCCTGCTGTCAAGGTGGCAGAAACTGGTGCCTGCCTCTTACTCACTTTGGCAAGAAAACTAAAGAGTAAACCATCGCGTGCCATGGCAAACAGAATTCGGGGCAAAGGGAACATAGAGCCGAGAAGACTAGAACAGAAAAATGTATAGTTCAAATACAGGTTATTAAAAGCACAATGCTTTATTGGTAAACCCAGCTACACAAAAAGAAAGCTTGGAAGAGTTAAGGGCCTTAGGTATAGTTTTCCTTAGGCTCTGTGTTGCTGCTCTTGTTTTTCTTTTTGGTTGACTGATGTTCTTGGTTTTGGCTGTTGTTTATTTTGAACCTAGGCTTTGAAAGCACTTGAGATTAACAAGCAGATACAAAAACTGTGGTAGGGAAAAGTTTTATTGGTAGCCTACTTTACCTAGCAACACGTCGATTTGATCATTTCCGTCCAAAGCACGTCAAAGCTACACGGCAGTGGTTTATTTTCATATATGCAACATGTTTAGCAGTGCACCTTTCTTTACAATTATCAACTCTTAGTCTCACCTGCTACTGCACCAGACGATAGAGTAGCAACTAGTGGGGTCTTCGTTTTGGAATTGATTTGAGCTAGACATTTGAAAAGCAACCCATCCTTCGCCATAGCATAGATTACACGTGGTATTGGGAAAATGGATCCAAGAAGACTGAGTAAAAAGCAAACACATGCAACATGGCAAACACAGTTCATGCAGAGTTGTATCATGGATAAGGTAAACAATGTTAATTAATGGCATCTATAGAAACAAAATGTATGGCTGTAAGACAAAACCAGAAAGCCCCATAAACCCAAGGTACTACAGGCCAGACACAAATAGATTATATTTTTTTAACTGCAAAGTTGATTGTTTTTAAAAATTATTTTTTAAAATTAATTTAGGTAATGAAATTGTGTCATTAGGCAGAACTCAGATTAGCAAGATAACTCTTGACATCACCATAGTTCTTGGGTGTTAGTGGACCAGGAACATGTTCCAGATCACACTAACTATGAAATTAAGCTTTAGTATTCCTGGAGAAAGTCTGTCAGTCAGAAGCAGCAGCAAATAAATAAGCATTAGCAGCATCTCTTTCACACTGTACTTTCATGTGAGGCTGCTGATTAACAGTAATTCAAAGTAAGCACCATACAAGTATATTGGGCAGATTTTTTTCTTTCAATTAAAGCACCTCTAGGCAAGCTTCATTTTTTGGAAGAAGTAAAGATAATTAATTTAGATTTGTTATTAGCAAAACACAGAAAGCTTTTAAACTGTTGATAACTTGAAGCTCTTAAACATACTTCTTGAGTTAGGTGGTTTCTTTCCCTCAAACAGAAGTAATTTTAATTAAGAAAACAAAAGGCAAAATCAGAGCCAGTATAACCTCTGCAGCAAGCACACTAGTTTTTAACCAGGTGAATGGTTTCCTTTCTTACTTTGCAGAATTGACTGTATCACTTAAAGAAGGCACTGCTTTTACATATCACAGATGTTAAATACATCCACTAATACTTGTGAGACACAAGTGTTAAGGTTAGACATGAGAGAAGTTTTATTGCAAATGAGCTGATTCTGATAATGAATGTGCCTTCCAAAAAGAATGCTTCTTTGCAGCTGTAGCTTTGCAAAATTCATTTATCCTACCCTTCTTCTAGTACATTCACATATATAATGGAAATATTAACATCTTTACCCTGAGAAAACAAGTTCATGAAATAACATAGCACGAGGCAACTGTATGAACCAAAACCAATCATCCCAGCATTTTTTCTTAATTATACATCTACACTGAGGAATATGAAATACAGTTTCCCTTGTTTTGTTCTAAACTGACATCAGTCAACAGACTGAATGATTAATCTCTCCACAGAAGAAAATACAATTCTTCAGAATACACTGGAAAAATAGACCAACAGTCCAAATTTCTAAAAAACCATTTTACCATCTCAGTTCATTTTGTTTTCCAATATTGATTTCTTTAACTTGGTTTCTGCTTATATGCAACTTTCATTATTTATCAATGTAAAGGAAAAATTCAGTAAAACCCTCCAAATTGAGGGGACCATGACAACTAGATAGAAAATAACTATAATTCCAGGATGAAATGTCTGACTGTGACTTTTTGCTTTACTCAGCTCTACAATGTTTTACATCACTCTGGAACTATTTCCTTTTTCTATCCCCACCTACATCTAAATATTCCTTTCCTTTAAACCATTGTCCACGCATGCTCATGATCTTCAGGCTGCTTACAAGGTTGTCTTTATTATAACTGTAAAGGTTATACAAGGTCATGCTGCCAGCATCAGTTCTTCCACAGGCGTCATGATTTCTATTGTGGAAAGGCAGCAGTATTCTTACCATCAAAGCTGATGCAAAGGACTTGTCACTTACATCAGCTCAGGTAAATGATTAACATCAGTATTTTCATGCCCTGAATTTAAGTATTAAGCAATTCTCTGTTTTATGAAAGCGTTTACACCACATCAAAATTGGGGTGTAATATATATGAATACATACTAATACATCTCATGCCCTCCCTGATCTTTTTAATCAAAATAACATGTTAAGATTACATCCACAGTTTCCCAAAGGGGAATAAATTATAATATTTTGATGGTTATAATCTACATTACAAATACTCATACAGAAATCACAGGAAGGGATAATGTCAGAAGACAGACTAACTACTGGAGGAAAACAGAGACAGGCAACAAAGATGAGGAGTGGAGTTTAGTTAATCCTCTCTTCAATTTTGCCTGCAAATACATAGAGCCCATAGAGCTGCAGAGTCATCAGGAATGGACAGCAAGAAAAGACAAAATGGGTGAGGTTGATTTTACCAGTTAATAAAGATAACTTGCAGGTCATATGTTTGAAAATACATACTTTAATAATAAGCTTCTACCAAAGAGATAGAGTTCAATAGCAGTACAGTTAAAAAAAAAGGAACCTAAATTAATGCAGCTACTGTGATGTAGACCTGCCTAAGTATAAAACTTGCTTTTAGTACTTACTGATAATTCTTTCCATGGACTAAGCCTTCAAAATGAACACATAAACCTACATATAAATGTAATATATTATTCATCAGCTTTTCCCAGCAAAATTAGTATTTCAATGTCTTTACCTTGTAGACAAAGCACAGAGGGATCCCACTGCTACAACATATTTAGCAGGACCCCATGCAACATATTCAAATGCTACTGGCAGGGGACTTTTCTCATCTAGCAGGTAGTATGGCATCATAAGTGTCAGTGCAGCTGAAACCCCAAAGTAGGCCATGAAGCAGACAAGCAGGGACACCACAATTCCTATGGGTATGGCTTTCTGAGGATTCTTGACCTCTTCGCCTGAAAAAAAGGGGAAAAAAACCCACCAAAAATTCCCATGAATTTGCACCTTCAGCTCTAAAAGATAACATCAAGACAAATCACTTGTTAATCTAAGTCACTGGAATCATATCTGTAACAGAAGTTTTAAAAATCTGAGTGAAATAAGCTAAGAGACCCAGAACAAAACTCACTATTTTGTTGTCAGAAAGAGCACTAAAATAGAGGTAAATTAAAGGACATAAAATACATTGTATTTCTAGACTACTCAAAGCCTAGTATTTCTAGTTATTTGCCTACAATTTATAGTTCAATGTACTCATTCCCTATCAGTCATCTGCAAGCCAGCCTTTAGAAGAGACACCTCATGTCAGAGAACCGAAAAAGTGAGCAAGTGATTAACACTACTTAAGCAGAAAAATTGTATGCTAAGCACTTCCCAGACTTAGAAAGCAGCAATTAATTTCTTTAGAACAGGAATAAAATAGGCAACATCTCCTACTTCCTCCCATAACTATAGCCACATTCAGGAATGAACTTAGGTTCATTCCACACAGACTGAAGAAGGTTTGGGAGAAAGCAAAGTAAGAAGAGTAAACAGATTGTTATGTTGTGTGGGGGGTTTCTGGTTTTTGGTTTGTTTTTTTTTTACAAAAAAGTCATGTTAAACATATATACACAGATATATTAATACTATACCAGTTGTTGCAATGCAGTCAAATCCTACAAAAGCATAAAAACAGGTTGCAGCACCAGCCAATGTTCCTGTGAAACCATATGGCATAAAGCCACCACTCCCATATACACTTGTCACATTTTCATAGGATGAGATATTCCTATAAAGCAGAAAAACACAGCAGAAAGAGAACTTCATTTTTTCATTATTAGTAGGACAAACACATGCACACTCCTATCTTACCACTCTAGAGAAATGTTAAAATGTTCTCATCAAGACAGAGTTCTGCTTTACAAAACTGCATGAGATGACATTTTTATGTTTAAGCTTGTAAGGAAGACAAAAATAACAGCAAAAGGAAGAATATATGAATCAAGTAACCATCATCTTACTCACTTTGAAGTTTGTGACAAACCGTACTAAAACACTAATAGTGTATACACTGATAAAACATGTGTAATAGAAAACTGCTTGGAATATGAGCAAGTAGATTTTTAAAAATTACTCTGTTACTGCAGTAAGGTTTCTGAGATATTCTTCACTTATTTTCCAGTTGTCAGCATCTCCTTTCACAAAACCAGAAATCATAACGAAGAGTAGGACCAAGATGTTAATAGCAGTGAAAATTTTATTCACCCACGCAGATTCCTTTACTCCAAAAGATAAAAGACCTGTAAAATAAAAATAATTTATAGATGTGAATGGTCCATTAAACTAATAAAATATCATTTTAAAGAATGCAAGTTTATATATATTTATATATAATATATTTTATATTTATTCATATAAGCAAGTAGTGTTAATAAAACTAAAAAACAGCACCAGATTTTATACTTTTAAAAAGCAGTAGCACAAATTTACTAGACTCTTTAACAGCATGACAATAGGCAAATGTATTGGAAACCACAGAAGAGAAAGCTTCTTTAACGGTATTCTTTAAGTATTTAAAAGTATTTTGAGCAATTGCTACTTATTGCTTCTCTGAGATGCAAATCCATATCTCTATTTCAATCCCTGGAGCAAAAATAGCTACAAGAATTCTATGCTTTGTAAAAACAGGTTGATGGAATCTATTGTCCTTACAGAAGAATTATTCTTTAGATTAAGAAAAGAAGTAAAATTTTTAGATTAATAATGTAACCTATTCACTCTGTATTTTCCAGGACACGTTTATCACACAGTAAATCCCATTTCCTAGTTCAGTAATGAAACCTTTAAAAGAAATCCCCACCTCCTGTTCGTAACACTGATGCATAGAGATCCTGAAAAGAGTCTGATACAAAATGCACATCCTTTAGGTTACAGAGTAGCACTTAATCTGAAAGTTATCCCATCAGAATTATACTGTGTCATTAGATTTATAACAATTTAAAGTGTACTAACAGTTTAATGGAAGAGCAGGCAGTGAGCAGATCAGGAAAAATTAAATGCAACTGGAAAGCTTTCACAGGTCCTTCGCGCTCTGAGCATTTCCACTGTTATCACATACATACTTTACCTCATTATTTAGAGATTAAGTCTGAAAATTTTAAGCCTCTCAAAATCATGTCTGAAAAGTTTCTGACTCCACTAATGAAACATTTGCTATCTTATCAGAACACAGAAGTTATTTTATGAGATATATTTTTCATTGCCAAAGGCATTTTTATTGGAAACAGGTGCATGCTTTCTTCAGCTCAGTTTTTCCCAAAAAGTTATTGTCTTCATCAGCCTAATACAGTATGAACCATAATTTGTGCATTCTTTAAGTCCTTTCTGGACTTAAAAAACCCAAACCAGATTTCTGTGTATTTTCCCTTATACTTAGCATGTAATATTTTCCGTAAAACACCACCTGCTATTCCTATGATTCAGCTTTGCGCAGCTCAAAATCCAATTACTGTGTCATGCTCAGCCTACACAGCCCTGATCCATCCCCACTGCCTCTCCTCTCAGCAGTGAATTCCACCCAGTTCATTCACTGGGGGTTTGGCTCCTTAAAACAGATACCAGGAGAGGCAACTGAGGATGAAAAGACAGGACATAAATGAAAACTCAGGGGCAGTGATAAAGCACTTTGTCTTGTATCAGGAACCTCTAATTCTTACGTTCTGAAGCAGCAATGGTAATTGAGAAAACAGAGAAAGTGGCAGCATCTGTACTAGAACTGTATAGTTTGGTTTGTGGAGTTTCAGTGCTCTACTTTTCAAAGTGTCATTTTTCCCTCCTTTATTTGGAAGAGGTAAAACTGAAATGTCCATCCCACCTGAGGACATAAGGGTCTAAACTGGTCCTATAGGCAATTCTGAGCCACAAACATGGCAGGATGCTGGACTAAACCTCGTCAAGTAAACTCCTGGATCTTCCTAAGTGTAGGAACTCATCCTTTTGTGTAGAGAGATCTAATAAGAGCTTCAGATGCACTGGTCACTCATTCTAGCATTAGGAATCAAACAGAAATGTTTTCCTGGGTCCAAAAAAAGCCACTCGTAATAGAACAAGAAAACAGGAGGTTATAGACATATAAAAAGATTTACTTTCCAGAGAAGAAAAGCTCCTGCTTTGGTTTGATCTATAGAGAGACTGAACATGGTAAGTATATGAAGTATGAGCAAGACATCTGCTGAATATTGAAATGCTTCTAGTATTGCCTGAAAACAAACTATACACTTTAGAATACTCTTCCTGCTTCCTTCACTCCCAGGGGCAGTAAGAATGTTTTCTTGTGGAAAGCAATTGTTAATGCAAAAAGGAAATAAGCTGCAGTATTTTTGAGCTTTCTGATCCCTCAAATAGCGTGTAGTTGATATCAATTTCTGTGATTTAAAAACATGATACATGAGTAAAGGTGAAAAAGAAACAGGACTGAGAAGAGTAGATATGAAAGGTTTACTGAAGTTTCAAACTGGTCTGTTGGTTCATGCCAGTACCTTGGAGTGCCTTTTAGCCCAAATAAATTCTAGGATAGACAACTCTTTTGAAGACCTAAAGAGTGGAACATTATTTTAAACCAAAAAACCAAACAATTTAGAGAGAAAAAAACCCTTACAAATGCCTACATGCAATATATGATTTAAGGAGACCACATCACATCACCGAACTACAGACTTGACCTTAAGGTCCCTCTGAAAGCATTTACCAGTGATAAAGCCATGAAAACAGACAGAACTGTATAATTTTCTGGTTACCATCAGTCTGTATAATGGGTTTTATAAAAGTACTGGCAAGCAATTACGTCACATGTCAGCTTCAACGGAAGAGAGTACGCATGACAATTTGATTATATACATTTAAGCCACAGAGCCATAGTGCAAAACAGGCATCTGAACTTCCTTAAACATTATTAAGGCATTTCTAGTAAAATACAAGCTACAGTTTAGCATTTTTATCTGTAAAACATCCCAACCACCATAAATGAAGCCATATATTGTCTTACCTGATAAAAGTAATATAAGGAATACAGCAAAGAAATCAGGATACTCTGCTAGCCCAGAGTAATTCATTTTGAAGTAGGTACTGAAGAAGTGACCAATCCGTTTTCCAAGAAGTTCATCAAAGGTGCCACTCCAGGCTCTTGCTACACTTGATGTACCTTGATAAAAGACATGCATGTTTAGGGTTTTGCATACATACAGGATATAGCTATTTTTAGTGAAAAATAAATAAAACTAAGCCTGCTGCCACTTCCACTTTAAAAAGCAGAGCTTATACTACAATTGAGTTTATTTTGCTGAAGAACTTTAATGTTTTAGAATTTTTCTGTGTACTTAAATGGTAACATATTACTCTACAACTAATATACAAAAATTTGTGTGCCGCTTATTCCTGAAATATTGCAGAAATTATTTCTTTTTCATCATTTATATCTGATGTCATTCGAGAAGAAGCTTATTTCTAAAGTTACAATATGACATATTTTAAACAATATAAAGTAATGTAAGAAAGCATCTAAAGAAAGAACATGGAGAAAAGTTTGCCCACCTGGAAGTAAAGCGAAAAAAAAAAAAAAATCACTAGCAAGATATGTGTTGCTACAGTTAGTATTTAAAATTAATACTTTCCTGTGGTAAAGAGTGCACACAGCCATGGCCAAATGCAACCTTATTTTTACAACTCTCCTATCATGAAATACACTTCAGTACAATACTGGGGCATATCAATTCTTTAATGATTTGGGCAACCATCCTGTAGCTAGATACAGGAGCTAGGTGTGCTTGTACCAAACACAGTTTATATGAGCTAGGCATAGTAAAACAAAATATAATATAATGGAAGTTTGGAACATGCTCCTCTGGAAGAAATAATTTTTGAATCAAAAAATGTTATCTCTGCTGAAGCACTGAGGTAGTTATTTTAATATCTGCCATATAAGCATTGGTTTTATTCTGGTCAACTTTGTATTTTATGGGATTACCTGACAGGACAGTGCTTAATGATGCTATAGTAACAAATCAGTACTTAAACACTATGACTTTCTTGAAGTGAGATGGGGTCCCTGTAAATGTCCTTGCTGTCCTGCTATTCAGAAAAAAAAAATGCTTATTGATTTTATTGAAATTATTCTTGCTGACCAAAGACAGCAGTGAAATCCTGTTTATTCTTGTGCATCATCACTGAATTGCCTGATTGTCATGGGTTCACGTGGCTGAATTTTTAGTAACAGGGGGCCATAGAGATGATTTCAATCAGAAGCTACTAGAAGCTTTTGCTATTCTATGATAAAGCCAACGATAGCCAGCTCCAGGATGGACTTCCTACTACTGGCCAATCACTTCTGCGATAAGATATTTAAGATCACAGGAAGAGAAGCCTGTATTGCAGAAGAAGTTTCAGCCGGAGAAGAGAGCAAAGGAGAACATGAGATAGCAATGTAGACTCCAAGGTCAGTGTACCAGGAGGGGCGAGGAAAAGGCTGAGCAGGCCTCCCTCTCCCCCTCCAGCAGGGGAAAGACTGAAAGCTGAGACCCCTGCCGCCTGAGGAAGGTTACTGGGTTGAGGAGATCCCCCGACAGCTCATGGAGGAGCCTACACTGGGATAAGTGGATGCATGAGGAAGCTGAGACTCCGTGGGAGGCCTAAGATGAAACAGAGTCTTGCTGGAGACCTGTAGCCCATGGAGAAAGAAACCTACACTGGAGCAAGTTGTCTTGCGTAGGACTTGTGGCCCGATGGAGGAATATAAGCTGATGAAGCTCATTTGTGACCCAAGGGACAGCAGATTATGGAAGAACTGTGACCCAAGGGATGGACCCACGTCGGAGAAGTCTATCGAGGACTGTCTCCCGTGGGGAGGGACCCCACAAGAAACAGCGGAAAGACTCAAAGCCATTACCCCCTGTAACCATGGTGAAGACCATGGTGAAGCAAGTTGTCCCCTTGCAGCCCATGGAGAAGTAACCCACAGGATGGCAGATTAGCCAGAGTTGCTGCCTAAAGATGGACTTAAACAACAACTGACCCCCCTCCCTTCCCTGTCCCCCCCACTCTAGGGGAAGGAGGGAGAACATGGAGGGAAGGGGGAGTGGAAAGAAGGTGTTGTGTTTTAAGACTGTTTTATTCTTTTACTCTTTCGTTCTTATTTTATTAGCAATAATTTAGCTTTAAGTTTGTTAACAATAAATTTAAGTTCTATCTATTTTGAGTCTGTTTGCCTATGAGAATTAGTCAGTAAGTGAATCTCCCAGTTCTTATCTTTACTCAGGAATTCTCTGACTGGTTTTTTTTCCCTCTCACATCTGAGAAGAGCAGAGAGGGGAGGGGGAAAAAGCGGTTTTCAGTAAGTGTTTAAAATTTGGCCAAAGTTGAAACCACGACACTAATCCAATTTTCATACAAGGTATGCGGTTCATACTTCTCAAAACACACTGTAACAAAAATATCTTGGAAAAAACCCTGTTTGCAATAGGGATGCATAGCAGGAAGTAACCTAATCAAATTACTTTGGTTATTTCATCTCACCAGGACTAAAAAGCAACAGCAGCTAAGTATAGAGATAGAAAAGAAAGACAGACCTAAATCTGTATCTTATGTCTGCTGTCTCAGAAACCACCAAGACAGCAGATATAAGATAGAGATTTAGGTCTGTGTGTTTGTTCTTTAGGTCTGTCATGTTCATTCTTAAGCTTACCTATAATATAGGATAAAATGAGATTCCAGCCAGTGATAAAAGCCCACAGTTCACCAACAGTAACATAAGTATACAAATACGCAGAACCAGTCTTGGGGACACGAGCACCAAATTCAGCATAGCAGAGACCTGCCATCACAGAGGCAAGGGCAGCAATGAGGAAAGAAATAACAATGCTAGGTCCAGAATCAGATTTGGCTACTTCTCCAGCAAGGACATAAACACCAGCACCAAGGGTACTTCCTACTCCCAGGGCTATGAGGTCCACGGTCGATAAGCATCGGCACAACTTAGTGTCCTCGAGGCTTTCACCACTGACATTCTTCTTCCGCACCAGACACCTGATAAAGGACAAAGCTGGTCCACAGGGCAACATGGCGAATGTAGAGCTGTGAAATAAAAGAAATCATTGCAGAATGTAATAGGTAGCACAGACTGGTGAAAAACAATGAAAAAAGTATTTACATAAAGAACTTTAATCACATCTACTAACTCATACATTTACACTCTTCTGTGACATTAAATAAGCTAGCATTTGCTTTTTCCCAAGGAAAGAAATTAGGGACATAATATTGCTAATTTTATATTTACCACTTCTGTCCCCAGGGAAAGAGATCCATTATCTTTCGGTTTACTACACTGCTATAAAAAAGGAAGAGATTTTATCTATTTATCTGGTAATGGCCACTTAACAATTTCTAAAAGAGAAACAGCATATTATCTCATACATCATAAGGACTTCTAAAATAAGGATCAACACCAACATAAATAATCTCCAATTCAAACTCCTTTTGTCTTCAAACACATCACTTTTGCCTTTAGAATTTGGTCAGTAAGAACTGCTTGAAATCAGATTAAAAGTGTTTCTACTTTCTCCTGCACCAATGAAGTTTCTCCGATCTAATTGTCTTTCAAGAAATCTTGTACACCTCTCCCTGACAATCATCTAACAAAACCTGATGGGCTAACTGCTCATTCCATGTCTGCTGCAGTTCTTCAATATTCTGAGTGTACACTGCAGTGTGGGGTGCAATCAGCTCTTGCCCACAAGCCCAGATTCTGTGACCAGCCTGGTCCTGGAGGCCAGCAGGTGGGCAGCACTTCTCCAGCCTGTGACATGGTGTATTGGGCCTGGCTGAGCTGGAGATCATTTCCCCATAGTGGCCCTCACAGTGCTGTGCTTTGCATTGGTGGCAAGAAGGGTATTGCTAACACATCCATGTTTTGGCTACTGCTTTACAGCACAGCATTAACACTGTAACATTCCTCCCTCAGTCGAGGGCAAGATCCTGGGAGGGGACATAAGTAGGCCAGCTAGCCCAAACTAACCCAAGGGATATTCCATACCATATGATGTCAGCTCAGATATAAAAGCTAAGGCTTTTTTTAACATTAAAAGCAGGAAGCAGCTGTCTCCAATGGCTGCCTGCTGAGAAACCATTACAAGTGCTAAAGCCCTGCTTCTTGGAAGTGGCCAACTATCACTGCTCTTCCGAAGCAGAGAATAAACCATGTTACCTTTCGCTTCATTTTTGCATGCACAAGCTTCTGATTTGCTTTTGCTTTAATAAACTGCCTTATCCATACCCACGAGCTGTTTTCCATCTTATTCTCTCCCCTGTCTGGCTGGGAAGGGGAGTGATAGAGTGGCTGGGTGGGCACCTGCTGTCCAGCCAAGGTCAACCCACCACACATGGGTGCCTGTTATGAACAGCAGTGATCCTGCTTCCCAACTCAAACAAATTACAGCTGAGGGTTCAAAGCATTTGCTTGGGAGGGAGGACATGGGCAGCCCTCAGAACATAATATCTGAGAGGCAGCATTAATGTACAAGTTTTATCTTTATGGTTTTTTTTGAACTGTATTTATATCTTAGCCATTGCTGATGACTAAGAGTTTGGTAAGAATCAAGCAATACAATCTGCCATCTCCCAAAAGTGAAGTTTGTCTTTGCAACTCATACCATAAATATCTATACCCTGCTCATGATTTGTTAAGTGGAATGCTCCTGGGAACTGAAAATCTATTTAATTTATCATAGAATCAGAGAATCAAACGAGTTGGAAAAGACCTCCGAGATCATCAAGTCCAACCCTTCATCCAACACCGCCATGGTTACCAGACCATGGCACTCAGTGCCACATCCAGTGGCATCTTAAAAACCTCCAGGGACATGAAATCATCACCTCCCTAGGCAGCCCATTCCAATGTCTGATTACTCGCTCTGTAAAAAATTTTTTCCTAACATCCAACCTAAACCTCCCCTGGAACAGCTTAAGACCATGCCCTCTTGTCCTGCTGTTGGTTTCCTGGGAGAACAGACCAACCCCCACCTGGCTACAATCTCCTTTCAGGGAGCAGGATTGAGTGATGAGGTCTCCCCTGAGCCTCCTCTTCTCCAGGCTAAACAACCTCAGCTCTCTCAGCCTCTCCTCACAGCACTTGTGCTTGAGTCTCTTCACCAGCCTTGTTGCTCTTCTCTGGACCTGCTGCAGCACCTCAATATCCTTCCTGAACTGAGTGGCCCAGAACTGGACACAGTACTCGAGGTAGAATAGATGGGAGATATTCTGGTGGTATATACCTTTCTGGTCTGTATCAGTTTCCTAGACCAGTAAAGAACATTTTGACTCACAACAGTTCAATCCACTAACAGAAATGACTTTACATCAAAATGGATAGATCAATTAACAGTGTTTGATACTAGAACAGAGAGTCAGAAACAAGAGAACAGCCACCTTGATACGAGATTGCTTGAAAAAAAAATCCCCTTGTGAGAGAGAAACTATGCAGTTTCCCCCTATTCCTGTAATAGCCCCCCAAGTACACTCAGACATACCACTTCTGTCTTCAAAGAGCATCCTGAAGAAAAGGGATCTCCATTCCCTTTCAAGGAAATGGAATTTGAAAAGGGATAATGAATGGAATTTAACAGCTCTGGGCAGAGATGTTTAATGCCCATTAGAAAGGTGTAACTGGCCCAGGACAGTGGAAGGAGGCAGGCAGGCGAGTTTCCAAAACTTTTCTGCAATTAGGCATGCCTTTCAGTCTGCCAGACTCCCAGAGATAAGTATCTGCCCATGGTATGTAGACTTCATCCACTTAGGAGATTTCATACATCAATGTAAGAACTCAGATGATACTCATGTCAGCAGAGATGCACAATTTTCTGAGGAGAATCAGCACTGAAGTGTTCAGGTAAAGTCCCCTGCTGTGTATCCTGAGCTCTTCAGAAAGAGCTGTTCTTTGGGCCTGAGGCTGAGGCACTCCACTCCCAAAAAGTCAGGTTTATCTGTCCTGGGCTGTACTTAGACAAGCATTCCTGACTCCACTACGGCACTTTTTTCCCCATAATGACACTTCTGAAACTGTAGCAATCACTTAGGACGTTATATTAATATACTTAACAGTCTGTAGGCCATGGTGACAGGCAGCAATGCTCTTGAGACTCCACGTCTTTCACTTTAGCGATTTCAATGTTGCAGAAACATAGCTTTTTAAAGGAATTTTTTCCCTCTCCCCCCAAATGATATTTCATTTGGTATTTCATCAACATGAAAAAATACTCTGTCAGATGTTGTTCTCAGAACACTAAACAATTTCCAAAACTTCTGTTATTCAAACGACATCTCGGATTGCTCTGCTTCTTTGCCATTTGGGAAAAAGAGGTTATAGAGTCATCTTGCAGTGGCCAGGTGAGAGATATTACGGTTTTCTCTGCTGAGAAGAAATCATTGTAACAAAATAGACAGAATTTTTCTGCTTTCTCTGACTCTTGTGGAGAGGACAGGAAGCTGGTTCTTGGTAGCCACAAGCCAGTAAGAGGAAACACCTGTTCTGACTCAAAGCCAGCCTTTCTTCTTTAGCCTTTAGGAGCTGTAGCACAACCAAAGACAAAGTTCATTATAAAAATCCTGTGTCTGTAGAGAAAAAAAACCCACCTCATATGCATAGGAAAACATATCCATTTAGGTCTTTCTATCTTAACACAGACTTCTACAATAATCCCTGCAATCTAGAATGTCTTACACTGTTTCGTTACATATTCCTTACATATATGCACAGTAAGCAATGTCTGAATCCCGCTTCACAACTTCTGTTGCTGTGGACCAAATGCAGCAGGAAGAACTGATGAGCTTACAAAGATATTTGGCCTTCACACCAAAGGAGTAAGTAAGGACCAAAGGACTAAGTAAGAGGTGACAAAGTGTCTTCAGAAATCACTGACAAGTGTAACCTTTTCCTTGTAAAGCAGATCCATTAATGCATTTCCTGATGCAAGAGAACAGCCTGGGCAATGATTCAGTGCTGACATGTATTGACTACCAAGCAGTTTATCAGAAACTGGGGCTAAGCATGTCTCATGCTCAAATACAAACCTACAGAAGCAAAGAACTTAAGAGCTGGTTGTGTCTCTTGGTGGCAGCATTGTCCTAGATAAGCTTACACTGACCGCCACCACACATTCTTAAAAACAGTTTTACTGCTGCAGACTCAGATCTTATTCCTGAGTTGAGACAAATCTCATGGTTTTCTTTTCTGTCAATATGACATAGGGGAAGAGGAAATAGGATAAAGTGAACACATTAAAAAATTATCTCTCCTACTTTTTGACCAGCAGTATCTTCCTAACAGCTCCTTTTTAGTTCTTCCTTTCCCTGCTGCAGCCTAAGCCTGCCTTGTCCTAGCACACTGTGGCCTCTGCTTCATCTTGGCCTCTGATACCATGAGCTCTGCCAGCACCGGCCCAGGCACCCGATGAATATCCTGCGCAGCTCTTCTCTGAGCACTGGCTCGTCTCTGAGCCTTCCTGGGGAGCACAACTGACAGCTTGAGAAAGGGGGGTTTTGACAATATATTGGGAAATCAATCAAGAAGGAAGAGAGTGCTTTTGAGGCATCTCTGACGCACCTGTCCTACATTTCTTGGAGCAGACTTGGATACCTGCTTGCCTTTGAACAACAGCTTTAGGCATGTCACCTGCAAGTAGGATTACTCAGGGTGGGCTGAGTTGTTCATGCAGTTTAAATAGAGAAAAGATTGAATCCTGAGCTTACACAGAGTTTAAGCATAGGCAATAAGAGATAAGAAATCAAAAATGGAAAATGCCTTTGCACTCACCAACAGTGCGCAGTTATTTCTAATTAAGGTGAGGAGCAGACCCAACCTGATGCTTCTCTCATGCATTCAAACCTGTGCTAGGCTCCACTGTGGTGAAGTCTGTGTTACAGAAACATTTGTCACAAGCAAACACCTGTGAAGTCCATTTATCACCAACCTTGGCACGTTCCTTTTGCTGTGTACAACTGAGGTGGCACTTCTCCGGCTCTGCATCCACTGTACTTTTGAAGTCTCTTTTAGACTAAGTTTTAATTTAGCTACAGATTACTCTGTAACACAGAATACGTCTCCAACAATCCTCTGAAAAAGTTCAACTGCCTTAGACTTGAGGACCAATAATCAGCCCATATTGAAACCTCCTCCTTCCTTGAACACATTCCTAGAAAGAATGTCGTCCACAATGTAGTTTACAGTTTTACCCTTTCAACAAAGAGACAGGCAGGAGAGAAGGACTTAATTTAGACAGGAAAAGAGAGTGACAGATGTATCTAACATAAGCAGGAAAAAAAACCAACAGAGCTTCCTCATGTCTGATGAACATACACAGTATTTGTCAGAGTACCTGAATAAGCACAGGTGTTTTTCCAATCACTTTTGTTCTTTATTGTCTTGGGGTTTGTTTGTTTGTGGTTTTTCTGTTTGTTTTTCATGGGGGGTTGGGTTGGTTTGGTTTTTATTCCCCTCTACAGTAGCTGCTAATAGAATCTTCCTAATTTCAGCCTTTCCTGGCCAGTTGTAAACCAGATCATTTACTGCGTGACCACTACACGTCTGAATGCCAACCCAAGAAGAAGAGTTCAGCCTTATAATTCATCCCAGCTCTTCATTCAGGTGTATGATCAGGAACATTTAACGGTCATCTACTCTTAATCCTCTCCTGGCACGAAAAGTTTGGTATCAAAAGACTCGTAACTACAAACACAGTGCAAGGAATAAAGTCTCTATCTGGAAAGACTGTATTCATATTTAAAACTGCTTTGACTGCTTCATTTTAATTTAATTATGTCTCATAAGTGGTTTAAGTTAGCACACATTAAACGCAAGCTACACATGAGAAAATACAAAGTTTTCCTGTATTACCTTTCAGCTTTTGCTACAAAATTTTCAGTTAAAAGTTCTAATAAAAGATTACTAAAATCTCATATGGAAGGCAACTGTTACAAAGCAATATAAAACATCTGAAAGTTTTACTACTGTTATTGAGAAGTATGCCTAATGATTCCTGAAGCCAAAGTAACTTAAAGATATTTTACTTAAAAACTATTCTGTTGAGCTAATATTATATAATATACTATAAACTTTAGGTACAGTAATTTAACAGTTTACAGCATACCAATTCAGGAGACAACACTCCATTAAGTTTTTAACATACTGAAAATGGGAAAATATAAATATATGCTGGTTAATACAGGTTAATTTAGCCTCTTCCTTTGGCCTCATTTTCCTGAAAAACCTGTAAAAGGTTATATATTTTCCATTTATAGAATTTATTAATTTTTTTTGTTTGCTCTTAAGTATATTTAGCCTTATTAAAAATTACAGTGTTGCATTGATTAGATCTTGTGCAATAATATTTAAAAGTAAAAGAATTCAGAGATGAAGCAAAGCTTCATAGACTATGATTTCCATATGTATGTGTGTACACACATGCACAGCCAATACATGATTTTACTGCAAGTATCCTAAAAGTTCATATTGTTCCCAAGACTTTCACAAAACTCCTGAAGCCTTGGAATATTTAAAGTAATGTATTTCAATAATACTAAAGTGCTAAAATTGGAAAGCAGCAACTGTAACAGAAGCCTAAGATGGATAAAATGGAAAAGGAAAGCTTTATCATCCAAAACCAGAAACACCTTCCAGACAGACAGGGAAAGAAAACATAATCTGCATCTTCTAAGTATTAGCACAGTACTTTGCGCTTTGCCAAAGACAGAATAATGCTCTGTTGTAAACAAACTGTATGCCACAGCTCTTGCTACTCAAAAAAGCACGTATGTTAAAAGCAAAGTTTCCTATGATATGCTACGTCGCTTGCAGGTTACTTCTTTCAGCAGTAAACATCATTACAAACCTGATTCAGAGCAACTTCTTTTTCTCTTACCCAGTCCTGAACTCCTGCTGTCATAAACAGAAGAGTAATGACTGAAAGTGATTTTACTAACATACTTGCTTTAAAAGCCAGGTGCAGGTAGCTTGAAAGCCGCTGGTGACAAGGGGTGGTGGCCTGGCAGCCCAAGTGATTGGACGGCTGAGAGCTTGTCAGCTATTTGTCCAGCCAAGGCAGGCAAGCAGAGAGAGAGGGAGAGAAAGTCTTGCAGGTGTTATGATAAATCACGACTTTCTTGAAGACACAAAATCCAACTGGAATGCCATTTTTTACATTTAAACACACCTGTGTGCGTGCATACAGAATGTGTGCTGTATACTCTCTCATGCAGTGAGGGAGTAGTGTAATTTCCCCTATAGGGAAACCTTTCACACATCCTGGAGGAAATGTAGATGTCAAACTTGGTATCCCACTGGGATACCAAGGTAAAATCTTTCCACAGCCCTTGTGAAAAATAAACTGGCTTTCAAGCATGTTGACAGATACTTTGCAGTAGACCTAAATGCAATAGCACAGCATGAAAACTGATTTTGTTGGGTAAATTTTAGAAGAATATAAATAACTTTAAAAGTATTGCTGTGGTAGAAACAACACAGGAGACAGTATATTTGCAGAGCCTGGTTAGAACCCATTCTGTTGAACTGGGTAGATGGAACCATAGATCTTGTACTTCTTTATATGACTTGAAATGCAAAAATGCTGAACACTCAAATTAAAACAAGCCAAATATTCCCATGACACAACCAATACATAAACCTCAGTGTCTTAAAAATTAGCTTCCAGCATAAACCAACCCCCAGTGTATAATTTACAGCTGTATTTTTATTACTCTCAATGACAGACAACCCCATTCCAAACATGTAGTAGCATTTCCAGTCAATATAATTCATGGCATATTGTTTCCTTTCAAACTCGTGTTTGAATCACTTTATTTTTGTTCAGCTAACACTCAAAAGATGAACCTTGAAGAGAAAACCCCTTTGCTTCTCATCATTGCAAAGTCCTCCCTATCAAAAATATGCAAAAAACACATGTTATGTGGCAGCCTTTGTAACTTTCTCTCAGCTTTTAGTTTTTCATGAGCGTAGTGTCTGCCAATGCTCCAGGAGCAGAGAAGGCTCTTCTTCCTTCCCTCATGAAGAGTCCTGCTTCCTGCAGCCACATGCAAGGAAAGAATACAACCTTTCCTCATCTCTCCCAGATCCAAGGAGAAATGTCTCCAAGAAAAGTGTGCTCCACAAGAGTGGGCCATGTTTCAAGACCAGGAGTCCAGCTTACATTACCCAAGACAATTCTTTTCTTAAAGTGCAAAAAGGTGTTAAGAGAAAGGTCTTGTTTGTTGAAGCTCTAATGGTGACAACACTAATTCTTTTCCTCCTGTTGACCTCATCTTTATTAAACATGAACTTTATCTCTTTCACAGTTTATACCCAGTCAGAAGTTTTGCTACAGGTTAGGCTTCTTGTGCAGAAATACATGAAAACTACTTTTAAGGAGTATCACTCTGACCTGTGACAATATCTAGGCATTTTTTTACCAAACTAGCACTCTCTAACATGGCAATTAATAACTTGAGAATTACTCAGATGGTTCTTCAATATCTCCAGTGATGGAGACTCCACAACCTCTCTGGGCAATCTGTTCCAGTGCACAGTCACCTGCACAGTAAAGAAGTTCTTCCTCATATTTAGGTAGAACTTCCTGTGCCTCAGTTTCTGCCCATTGCCTCTTGTTTTATTGCTTATCTCCTGCCTGTGATAACAATTCATCCCAGGCAACACCAGTAAATTAATGGATCATTACAAAGACAGAGGAGCTGGGCTGCTGTGGTTCATCTTTCTAAAATTTAATGCAGGGAACAGTAGCACACAGGAGATACACTGCTAAAGGCATTAAAATGTAGAACTGTCCTGGCTCCCGGTCAAGAGGCAGGGAAAGTACCCTGGCTGGTGAAATAAAATAGCTTGCATCTGTTGTGCCTTGATCTAGTGCACTGTGGGGTGGATTAGTGTGTCCCCATTACATACTGTTTGGATCAAAGGTCCTATGGACAGACACTCAGACACAGGTTTTTTGTGCGTGTTTTCGGTCATGCATACTCAAAACAGTAAGATGACCGTGTTGCCTCCCAGCAGAGTGGGGTTCTTTTGTGGATTCAGCTGCAAGGTGTATTTGTGTGCCTCAGGGTGTGTGAGAAAGCAATACCAGAGAGATGTTCATGGAGGGATGGGGTCTAATGGGGTATCAGTGAAGGATGCCAGACCTGGTGCTCTTTGGACAAGACTGAGCATACAGAGTGCTGTTTGGTGGCAGCTACCTGCAATAGCATATCCAGCTTCTCTCTCAGAGGAAATTTTTGTTTCTCTCCAAGAAAGAGCTGTGGTACAGCCACTTTGTGGCTCCCAGTTTGTTTCCAGTTACAAATACAACTGTGTTTTGATCAAAAACATTACTTTATAGCTTAAGTTCTGACTTTAAAGACTTAGCAACTATATCACACTTGTATTAATATAAAATGCCTCATCCAACAGTTCTCTGACTTGCATACCCCAAGGGCTTTCGTAGCACATTCTTTCCATAAAGAAGTTGATCAGAAATTCTCTTCTTGCCAGGAAACAGTTGACCACATTAGAGAGAATGAACTGAAAAAGAAAATTATTTTATTTATTTAATTTTCCTATGGAAGGCTGCTTTTAAGGCTTTCCCTTAGAGTGGTAAAAATGAATATATTTTCATAGAGTTATGCCAACATTCATGTTCAGGGAATTTTAAATGTACAAAAAAACTCCACCCAAACCCATTAATTTATGAAACTCTTGCACAGACTGAACAAAGTACTGCAGGTTCCAAAGTGATAAACTCATTAAAAGCTGCTCTGCTGTTGATTCTGAATTGTCTCAGAGCTACGGGCCAAAAATAGGTGGAGTTTTACATAACTAGAGGTGCTAACTTTGCACATGAAGATCCATGTGCTTGCCCCTATAACTACACATACTGCATCAGTTAACCATGAACAAAAGTGCTTGCACGACTGGGCCTCAGTGAACCATGGCAACCTCTTGACTTTGCAACCGACTGTAACAAACACAACTTGTGACATGCACAGTGAAAAAGACACACGGTTGGTACAGTTTGTGCAGCTCTGATGGGTTATGAGAAGATGTACTAGTATTCATAAGGGGATTCATCAGGTGCCAGCAAGAATCTTTTCTAGATAATCACCTTTTAATGGTTCTGATGTGGTTCTGAGAATAAAAATAAAGTTCTATGTGCTACTGTGCTTAAAATGATCATAAACATTCAAGACAGAAAAAGAATCTTTATATAGCTTAAACTGTAATGTAGGCTATCTCCATAATGTTATGACCGCATAAGTTCTGAAGAGAATAAATTAAACACTTTTTAAAGGGCTTCTTATCTATTAAATTTATTTTAGATTTTTATCGTTCAAGAAGATTACAGAAACTAGTTCCTACAGAATGTTGTACAGATTAAAATAAAAGTATCACTTATCAATCCTCTCACCTTTTCTTTAATAATTCTCTTTGAGTTTGTGCTTATAAAAATGCCTCAAATCCTGACTTCTCTAAAAGAAATATAATACATCCTTTAAAAATAATCATATACTATTAGACTAATACAAGCAGGAAGAATAAATCTGCAATCCTGCATCATTTCATACATAAAAAGAAGAAGGGCTACATTGGCACAAATTTCTATTATTTATTCTGATCCAAGAATTAGTCATGTAACCTAATATTAAGCATACCTCAAGCAGCTACTAGCTATCATTTGTTGAATTAAAAATATTCCCAGGGGTCTAAAGAAAATGTTTGTAGTGCTGACTCACAGTGCTATCCATAAGTCTAAAATCAGAGTTTTGGAGAACCTTTGGAGAAGAAAAGTAACTATTTAAAGCCATACTATCTATATATAAAATACACACATACATTTTTGGCCCAAATCTACACCTTGGATACAAGATAAACATAGATAGGAAATTCAGATAGAAAAGTCTGTAATACAAACTTTGTAAACACAAAGAAGAACTAAAAAAGTCCAAATTAAAACTAACAAACACTTGATCTCTAATTGATCAAGTAATTGAAGATAAACTGCAATGCTATGTCTTGCCAGGACCGGGAATGAAGCTGTTTCGCATCTCCCTCGACACCTGGGAAAGCAGCATCAGATGCAGCTCCACACTGCAGCTTGGGAAGGAGCATGAGGAAGGCACCACCACCATTTGAAGTCTGAGTACACTTCTCCATTAGAGACATGAAGTTACAAACTTTCAATAAGAGCAAGCAGAAAGACCAGACAACAAATTCAGGCACTGTGTGTTTTTTGAGATATAAGCTATTGATAACATTCTGCTTTTCCATAAGGCTGATGGAACGTAGCGAACTGAAGCAAATTTAAAAAAAAAAGTATTCAATTTCTGACAACCAGTCCATGTTTGAGCCAAATACTAATGACCACGTATATTTTCTTCTAATGGCAACTTAGGCAGGTAATTAGGAACATTTCACAGAAATTATCCCAGCCTATGCAAATGCAACCAACATGGAAAAGTAGTACCCAAATCTCAAAACTTAAAAAAGAAAAAACACTAAGCCGTTTACCCAAGCCTTTTACTCTGAGGTATTACTAGAAGTTATATAAATATGTACAGATATAATAGTTTTTAGTTGTTTTGAATGGGCTTCCATTATAGTTTTTTAAGGTCACCCTGGTTTAGTTATCACTTTCTTCATTATCCGAATTAACCAACTGAAAATTTATTTTCCAATCCTACATGTAGGACTGGAAACCTTTAACTTACTCTTTTTCACCCCAGCCAATCTCTTTTTTCAGTTTACTTGGATTTTTTCTGTTGCTGTTGGAATATTTGTTAGAGGGTTTTGATGAGTTTTCTTTAAAATTTTTTAATTGGAAAGGCTAAAAATGATCTTTTCTCCTGTATCAAAAAAGGGAAATCTTCCCAGTTGCTACCTTTAATGAACCTTGTTTTCCTATAAAAAGCAATTTTGTCCAGAAAATGCCTACTAATTCCATTTCTACTTAACAATCATTTTCCATGCCGGAAAATGCCTGCAAAATGATAGGAAGGTTGCTGTTTTACTCTTTTTAATCAGTAACAGGGCTTTACCTTTCACCCTCGGTTACTAAGTTTCTGTAACAGTCTCTTGTGTAAGATGCAAGCAAAAGCCTCTTAGAAGCTAACATCAGATCAATTCCAGGTATTCTGTTCTCTTTAAAACCAGACAAAATCAGAACACAAAATTCTGAAAGACTAGTAGAGATGTGTTTACAAATACACTCTTTTTCACTGATAATAGGAAAATATAAGCAATGACTGCAGAATCAAAATTAAATCCCACCCCTTTCTCTGCTGAGTATTTTATTGATTTGCACAAAAGCTGCTGATTCTTTAAAAGGGACTTAGCCACTGAGTTAAAAGTAGAAGTAATGAGAGCCCTTTCACATGCCTAAACTCCTGAGGTGGCTTCTCCAATGACTATAAAATCCTTATTTTTTTAATGGCTTTGTGCTCCTGTGCACTTCCACAGGGGAGTCGAATAGTCCAAAAAGTAGCCTCATTTCAAGGTGCAAGAATGGAAATTAAGCAAAGAACTCATAATTCACCGAATTTTCCTCCTCCCTTCCCAACCTCAGCTGGCTGGTTTGATGGCACAACTAGTATCAGATTCAGGGGTTCCTACTCTGCTGAGGTTGTCCAGTCCCATCCCTGGGTCACAGCACCTCTCAGCCCGTTTGACCCATGCACTACACACTAACGGGCTCCAGGATGTCTTTTCCTTTTAAAAAACAGTGGAATTGATTTTCTGTGTTGAGTTACTGGAAACTGTTTAAAATAACTCAAACACATAAATATAAAAAAGTGGACTTTCCCCCTTTTTTACATGGGGGCCAAAAAAGAAAGAAGAGAGAGTAGAGAAATGAGAAGGGATGAATATATCTAATTTAAGACTAAAAGAAATCATGGAAGATACTGGAAATAGCCTTACAAAAAAATCATGGAGCAAGGGAATGAAAATAATACCTATTACATACCTTACTTGTTTCTGTATGACTTTTTGTGGAAAAGATGGACATGGAAAAGATGCCATCTTAAAGGGATTACAAAAAACCAAAACCAAACCAAACCAAACAAAAAAAAAATCCTATGTCAACTAATCAAGGTGTCACAACTTTCTCATAATGAAATATAAAACATACCATGTATTAATTATCTGCCAATTATAAGACTTTTCAAAAGTTGTTTTCTTTCACTTACAGAAATCCAACAATTAGATGCACATATTATTTTACATACTTCTTTTATCTTAAGTAAGAATTAATTTAAGAGATTCTTGCATAAAAGTTTTGAGAAATCTCCTTTGCAATCAAATATTGCTTTAAAATTATGGAGAAATATTTAAAGTAGGATCCATCACTTGATCTGTTCTGGACTTGAAATATTAAATCAGAGAAGTATTTTGCTTCGATTCTGCGCAAAAATGGAACTGTGACAGCCCAGCATCACTGGCAGACATCACAAACACCAGACAGAACCCATGTGCTCAGGGCACAGCTGTGATTTATTTTAGGTTGGTATATCACAAAAATATAAACCAACATAAATGGGAATAGTTAATTCACACAATAAATAAGCTCCATCTGCAGTGCTTAATCTCAGAAGCATTAAACAGTGTTCTGAAGCTACTGCTGTTAAGACCACCCCACAGTCTTTGCAGGTACTTTCTGCGCCCTACAAAATCAAAACCACTTCTCTCAAAGATGAAATCCCAAAAATAATAAGTCACTGCAAAGTCACTATAGCAACCCTATTACAGAGCACTACCCTTTGACATTAAATGTGGACACTCCAGCCAGAAGTGGAGTGTCAGACACTGCATTCTGAATATTTACTGTCCACATCAAGATCACATAAATCCTAACATCTAACATGATTTACAACTGAGGTAACTAATGCCCGAGAGTTCCCTTTTCATTCTTGGCTTTATATAGCAACACTACATTTAATGCTTCAGGAACTGAGGGTTTGAAGAACATTATAACCTTCAACTGGGTAATTTTCTGAAAAGGTTTTCAAATTTCTCGGTATTTTATAAGCAAGTCAATAAATAGCTTGACTGTGTATGACATCTCACACGTAAAACATGACCAAGGCTGCAAAACACATCAAAACTGACTTTGATAGTCACACACTGGGATCTTGATCACAGATTTCAAGGGGTATGAGAAGTGACCCTGTGCTAGCCTAACCACATGCTGCGGCTTTCCAGAGAGCTTACACTTGCACAGGCTGCAGTGCTCTATGTTGTAACATAACAGAGCCCTTGCACACAGCAAGGGCCTGCTCAGAATCTTCTGAAGATACATTGAAAACCCTCTGTGAACTTCCATTTGTGTCTTAAACAAATCACAGTTGTGCAAGACAGTTGCATAACCATGATGAAGGCTGTTGCTTTCCCATCTCTGCAGATATGACTCAGTGTTTAAAGCTTCAAACACTGGCAAGGCTGCCTGAAGAAACCTGATCTTCTCTTGGTATAAATCCAGAACAAGTTCAGCAGTAACACGAGAACCATTCCAATAGAGCATTAAAAAAAATCTCAACATGCAAGACAGCACAAACATTGGTTCATTAAGTAATGAATCTTCTGAAATAATACATAATACACAAACACCCTAGATAAAGCCGAAGCCACGTGTGCCCATGTGTGTTTCTGTACTTCCAGCCAGCCAGCATGATGTTTCCTTATCTGTATCTTCAATACAAATTGTCCGGAGGCACTGGATAAGCTAGCAGCTTAGCAGTTCCACAGGTTTTCCACGTGGCAGTTCTGCTTATAAAAATCGAAAGTCACTTGAGCATTAAAATTTCATTGCACCTGTGAAGCTACTTCACTTGGCACAAAGGAACAAGCCACATCAATGTTGCTTGCAGTAATACACCTGCAGTACCAACTCATGCCCTAGTTAAAATAAATAACTAGCAAATGTGGTTTTGGCATAATTTGTATGACACAGTAATTGGAAAGTGGTTGGGACAGCCCATCACTTCCCCCACATGGAGATTGAGTGAAACGCAATTTTTCAATTTTACCTTATTTTGGCAACAGAAGGCCCCATAAATTTATAATTTTTTACTCTATTTTCAGTGAGCACAAAGCATCTCAATAAACAAAAAAATACTACCTCCTACCCTCAGTCGCTTTCTTCCCTTGCCACATCCAATGATCCTGAATGTCATGACCAATTTCTGACTGAGGTGGTCAGGAGGTGTCACATAGGTAATTATGAATTCCCTCAAACATCCTCTTCTAACTAATACGTATTTAACATTAGCAATACAGAACATCAAGCCCACTTAGTTACCAAATTATCTCATACTTGTTCTTTAATTCTATGTTCACATACTCCTTCATCTTCCATTTATTTACATGAAACAAGATACTTCTCCCCTTACTTGTTCTTAAAATAACCACTTTTTCTTAATCTATACAAAAATTAGCCTTATCTCTAGCCATACTGTGAATAAGTTATGGGGGAAATCCCACAGAACACTAGATCTTAATACAGCCAAATATATTTCCTTAAAAAACCCCACCCCAAATGCACAAGCCAGGCCCTTCAACACCCAGACACTGCAAATAAGCAGACTAGTTTTCACCAAAGAGAAACCCTCCCACATATGCATTCTCGTGTGTGTGACTGAGTGCAAACTACGCTATTTTTTTGATTGCTTCTCAGTCCCTACTATGCAGGAAGATACTGTTGTGGCGAGATCACAATTTTACAGTAGAACTATCCTCCTTCCCTGCTTTCTTCTCATAAGCTCTGGTGGCAATGACAGCAAATTGAGTTACAGATGCCTGCGTGCGCAGAGGCAGGATCTGGCCACAAAACATTCCTTACTTGCCCCATGAGAAAAAGGTGGCCAGGTCAGATTCAGTCTCTCAAGGGTCAAAACCAGAAAACAGGTTGCCAGTTGAAATGCAATGATCTGGGAAATTACAAGCAGGAAAGACACCTCATTTTACCAACTGTTTGAAAAGACCTTCAGTCATCGAATGTCTTCTTTAATCCTTTACTTTAACACGGTAACTAGAATACACACAACCCCATTTCGATAAAATATTGAGTTGCAAAATGACATAGAAATTTTGAAATGCCACCAATTCCTTTACTAGAACTAAATGGAATGTTTCACCAACTTATTGATTTTTATTGAACTTGATCACTGGTTAGTACCACTTGTAAATGATATATATTTTCATAATGCAAAAAGATTTTGGCACAAAGAGTAGGTATATATTTCTCATGGAAACACTAAACATTATCAAAACATGAAACTTTAATTGTTCTACAACAGATACTCATATAATAAATTTTGTTACATAAAATTAAGATAATCAGTGTAAAATCCTGCATGGCTAATCTAAGAAAAAATCTTAGCTAGTTTAAATGATAATCAATGTGTCAGCAAGTTGAATCTTGGCTAAGATCCTTTTTCACCTATGCATTGCTTTACTGGTCTTCAGAAAACACCATTTTGGAATACAACTGTCAAACTATTGCTCTTTATTTCCCTAGACACTTAGCCAGCAATGCATGTGCATTTTTCATGCATAACTTGGGTTTCCAGCAGCTGAAGAGGCTAAAGCAAAACCAAACATTCTCTGTGATCAAACTCCCATAATTTCCAGTTAATTTCTTTTATTTCCCTTTAGTTTTGACCTTCTTCACAATTTTACATACATACTAGCCTCAAATTTTCATCATTTTCTGCCTTTTAAAATTATCATATGCAAAGAACAGAGTGTCATCTTCAAACTTTTTATGGACGCACTAGAGCGGTCTGGACATCTTTTATCCAACTAACGTTCCCTTTAACTTTAGCCCTCATGAAAATACAGCTCTGCCATCACTGAAATGCTTGCATATCCATCTAAATATTAAGACTGTTTTTCAGTAGTAGTGTGCAAAGGGTATTACATGCCAATAGCAACTTTCAGGGACATTAGTGCCAGAGTCCATCTTGTAGCATGAAAACTGAACTGGATGCAATATCAGTAATATGAGACCCAAACAAAATGTCTCTGTAATTTTGCAACATGTGATTTTTGACAAGTACTGAGATGCCAGGAAATGCATCATTGCTGATCACCCCGTTTAACTGCAGTTGTGCTCATTTTGTGATAAATCCAGAAAATAAAGACGGTCTCTGTGATGAGTGCTCTTCAAACTTTAGTAGAGAGTTCCATCTGTTTCAGCAGAGGTTAAAACAATCCCATAAACATCTCAATAAATTTTAAAATGTGCTTGGCGAAAGCAATTCTAAAATGTTAATAATTTCCTCGGTAGATTACCATGTCAAAAGCCATCACATAACACAATATATATAAATTATCAATTGGAAGTACTCATTTCAAAAATAAAACTCACCTCAGAAGAAGTTTTTAAAGAGAGAGTTTGAAGAGGGTTTTTGTTTGGTTGGGTTTTTTAACCTAGAGCATTATATTAGATGAATGCAAGAAGACTGATTCATTAGACAGGAAACTAAGGAGATACGATAATCGCTACACTATGAAAATAATCTTTAAAATATTTTAAATTACTTCTGGTTTTACAACAAGAATCCTTTGTCTTGGATCAAAAAAAACCTACAATAATTCTAATTATCACAAGAAAAATAATTTAGAAGTGCTTTGATGACAGTAGAAGGATAATCACTGCTGTTCTTCAGCATTTCTCCACTGAAATCTAGAAATGATAGGTCAGAGGACCTAAATACCTCCAGTTCCACAAACTTTATGTATCCTTCTGAAATAAAGCATCCAGAGTTCAGTGTCTGGTACAGAAATACCTAAAACATTACCCATATTTTGGTAAAGAGAGGGGAAAAAAGGAGAAAAATGCAGCAGTTACTAGTCCATGCTTCATCTGTTAATACAAAATGATTCCTTCAGGTCATTTGGCCTGAAGTGATAACCTATTTTGAAAAAAATTCTTCTCAAATGCTATCTATCTGGTATACTTCAAATACAAATAACAAGCTCTAATTAAAGTCTCAAAAAGCATGGAAGTTTGGAAATCCAAGGCAGGAAGTCTGTGTCTCAATAAAAGGATATGAAGGACAAAAAGCTCCTTATGATTTACTGGCCTAAGAGCCACTACTTACCAGCAGAGTTTCAGTGGTGCACAAACTAGATGCGTTTTTCGATGTTAGCCAAACATAGCTTTTAAAATCTATCACTTTATGCACAGTATATTTTTAGCCAGTACTAAAGCGAAAGATCAACCCTGAAGATATTCCATATGACCCACCTAGAACTAATTGGCATCTTCCTCTAATTAGGCAAGGATTTCCCTAAAGAATAACTTCCTCTCTATTTCCAAACTCCGCAGGTAAAAAGGCTTTAAAATAGAAGACAGAAATCAACGAAACCTGATACTCTGCTACAGCAGTGCAGATACTTATGGAAACCTGCCATAGAAGACTACCTGTTGTGTACAAAAACATCTGCAATTACTTTATCTCCAAATGGTGGTAGATGGTCTACATCCTTGTGCGTACCTATCTATCCAGTAGCACCAGTAGACATCCGACGTCACTCTGATTATCCTTAAAGATTAACAGGACAGTGACAGACTACAGTCTCTTGCTGATATAATGTTGAGAGAAATCTTTGAAAACTCTGAGAGTGAAAGTCTGAAAAAGAAAAGTGGTGTTCTTCTAGACATGCATCATAAATAGGTATTTCTTCTGAAATTTTAAAGACAACTTATTTTACGTGTCGAATAGAAACAGGTTAACATCCTAAGCAGGATAGCTAGGACTTCACAAGGATACAGTTGAACACATTTCACTTACTCTGAAATTCCCAACAATTGCAAAGAGAAATGAAAAAAAACCCCAAACATAACAAATCTCCAAAGCATTGGAACTGATTAATTATCTTCAAAACTGGCCTTAAAAAGAGAGGTTTTTTGATGAGAATTACAAAACCCACCACAAACTGCAGACAAACTGTGCAGTGGCCAGGAATACTTCTAAAGGGATGTTTAGGTCAGGCAACAGCAAATGGATGAATTGTCCAGAGCAGAAAAAATGGGTTTAGTCCTGAAGGACATTAGTGGACTCAGCACTGGACTGCAATGATTCATATGAAACTGGTGATAGCTATAAAGTCAAAACACAAAAAAAAGGAGGGAAAACCAGTAGAGCTACTAAGCTCTATCTTTGATCAAACTGATCAAAGACAGCTACTCCTTCAGCTTAAAAACTCTATTTTTTTTAAGTATAATATTGGTCTCTGCTGTGATAGCTGTATGAGTGTGCGACATTAGAAATTTTGCAATGACCTAGTCATAAATCACCCAAAAGGGCAGAAAATTCATCTGAAAAAGCAGAGACAATTGCTCTACCATTTCATGCCTATCACCCTAAAATATACACCGCTATCAGTGATGTGATGACAATGCCATGACTTTTTCAAGAATTAATATCATAGTCTTTCATTCTACCTGTTTCTAAAGCTCTATAGTGCAAACTCTGAAAAAACAAACCCCCCAGAAAGATATTTCACGTGATTAAAGTTATGTTCTGCTAACAGGTTCTCTTAAAAGACAACATAAACAGAGCATGAAAGTATCATTCAGCTGGGGAAATGGTTAAAACTATGAGTCTGGATCTTCCTAAATTTAGCTTAACTCAATTTATTCATACTACTTCTTTTCTTCTCCCCTTTCTCCCACAAGGGAAAAAAGACCAAACAAAATAACGTTCACAGTCTTAACTGCCTGGAAGTACAAAAAAGCACAGTCGTTAGAGCTTGTGTAAAAGAGAGGACATGGACTCTACGTGAACATGAGTAGCATTCAGTGGATTTCTTTGTTCAAAATTTATCAAACTGAGTATAAAGGCACACAAAGAAAGCACAAATAACAAGCACATGCTGGATCAAAGGCTATTCGTAAAGTGCAATCAAAACCAGATGAGAAGTCATAGATATGGAGGAGTTAATTTTTGGCATTGGTATAAATTTTGGAACAGTATAAAAGGTCAAAGAGAAGCTACTGATCATTAAGAGTATAACGACATCTCCATCTCCCCAGAATGAATTGAGCATCTCCCTGAGAATATAACTGGGCATTACATAGACTCTGCTCTTAGGCTTGGCATTAGATGTTAGCCAGAAATTTAGCAGTTCCCAGAGACAGCCAAAACTGTTAGGCAACAGAATGCCCACTCTGATGGGAAATATTTTTAACACTTAGAGAAACTGAAAATCTTCCTGTTAAAAAAAAAAAAGGAAAAAAAAAAAGCAGACGAAAGTTGGGCTGTATTTGATAAGTAATTTTCTTTTCTGTCAGCTTTACAGATAATTAGCAGTGTTTTGTATTATAGCTAAGAGTACAATGACTCGGTGACCCCATTTATTTGGATAATTCTTGAGGTTGATGTGAATCAAATTCATGGAACTAATTTGTCTGGATAACAGCTTTACAAGGTTCTGAAGAGTCTAGACATTTTCGCTGTGGGAAAAAAATATGCACAATCCATTTTATACAAACTTTAAAAATAATATCCTGCAGTCATCCTGTCATATTGCAAATTGTACTTCTAAAGTCGACAGCAGATAAACTAAAGCAGTTAAAAGTAGCTGTGTTTGTACAACACCGGAAGGTATCAAGGGAAATGGAAACAGCCTTTGATTCAACTATTTTGCAAGAAATGACAAAGCAAAGATCAGTTATCTGCAGTGCTATAGGCTCCACAGAACTTAATTTTTAAGATACGTGAAATTTTACCTAATGATGATATGATTAAAATGTAAGCTACTTCTCAAAGAACTACTTAACTATTTAATTTCCTGTCCACATTGACTGATGCTCAGGCAGAAGAAATGTAGGATTTATGAGAAGTTTGAGCACTGTTTCTAGCAGCCTAGCACAGCTTGACTAACTGGGGAAAGAAAAAAGGAGGCAAAGGAAGAGACAAATATTGTATTTGAGTTTTACATCATTCTCTCTCACTATAGTTATAATTTTAGCTTAGAATTAAGTTTCAAAACGTAGCTGTAACATACTTTGTCCTTATTCCATTGTGTCCTGCCAAACTGTTTTCCAAAACTGGTTTAACCGTAACTGTCTTCAAACACTGTTGCCAAACTGGTTTAGCTCCAGAACAGGAGAGAAAGGAAGAGTCAGCATTTATTTCTTTAAAAAAAGAAAAAGAAAATACTTAGTTCTTTATCCTTGATCCAGAAATTCAAATTTATGCATAACCAAAAAGACTAAAATCCCTTCAAAATTAAGAGCTTTGTTATAAAAGCACTTAAATTTACCACAGATTGTAGCCACATGGCACAATTCTGTCTATAAATACACTTTGAGCCCCGGTTAGTGAAACAAAAAACTTTTCAACTGTGCTAAGACAAAAAACATCTCTGTAATTATTCATATTGTGGTAACACCCACCTCAGAGGCAAGGCCTTAGAACTTAATCTAAGAAAAATCAATAGTATGAGAAAAGCAGAGGTAAGCAACAAAATGTATGCGGGTTGGTGTGTTTACCTGTCTTCCTACTGGTGCACAATGAATACGCTTGACTATCAAAATACCAAGAAGTTCCAATGTACCTATTGCTGCTCACATCTTCAAACAAGAATGGAAACAGTTGGTAAACTTCATCTTCCAAACACACATCCAGGTTTCTTTCATTGATGCTTCTTAGATTATTCAGATCCAATATTTTCCATTACACTGCAAATGCAACACTTTCAAGCACTATCCCTCTTTTGGCAAAGCTCCATGAAGATGGATACTCCCTTTTTACATGGAGTCACATGGCAAAGAAAAGGGGTAAGGGGTACAAGTAATTCCTGGGGAGACTCCTATTAGACACAAGATGAAAATTTTTCACAATAAGAACATTCAGCCATTGGAATAATTGTGCTTTTGCCAAGAGAGGTTGGACCAGATGATCCTTGAGCTCCTTTCCAAACTGGTATTCTACGATTCTGTGTTTTCATCCACTAAAGATTTACAGTCAGTTTGGAATAAGAAATTCCCTTCTTTGGGTACTAAATTTCATGAGACCATATGTGCACATCAAGAACAGTCCAGTAAAAAAGTTTTTGACTTAGACTTCATGTTGTCATACTTAGCTCAATTTTCATGGAATACTGCCACAGTAGATAGAGATAAGGGATAAAATTGTGCTAGAAAATATCTCTTTCTGACCATTACCATGAACACAGAGTGAATGAATGCATCAGTCTCAGAGCTTGGAGAGTAGCAGTGGGATTAGCTGCTGAACTGTCACAAAAACAAGTTTTCAAATGGAATCAGAAATAATAAGTCATAGACAACAAGTGAAATCCAACTGCTATCACAGTGCAACAGTCTGTAGGCAAAGCACTGGCATTTTTGTTCAGATCAGATGCGCAGTTTCAAAGACTTTCCCAGTTATCCTGACCATTCACTGTGAACAATCCTGAGATATCCTTTCGTACAAAAGGAAATTCAGGTACGTACTCCAGAACAGCACCTACTACACTCCAGCTGGTAATGGAAATTCAGTCTGTTGACCAGACAAAAACTAAACCAAATTCCTCCCAATTCCCCCACATATACCAAAACATAAGTGGTATGGGCAGTGAATCCACAGCATTAGAAATTTTCCTCTACAGCTTCATTACTGCAGAGCTGCACTGCTGCTGAAGTAGACACTGCCACTGTGCCACTGCACACAGATAACAGTGAATCCTCAACTGCAAAGGCTGCAGCCTGGTCTGCAACCCACCTGAATGCAAAGATGCTTGCCAGACAGGGAAGCTCTGCGCTGCCATTGCTCTATCAGCAGTCATAGCATAGTTTGAACTAACACCTCAAACTGGCATTTCCACCACAGCAAGTGCTGTACTCTAACCGGATGCTTTCTTCCTTTGGGGCAAGAGAAACATTTCTGTGGCTGTAAAGTGAATTAAACTGGGGAATGGAGCCACAGTAACTCTGAGTAGGTACTGACTCAGTTTTGACCCAGATTAGTTTTTAGAATTACAATTCACTACAGAACTACACAAGTTCTTGTACCAGCATTACTGCAAGGTACATACGGAGAAGGATTAACTGCTGTAGGCAAGACTTAAAATATAACTATTTTTGCTGCAACTGTAACTCTGAGTATGGACAAGCTTATTCTCAAGCAGAGCTGTCAGGCAAGCTAAGAACCTATAAAGGCCACAATAGTCTGAATGGCAAGTTTAAAGTCTAGAATGTAACCCTGGAGCAGTGTTGATGGTGAATGACTCATAACAATGCATCAAATCTGATCCCATCACTGGCAGAAACACCTACAGAAGACAAATCAATTTTAAGCAAACTTGGACAGTTCAATTGTTCAGCATCCAGCATTACCAGTACAACTTAGGGAAACAGGGATATTTAGAGAATAATGGCTATAAACGTTACTTTAAGTCTTATTCCATTTCAAGTTCTGTGTAATGAATTGAACACTGACACCACACTCTGCACCCTGATGTGGCATTCACTGATGGGAATGCCAAATGAAACTCTGACTCCAAGTTACTTGATCTGAAATTCAAAAAGCATAACAAGGATACTACAGAAATAATATAGACCCTACCAGTTCTGCTTTACTTACAAGAAAATACATCCCAACTTCTGTTACAGCATGCCTTTATTTCAGCGTGCATACTCTTATTTCAGTGTGAAGCATAGGAAAAAGCAGCTAAGAAAGACAAGGACAGAAACCTACAGAGATTGCATTTGTATAGTAGGGGTTTATTTACTTATTTATTTCAGTCTTTGGTTTCCACAGTTTCTGGAGAAGATCATTATGAAAGCTCATCCCCACCACATGCTGAGATGGTCTTAGTACGTGAACGTGGAATTCAGGTAGGAAGTACTGCTGAATTCTAAGGGTCATTTATCTAAATCCATACGAAGAAAACTTCTCCCCCTTCCCTTCAGTTATAACTTTCATATTCATGATTGCCCACCTGGTTCACAGGGCTTGGTATATGCCTTTTTAGTATCTAGTGTATGTCTGGGTATAACAAATGGGCTACAGCAGGCATACAGACAGTATCTTCCTCCTACCATACAAAAGCAAGCTGGTATGCTGTACAAGCCTGAAGACACGCATAGAACAGTCACACACTCATCCTTGTACAAAAATGGTCTCTTGGTGTTCTTTAGATCATCTGGTCTTTGAATGCTGACTTGCCAACTTAAGATTCACTGCATAAAATAACCTGCTCTGTATCAGCCAGGATCTCTTTTTTCATTTGTAAAATTTTCCAGCATTAGATTGTTAAATCTCCACAGTCCATTACACAATACAATGCCTTACTAACTAGTGAGCAAGATCCCAGAAGTGGCTGAAGGTTCAGACATGCTTTCCTGATACAGGTGTTCAATGATACATACAAGGGATGATGAGAACCTCTCATTTATACATCTCATGGTATATACTTCAACATTTCGTAACTTTGAGTGGGATTTTAACACTACCATTTCTCTCTGCTTATTCTGAAGCATACTCCACTTCTCCTCAGAGTCTGTGCTCAAAAAGCTATTCTTCTGTTCTGCCCAGTAACTTACCAAATTTATTAGCAATACTGAACCAAGCCAAATACATTTCAGCAGAGCTGTATCAGTCAAAATAAAATGCTAATATCAAGGACTGCAGTATTTCTGATGGGGCAATCCAAACTTTCCCTTTCTGGGCCTCCAGAGTAGAAATCTGTGGTAAAATATTCAGCCTCATGCAAGTTCCCTGAGTGACACAGTTCCAAATCCAGGCAGATGATTTCTATAGTCTACCCAATTCACAGATGTAATTTCCAGGCTTGTGGAGGCTTTGTTGTTGTTCCTGAAATCCTGCTTTCTAAGTTTGCTACGAGAAATGCAAAGATTCTTCGCTCGAGCCAGCAGCCAAGCTAGCTGTTTATGAGAACGGCACTGAAGTAGCACTGTGAATCACGTTCCTGTATACCACTATTTCAGATCTTCCTTCAGCCTTTGGATGGGGTTTCAAGGCGTGTGTTTACTATCAAAGAAGAGTCCACATATAGCACTTGGAAGCTTCTCCCCCTAGAAAGCAGATGCTCTCCCAGCCCCCGAGGTGATGAAATTCAATGTCGTGCATCTCACATGCCCTGCCCTGTGTTTCCAGAGTCCTGTTCCCTTGAACATAGCAGGAATCAAAGTACCAGGACAGCTTCTTTGCTTACAGATCTAGGCTTCTTTCCAGCCACCCCAAGCTGTCCCTCCAGGGAACACTATGAACAACATTCACATCATTCTGTGTTTCTGCTGCCTTTCTGCCATTTGCAATTAAACCAACTCACTGTCTAACTCTGTGTTATCAGCAATGTTTGTTACCAAGTCCTTAGAAAGAATATGGAACACTGAAACCCCTATGTCTATTAGCTAGGTTTCAGCCAAGCTAAAATGTCAGATTTCACTGTTCTCCTACGTAGATTAAGGGAAGATATTTATCCTACTAACCATCAGGAGTTACTGGAATTACTCATTACAGGATTAATTTGTACCAATCATCACGCAGCTGTTTGGACAAATATACTGCCAGTTTTCATAAACAAGCACAAGAAAATAATTTGGAATACTTTTTTAAAAGAAATTCTGATAGGTTATAACAGCCTACTAAGAAATGCAAATGAGAGTTGAGAGAGTGTTTGGGATGGAGAAAGGAACAAGAGGGATATTTTCACTGGTTCCTATGGATATACTTTCTATTTAGAAAGCCAAACAGAGATCTGAATCAGGTCAAAAATGCAGTAGTGGAACGACAGTTATAGTAAAGATGTAACAGGTTAAATGGAGGAACTATCGAAAATCCTTCATTTAATATAGTTTCACACAAAAGTCATTTACCAAGCCAGTCTAAAAGAGCATCAGCAAAAATACACTTAGTAAGCAATGCCTTCTTGAATAAAAAGTTGGTACTTTCTTTAGCTTCTGTCCAAAGAACGAGACTGAACTCTACAGGAGTTCCTATGTTGCAAGAAAAGTATGATTCTAAATGCCAAAACTTCCTTAAAAAGTTTGAGGGATACTACAGTCCTATGACGAAAGTTTTTCAACTAATGCTTTCTTCAGTAAAAAAGCCAGTCTAAAAGGAAGGGAAGACAAACATAAGAAGGGAAAAGTGAAATTACAGTATGTTTTACAGCTTTGTGGAGCATATTAAATAGTTTCTTCCAGTGGTGGTACAATTGAAGCAGTTCATACCGCTTAGTCCATTCTCTCCTCTCTCTCTATCCCTTAGTTGTGGCTGCACAGCCATGTGTGTGGCCATTCCAACTGGAACAGGGAACTGATCCTTCATCAAAAGTATCCCAAGGAAAAAAATGAATGTTTTCTAATCCAGTTCATTGCACAGTACCACAAACATCTGTGCAGGCATAGAGGGACGGTTACTAGAGCAGGAACAAGAGATAGCAGCCTGGAGCACAATACAAGAGCTTCTTATGCTGACATGGCTTTAGTAACAAATGCACAGACTGTACCTATGAGCCCATCCAGACTGGAAATCTACTTGTGTCACAGAACATAGTGGATACATTTTAATTAATTTCAATGAAAGAGTGTAAACATTCACTTTACATAATCAAAAAGCTGACAATTTATTGTGTGGGAATAAAAATGCAACATCAACAGTATTTTACTGCAAATTCTGCTCTTTTTGCATCTGGTTCATTGAACTAAGTGCAAGCCATCTGTTACCACACAGGCCAGAAAACCAGTCAAATGGAAAAAAACCCCTCTTATTTAATACAAATATAAAATTATTTGCTTAGACAACTAATGAAGTGGAGGATATAGGCAATTAAACACCATAGAAGACTTTACAGAGTACTACAGAACTGCAGGAAGGCTTATAAACGTTTATAACTGGGACAATTAGAAATACAAAATGGGATTATTAAATCCAATGTTGAAAATAATTGCCTCAGAATAAGACATATGCACAAAATAAATTAAAAATTAAATTACAGTGATCTAATAAAATATTTCTAATAGCTGGACATTGCATGGGAGACTGCAAACAATTCTGAACTGGATACTCAGAAGTAGCGTCCCACTAAAGAAGAAATGTTGAACCAATTAGAACAGATTTCCTTCACTTAGAGAAAGGATGTTACAGGGCTGATTTTTCCCTCTCAGTTTCTTCTCTACTATATAAAAAACACACAGTGAATATCTCACTGCTCTGACAGCTGTTCTACCAGAACACCTCACAGCAAATAAAACTTGCTACCACCTGGTATTTTTCAGCATCAGACTCTACCACAATGATGAAAGTTGCATTTTCATGGAACAAATGAGATTTCTCCTAATGACATAGGAACATCTGCTTTTTAACTCCTGAAAACTTCTTGTACTTGCCTTAAAAATCTAAAGTAGTCTCAGCAATAGTTGATTGATATCATTGAGTCTATCAGGTTAGAAATGACCTCTGAGGTAATCAACTCCAACCCATGACTGAACACCACTGTGTCAACTACACCATGGCGCTAAATGCCATGTTCAGTCTTTCCTTAAACGCTCTCAGGTGATCTGAGTCTACCACATCTTAAAGCCCCTCAAACTCGCAGGAGCAAACACCACGTGAATCACCATTGTTTCCCTATGCAGCATCTCACCTTCTGCTACAAAGAACAAACTGCTACAGAGGACCTCGTAACATCTTTCCTCTCATAAGTGGCATAACGTAAGTTTGACACTGTTCCGCCTCCGTACATTCCAAAGGGTCTTTCAGTACAATGGTCTTTCTCATTATTTTCCTGTATGTTGTGTTGCCCCAACCATATACTTGTCTGAGCAAAAAACAGAGATCTTGGTAATATGGGAGCTCTGCATATCACCTCAACTAAATATGATGAATGCACTTAAATTCTACTCAGTTTTTTAGGCTCCAAGAGGAGTCAAGGATGTCAACTTTCTGTCAGGCATTTACATTTTTCACATAAATGGACAAATGAGAGGAATCCATTTGGCTTTGGACAAGAAGGCAGAAAAATACAAATACAGGGAGAAGGCCATACAGACCTTAAGAAAAATAATTCACCTCCATAAGTCTGTTTCCAAACACGATTTTAGCTCTGTCATGGTCAGGTTATGGGGCTGTAGGCATCGTTTGTTTACACCAGCATGAAACTCTACAGATTATGGAGTTATTCTATATAAACTGATGCAAACACAAAATAGAGCAGTCTCTACTGTGCTGAAAAGTAGGTTAGGAAACAGGAAAGACAGCACTATGATAATATGAGGAACCACAACTCACCATTGAGGCTTCTTTAGGAGATATTTGAATCTTTATTCATAACAACAATTCGAGCCAATTCAGATTTGGGGCACGGAATTAAACTAACACAAAGGATAAGATACATATCAAAGGATAGTAAGGTCAGGTACACAGGCCACCTGAAGACAGTGAAACCCTCAAAGCAGGCCTGCTAGTTACAACAGGAAGTCTCCTCATAGAGGGCATTTTTTAAAGTACTAATTTCAACTTCTCTGGACTTTTCCATCTGACAGTGAATACTATATTTGCAAATCTCATAGTATTTCTAATGACGCAACATATGCTACTTGGTAATCCATATAACTGAATTTTTAATATTGAATCTTTTTACTGAATCTAGTTGTAGATAATTGCAATGTTTCTCTTATTAGCATGTCAGCACAGCAATTTACCTAATGCATACACATGCCTTACTGAAAAATATATATATAAAAAAAAATATGCACATTCATAGGTGTAGGAGGCACCTGCTACAAACAGGCCTGAAGGAAGCCTCCAGCTCAGGACTTCCCTCTTCGCATAGGGGAAGACCTTGTTAGACCTGCAGAACTGCCCTTCCTTATCAATAACCACCCACAGCCCCTCCTTGAGTCTTTGTATAGAAGGAGGGTGAACACAGGTTGGTAAGCAGTGCATAGATGTAAGGCATCAAGATTTTTCTAAAAACACATTGCTGAAGAAAAGCAACAATATGTATAAATTACATATAAATGTACCTATTATTGCAAAAACATGTAAGAATTTTTGCTGGCCCAATTTCCACATAACAAGCCTGATGTTTCATGATACTTCTTCAGTACTACCCTTAAAAGTTCTCCCTCTCTTCAAATGATATATACCAGAACACAGCAACTATGTTCTGCAACTTACTCCACTCAAATACTTACTACTACTTTAAACCTTAAAACAAATTAGGCTGTCATTACAAGGACCAAAAACACTGCCTAGTCATCTAAACTATTGCTTCTAAAAAGCACATTGGAGCACTGTACCTTTGAAAAGAATCACACATGCATGCTAATTCTATATATCCACAAGATTTTCATCTCATTCACAGTGGTGAAAGTATTTAATGGCAAGTCACATCTCATTGTTTTCTCTCAACTGCATGACGGTCCAAAAACATTCAAGGACAAAATAAAATCAATATTACACCAAATCATTCATAAACAGTGAATTCAGAGGAATTAGTTTAGGTCCTCATGTGAGTAATCAGATATCTTCACGATATCCAAATGTCACATTTTCCTCACATAATATGGAGATAAGGACAATAATAATCCCTTCCAAATTCCATTTCAATTATTATTTATTTGATAACCACAATGCATATGGTACTGCACAAACAAAATAAAATACAAACAATCACTTTCCCATATTGTCCAATAGCTTGCAATCCAACTCCAGGCAAAGAACCAACTAATCTCAAAGAAAAGGGGCAAGGAGTAGGGATTAGCTACATGAATTCACACAGCTATAGAACAGCTTATCCACATCATTCACTGTTTTCACAGTAATGAAGATTAGATCGCATTGAATCCAACTCCCTCTTCCCAAAGAGAGTCACATAAAGCATAATGCCCTTTAAAGCAAAAATAAATTTATTCCATATATTTCTGAAAAAAAAAAATCTGGAAAGCAAAAAGCACAAAGTGAAGTGAATTTGTATATTAAACACAGATTATGGTAGAAAAGTCTGGCAAAATTATTGGTACAGTTTGTCTTTTCCTTCAATCCAATCTCAACTGACAAATGTTTCCTAGTTAAGTTCCCGGCATAAGAAAATTTATTTATTTGCATTTTGTCAGTTGACACCTTTCTAAATTTTGTTACCTTTCTACAGCAGTTAAATTCACAAAAACTCCAGTAACCAGTAAATTGGATTAATCTAAATATCCCTTTCTGGTATTACATCTGACAAAGTAATTTTCAGAAATGAGGTAATTTAGTGAGAACAGCCATCCAAGACCTCTGAAAACTGATGTTACCATCACGAAGAGGCATTAATGACAGAACAACAGCAAAACACTGAATCACAAACACTGACTCTGCCCATTCTGACTACTTATCAGAAACAGCAGATGTTGTGTGCACTCCACCGCATTTCTGATGAGTTGTCACAGGGAACTTAGGGCACGAAAAACAACCTTTCTTTAGCAACTGCGTGGAGGTCTTTATGGCTCACCTAGGTTAACTACCAGGTGTGGTAGGACAGCGTAGTTGCAGAAGTGAGACAGAAGAAGAACCAGAGCCAATGAACAAGCATGACAATAATGTGATGGTTTATGTATGATTGTTTCCTCCATTTTTTTCTTGTGTGACTGGTTTACTTCTACCTGTCAGAGGCATGCAGCCATTGAGAAGTATCTGAATAAGGGATTCTACCCTTCCAAAATCAGTGTTGTAGAAGCCCTTCTATGGTGGCCTGGATTTTTATGTAAAGTAGTTCTAGATAATGTTTCTAGAAGCCATAGCCCAAACTAGAGTATCTAGCTGTCATCAGAACTATGGTGTTGCTATTCCATACCACTAAAAAGCTCATTGCTGTCTGGGCAACATTTTGAGAGGCTCCATCTGTCTTTGGGATTCTATTAACTTTACAATATGATAATGAAATTACACTTTATTTGTGAGGACCTCTGTTATTAACTTTAAACCATAAAATATTCTACTCCAGTTTAATGCTTACTTCTTTATAACATGTCTTGGGGGGCTGCTTACATATATATACACAACCATCACATACATGACACATACATGGGAGTGTATGCAGTTTAGGACAGAATCTTAACATTCACAGAAAGGCATAGATATGATAATTGTCTACGTATGCTATGCCAGTAGCACCTCTCCCCTAGTTACATCCAATAAAAACAGATTCAACACCAGCCATTAAAGTATTAATTTTTTAGACTGCCACAACTTGCCCCCCCCCCCCATTTCTACAGGAGTTCAGGATCAGGTAAGACTGAGGAAACTAAAGGCTATCCGTCTGTGTACATAATTGCTGTAGCCCATATATTGGCATTAAGAGACCTTCAACAACCATCTCACAAGCAGAATGTTTTATTTGAGGTAATGGTGCATTTCTTCTCCAGATGTGTGTAGAACAAGATGTCCTGAGCTCGTTCTGTGGTCAAGCACATGCAATACATTTCCCATCAGTATCTCACAGAGATTCAGAAATCTCATTCCACACATATGCAACCCTATGCAGGAACTCACAGGGACAATGACAGCCTTCAGTGTGTTTCTAAATCATCTTCCACCTGGAGTGTGCCCACTCAGATAAATTACAATTTTGAGATCACACAAGATAGTACTGCGGGTCTTAGATGACTGCCAGCAATGACTAAACTTAGGAATCCCAGAAGCCACTTTTACTATTAACCTTTATAACTCTCACTGGAGTTGTAGTGGCAGATCACTTATACAACTGCTTTTCCCAGCAGAGAGGAGGACACGTTTGTCATTTTCTGAAAGCTCAACTATTTCCTTCGAACAGCCCTGTCAATTGACTTACCACCAGTGGAATGAAGATGAGTCTTACCCCAAGTGGAGAACAAACAGAAGGATGAGAATTGACAAGACTGAGCATCAGAACTGTACGATGACACTGAGGGATCAAAGGTGATGTGATAACCAGCAAAGGTATCACAAAGCTGGGCACTTTCAGACACATGAAAACTTACAGACGCAGAAGCACGACTCCAAATATTTTTATATACTTTTAAATAATTTCATCAGCATATAAAATAATTTTTACTATCTTAGTATGGAAAAAGCTAACGTGAACACATCAAGTTCTGCTTTAAAGTCACAAATATACATTAAAATTAAATTGCTGTTTTCTACACCTTTGGCTATGTGGCATTAATAGATCACCAAATGCCTGGGAGGTCCCTGAGGAGAAAAGAAATGGCAAAAAATTGCTCATTCTAGTATAAAAAATGAATAATAAGTCAAAGACAGGACCAGTACCCTACAGTGCATGCTATATTTTATGTTAATGCCCTACCTAATATTGCCTACGTGAAGGAAAATTTCCTAAAGGGTTTTCTCCTGAAGTATATCATTGTATGAGCTAGAGAGAATTCTGATTAAAAATAGAACAGCAGACAAATCAGGAAAGCATGCCATGTCAAGTTGGGGAGTTTTTTTTAGTGTCATGTGATACCTGTATCATGATGGATGGATGCCAAAATACCTATGGAACCAACACAAGTAAAGATGATCAAAAGTTGTATGAATACAGATGTACACTTAGGGAATGAGATATAGTTTAAGTTCCTTTCTGATCATTTGTAGTCTTTCCCCTTCGTTCGCCTCTGTCTTAAACATGCAGTCTACTGCAAAATAAACAAAAATCTGCCATGGCACAAAAGGAGGAACTGAATCTTTAAGCACCTTTCAATACATCTCATTTTGCAATGAACATCAGTCACAACTTTTCTGAGTTACTCTGCAGTACATGCAAGAAGAAACATAGAAGTAATATGCATTTTCAAACAAACTAAAACCTACACTGACTTAAGCTGTGTGTTTTCAATCTCTGTCCCATTTCTAGTCCCTACACTTGTAAAATTAAGTTTCACAACTTTTCACTTAAGATAAGTGGGTCTTTTGCAGTTCTATTTACTTCAAGATCTCCTGTTGGATTCTTATATCCAACATACTCACCCAGGAGTCTCGACTAGTTTAAGTCTCTGACACATCCCCCTGCAATCACTGATTTACAAAAAGAAATCTCCTCCTTCAAAATACATTGTTGCCAAAACACTTAAAAAGTGAAAAAGTTTTAAATTATTTTTCTTCTTTTATTCTTGTCCGTTTTTCTGTATTCACTTCCACTTATTATGCCAACATATTCATATATCAAATACTCCCATAAATGGCACCAATAACAACACATTGACTCCAAAGTCATTGTCATTCATGAGTACCTTATTAACTAAAATCTTAAACTTAAAAAAATTAGAAGTATATACAAGCAGGTTGAAAATATGCTAAGTACATTAATTTTTTAACACAATGGTCTCAGGCATGGTGTGATCCTTGGGGCTGTCCTGTGCAGGGCCCAGAGGTGGACTTTGATGATCCTTGTGGGTCCCTTCCAACTCAGGATATTCTGTGATTCTATGATTATTAAGAAAGTTGAAACTGATTTTGATTTAATCTGTGTGTACAAACCTAGAAACAACTACACAGTCACTCATCTTATCAAGTACGTTTTTACTGAGGTCAACAACTTTGTTCAGACCATTTATGTGTGCACACACTAGCCAACACACTGAGCTTCAGGATCAAAGCTTCATTGCATTAAAACTTCACAAAGTGCCAGTTTTCATCCACATCTGAAGAATCAAAAGTTGTATTTGAGTAATATCAGTTAGACATAAGATTACTCCGTGCATGAATAATCTTCATCGCAACATGTGGCAAAAGAGTAAAAATGTACGCCATTAGTACAAATGATTACTGCATTTTCATAAGATATTAAAACAGCTACTTATGTCCCTGTGGGGTTGTTTTGTTCCTGTACCAATTTGTATCAGAGCCCAGTGGGGTTCAGAATTGTGTGGACAGGGTAGAGTCAAATGGAATTAATCGCAGCAGTGGATATCTGCTTACAGGAGTAGGGCAGGCAGGCACCATGTCTTTTTATGTCTGACTATATTGTACATTATAGATGTCAATGAAAACAAGTTAAGTTTTTGTTATAGGCCTGAGGCCTATTTTTACAATCACTCTTAATGTTTTAATGCCATTAGGTGACACAAACCAGAATTCAAAACATTTTCCACAGTGTGTAATCCAAATTCTAATCCAAGAGCCACCGTGCAGTGAATCTGTACAGTGTCTATGTGAACTTTTCATACAATGTGTTTTGTCTTTCTAGCATAAACAAACTACCAGCAGCTTGTTTCAATATATACAAGTTCTATATGCCATGATCCCTTGCCTTACATTCGCCATCTCTGAAACATCTGAATGCCTCTCAATATATTTGTTTTGGGTTTAATACGAACAATACAAAGAGAAATGTTTGAAAGCTTTTCAAATAATGTTAGGTATTATTGTACTTGAAGCACATGGTAGACTTGAAGTAATTCCTTTCACACCTGAGGCCAAACTTCAGGAAACTTATATTCCTTTCACAAATAAGTTACTTTTGCTGGAATCATGTGTTAGGCACCGGCATAAAAATCAGAAGAAACTACATGCACTGCCAGAACCAAGCGGTGTGATAATCCCATTCCCTCAAAACTAAGGTAATTCAGCTGAATTAATGGAGTTCACCCAGACCCAAGACTTGTATCAGATCCACAACACTCTATCATCCAAATGTTATCATAAATCTCAAGTGACACTTAATATTTTAAACATAAGATTTATGTTCCGTTGCTTCAGACACCTCAAATTGTAAATTTATTTTATTGGACTAATTTTCTCCAGCTGCCAGTAGCATTATATGTTGGGTGACTTACACTTCAAACATATTTCTATGTTTAAACATGCAAAGTTGGCAGAAGGGAACAATCTTATGTTTCCTAAACTTGCCTTACCACAGTTAGGGACCTGCACCCACTTCATGCTCTCCATTGAAGTGTGATTTCCCCAGCTTCCCAAAACGCACTGAAGAACTGTGGTTGCACTATGTGCTTTGAGTCAGTAAACTCCTGCACACGGGCAGCACCTGCAGGGACAGCAGCTCCAGGTAAAGTCTTAGGTCGAGCTCGTCGGAAAGCCAGGGAGCGCCGTTTCACCCATCCACGCCTCCAAACTTAGCAGCAGCAAAAACTTCGCAAACCTAGCAGATGCTGTCCCAGGACCAGCAGACAAGGTCCCACACCCGCTGCCCAGCAGCGCTCGGGTGCCTTTCCCCTTGTGCCCCCGCCCGCGGGTGCCACACGCCCCGCGCTCCCGGTTGCAGCGCCCAGCGCTGGGGGGACGCGACCAGGGCCATCGGGGAAACGCCAGAGCCGCTTCCCCCGCAGCGGACTTTAAAAGGCAGCAGAAAAGTCCTTGCCTCTCTCCCCGCGTAAGTCGCCCGGCGCTAAGAATAACCCCGCGGCGCAGGCGGGGGGGGATCAGAGCCCCTCCGGCCGCACACCGGGGGCTCTCGCCTGGCTGCAACGTGGGACCCCCTCGCCAGCACCTCCAAGCCGGCCGAGAGGCGCCGGCAGCGGCGCTTCGTCCAACCCTTCGCCGACCCGGTCCCGAGGAAGGGAAAGGCGGGAGAGAGCAGACACTTACGGGGGCGCGGGCACGGCTCCCTGCGGGCTGCGCGGAGCTCAACGGCGGGTCCCTCTCGGCGCGACAGCCGGGGCGCTCTTCCCGTCACAGAGCCCACTTGCCCGGCCTTCCCACACACGTGCGGGCCGGCAAACCCCACCCCGCAGACCCCTTTCCGCTGTTCCCTCCTTTCCTCCCTTTAGGAGGCGGGGGATCGGGGCGGGGGATCGGGGGTCTTCGCTGAAGGGTCGGACCGTGTTCTGCGCCGTGTGCCTCGGAGAAGGGAGACCAGGCAGCCCCGACCGCGCGGCTTCAGAGCCTACACTGACACCCCCTGCCCTTGCAGACCCCCCGCACCCCCGCGGGAGCGACATTCAGAGTCCCCTCCGCGCCGTTCTCCCTCGTCTCATTACGAGCAACCACAGGGTGCTCTAACCTCGTTCTGCCCCGAGTGCTTAGCTGTTCTGCACTCGAGCAGCCCCGGCGGGGGGGTTCATGAGCCGCCCTCTGAAACACTTCTCCCCGCAGCTTCAGCCGGGTGAGCCCGCGGGCGGGGGGTGCCTGCCCTGGCCTTGCGCTGGGGGGCGGGAGGAGCGGCTGCTCCCGGGCCGGCCGCCTCCCAGCCGCCCTTTGCCGCTTGCTGGATCAATTTTTAGGGGCACCTGTCAGGAACATGTGGTGGGGTTTTGTGGAGAAGCTCCAGGAAGCGGTGGGAATGATGGTGGAAGAGTCGCCCCGTGGGTCCTAGCAGATAACGCTTCGTATGTTTCCTCTGGGAGACGTCATAGGCAAAATTTGACTGAGAGCAGCAGAAAGTGTCACAGGATGGGTACAGCTGGTGACACGCACAATGGAGCTTCTTTTCATTCCGGTGTTGCCAACCTTCCTCTCCTCCAATCTGCCTCTTCCTCCGAGCCTTGTTGTATTTGCTTCAGATATCTCAGACCTGGCAACTCTATCTGTGCAGGTTGGAGAGTTTTTCCCTCCCTCTGCTTCAGCCTAAATAGTTCAAATAATTTTGCTCAGCCAGATATCTTTAAAAACTCATTTTGAGGCTAAGAATAGCCTTAGGCTAAGAATAGCTAATGCTAAGAATAACATTAAGGCAGCCAGAATAAAACTTATGATCATCATTTTTTTCTCCCTGCCCATATTCTACTTACATAGGCCCTTTCCTTTCAACATATAATCTGAATCTCCCAGCTGGTTGGGGAAGATGATTGTCCGACTCTGCTCTGCACTGGGGCAGCCTCACCTTGAATATGGTGTGCACTTTTGGGCACCATAATATAAGAAGAGTATAAAGCTATTAGAGAGTGACCAAAGGAGGGTACAAAGGTGGTGAAGGGCCTTGAAGGGAAGCCGCATGAGGAGTGGCTGAGGTCACTTGGTGTGTTCAACCTGGAGAAGGGGAGACTGAGGAGACACCTCAATGAAGTTACAACTTCTTTGGAGGGGAAGAAGAGGGGCAGGCACTGATCTCTGGTCTGTGCTGACCAGTGACAGGACCCAAGGGAATGGCCTGAAGTTGTGCTAGGGGAGGTTTAGGTTGGACATTAGAAAAAGGTTCTTCACCCAGAGGGTGGTTGGGCACTGGAACAGGCTCTCCAGGGAAGTGGTAACAGAGCCAAGCCAGACAGAGTTCAAGATGCGTTTTGACAAGGCTCTCAGACACATGGCATGAATCATGGCACGAATCATGGCACGATTCTTAGGGCTGTCCTATGCAGGGCCAGGAGCTGGATTTTGATGATCTAGGTCCCTTTCAGCTCAGAATATTCTGTGATTCTATGAATACGTGAAATCCGTTACAGTCCTTTACAAATTTTGGCTATGGATCTGCTCATCTCTTTTCTATAATATTCTATCACCATATATCGTGTGTGTGTATACATTTATATGTGCATACAGACATTATACATACATAGACACACACACACACGAATCCCCACTGTAGGCTTTCAGAAAACAGAGATTGTTCCATGAACACCAGACTATGATACAGCTGACTTGTGAAAAAAAGTCTTTGAGTTTTTACGTGGCATATTTAAACATACCTCTTTTTGCTTAGATCACAACTTTCGAACAAATTTTTTCATGATGCCCAGACTTTGTGCTGCCACCAGATCTCATATAACTAACATCTCACTGCTGAGTTAAACTCTTATGTAATTTCTATGAATAGGCCTTCAGATTTGCTTCAAATAATATTTGAAAAAGACCAGTAATTACATATCATTGCCAGCTTTCCTCAGTTCAAGCTAGTCACTGAGCTTACATTTCACAAAAAACTAAGCTAACATGTTTCCATAAAGATTTCATGCCTGCCCTAAGTTCTTCTACCTACTCTAAATCCATATGATATTCTGAAGAGACTAATGCAATGTTCTGTCAAGGATGTAGGCAAAGCCTGTGAAGGTTTGGACCATTTTCAGCAACCCTAGTTTGTTTGTTTGGTTTGGGGTTTTTTGTTTGTTTGTTTTCTTTTTTTTTTTTTTTTTTTTTTTAGGAGAGTTAAAAATTGAATATATTCCCCTCTGTTTTACTTTTTGGATATAAATGCAATTTGTTCTTTGAGCAAGGAGTTGTCTCTCTTAAATACAGTTCTATCCACAATGGCTAACAATAGTCCTTACTGTTAAAAATAAGTACTTATTAGTGTAGGTTTTCAGATATTTTACTGAAAGATTTTTCTTCTGTGAAGATTCCACCTAAAGCAGTTTATGCATGTCATCCTCTGTCAAAACAACCTGTAAAGTATGAAATTAAATACTTACATCTAGTACTAATGGGGTATTATTTCAGTTCTAATTATACTACGTGGCTTTTTTAACAACTGAAATGTTTTTCCCTACGCTCTCAGTCACTGTGGTGCCTTTGAAATGTAGACAGATCCATAACTGCTTTTATAAAAAGCAGCGGGGCGTCACAAACTTCAGCAAGCATGTTTCTGGGGGTTCTGATAGTCCTGTGCAGCCCTAGCTTTCCTTTTCTTCAGTAAGTCCTTTCCTGCTGACTGTACGGCCAAGGTAAAATACCTGCTTTTGGAACAGTACCCATTTTGAGGGTGTCAGACTCAGGTTGTCAGCCTTCGATTTATTACTGGCAACTTGTATATTTGTCAGTTCTGATTCAAATGTTTGGTATGCACTAATGTACCACATAATTAAAGCAAATAGCTGTTGTTCCAATTCACTGGTTTTGCAGCATCACAGGAAGTGCGTGCGCGTATCCAAGCTTAATGATTCTGTGATTATATCCTGCAGTCAAATTGCTACTGCAGCTCACAAACATACAGTCCAGCTTTAAAACAGGAAGAGAAGAGACTAGTCATGAGGTTCAGTGCTGACATCAAACATGCCCAAGAATTTTTTGTTTATTTACCAAGGCTTCCTGGGTATGTTTGGAGTCAACAATGAGCTCCATTAGCTCCATGACTAGAGGTAAACAGGCAGGAATTAATCCAGGTGAGTGAGGTCCTCGCAGCCTGTTATTGGATAGTGCCTGAACTGCTACACTCAAAAGTACTTTTGATGTCCTTGTTGAGACTAGGACATGAACACTGATAGGAGACAAAAATTGTTTATCTCCTTTCAAAAGCAGCTTAAATACAATCTTTAAGCTGGCTAGGTTTTGCCTTTCTCCCTCTACAAGGAAACCCTTGCAGAACTGTAAATTTGAAAGAAGCTAAACATCTGTAACTCTGATTGAGTTCTCATTCTGTGAGACTCTTTCTTCATACGATCATGCAGAGGGTCAATCTGAGAAGATAAGGAGAGGAGAAACATATTTGGGTGTGACTGTTTAGTGACTTAGCACTACACAAGAGAATTTATGGCTCAGAGTAATTAACTATTCTTTGTTTATTTGCAGAAGAATAATCATGGACCATTTTGTTAAACAGTCGTTTTGTGTTCCTATGTGGTAGGACTACTTTTGCATTTAAATTCTCAGTAGAATTTCTCATCTTTCCTTTTCTGGACGTTTCAGTTATGGGTAAGGAGTGTCATCAGCCTACTAAGAAATAGCTACATCAGTAAGATAAGCAGTACAGCAAAGATTTTTTCACAATGCACATCAGATATCCAGAGAAGTCATGTAACTATCAGGAAGCCTATTCAACCAAAACATTGGCAGTCAGAAAGTTATTTGTTCTTGCCTTTGCCATGTGTGCAGGACAACAAGCTTTGACTAAATAATCCATGTCGAGACATTGTGTATGTGATGCATAAAATCTTCTGAATACTATTGAAGGGTAATTTTCGAGTAACTGAATTTGTAAATACAAACATTTTACTATGTCCTCTATGTGATTATACTACGTCAGAAGTCAGATGCTAAAATAATCAAGAGCAACAAAATAAATTAGTCTCACCAAATCTGTGATACAAAATGAGTTTTGTGAAATTTCCAGTTACCCAGCATATTCTTGCTGTACTGTATGTGCTGTAACTGCTTGAATACAAAAAGACCATTCTTCACCACATTTTTTAGCTGATAAATGCAAGGAGATTTTTACTATGTGTACAAAACAAAGGTAAAAAAATGACTCATCCTCTTCCCCCACCCCCTTCATCTTCTACATGTAGGACTGTGTCTCACTCTACAAATTATAGTGTTTTTCTCTGTTAATGTATTCTTTTCACCTTTCTTTTTTTCACTGGGTTTTTCTATTTGTTTCTGTTCTGAGTATTTATTGTCCTATGTGGTATATTGAGAGGAGGAACCGTTGAAGAGACAGTATTAATATACTTAGTGAACACATAGTAAACAATGTCTTGAAGTTTAAACATGTTCTTTTTCCATTTAATTATTGTCCCAGTTTTCAGTCGTAGTGAATGTCTACTGTTAAATGGTTTCCACCAAATCAAATTGCTAGATAGAAGGATGAAAGAAATACTGGCCAGTCAGTGAGAATATGATGGTCACCTGTGTCTGGGAGGGAATGGGGACTAAACCTGGAGAAGAAATCCATAATATAGTGGAGGCAGTATATATACAGATATACACGTCTTTTCCTCTGAATTTCAGACTGTACTGTACTGTAGATTTTCGGGAGATTTATAGAGTTGTACCATGATAACAGGCATCAGTACTACCAATTTGTACAATCTCATCTGAAGTCTTTAAATGCTTGATCTTCAACCCCTACAGTCTAAGTCTGGGAGAAAGTTTCCTCTTGCATTGTAAAGAAAAAACTGGGAAACATATATCTTGATCCAAATGAGGCTCAGAAAACAAGAATAACATAAAACTTAACACTGAAAATCCAGGTGACTTTTAAACAACTATCACAGTTTTTGGAGCCTGACATAATTTTAGATCCAGTTCACAATACTGATTTTAACTAATGTGTAAAGCAGAATATACGATATTGGCTCAGAATTACAAGTCATTAATACATCATACAAAAAGGTTCAAAAAAACAGAGAAGCAGGGTGGCAAAGAGAAAAAAAAAAGGAAAGAAAACATTTCTCTAACCAGCCTAACTTTTCCAACAAAGTTATTACACCTTATAAAATAAAGGTTACTTATGGGTACTCAGCTACGGGGATAGGTATATTAATTCTATTAATGTTTACAGAGAATTTTGTCTGAAGGAAGGTACTTAGTAGTGCTTTTAATACCCTTGTGACCTGTGATTGATGGTGATTTGAGGGGAAGAGGCTGAGCTCTAGCACCTCCCTCTTCTCCACCTAGTTCATAGCAACATTATTCATAGTCAGTGATTCTGTGCAGAATAGAAATTCCAAAACTGAAGGTGTTCTTCCTTGCAAACAGGTTAATTCTCATCAGGTCATGATGGAATTATGTAGCAGAACAGAAGCTTCGTGTTTTGGCTACCAGGAATACTTTAGCCATTAGATAACTAAGGACTTTTATTATGCAGGACAGATTGTCCTTTAAACTTTTAAAATACAAACATAGAGGGGAAAGAAGTTTGCAAAGGAGAAAAACAGCCAAGGAGCATTTTAAATATTTGTTAATAAATAAAACCCACTGTACTTTATTAGATTGAAAAACAACTAAAGAGCATTTAAATAAATCACAGAAAAGTAGTGTATGCCTGTAAATAATTCACTACTCATTTGCAGGGGAAAAAAGGTATGAAGATTTAGAAGAATATTTACATGAACACCAGATGACAGTTTTTAACAGTTTGGGGATTTATTTCCTTTAGAGATCTTGGCTATGTTGAGTCAAAACATGAATTATTGCTTTTCCACGGTAGGAAAAAAGTTATAGCAGGACTCAATCCTCAACTGCCTAAAGCAGGCTTGCCATTTGAGACTTCAAGGGGGTGTACCGAGGGGTGTGTAAGGGGGAGTGGCAGGAGAGCTGCAATCATCTCCTGTTTTCCAGTGAACAGCACTGAGGTAACCAATAAGTACCTCCAGCAACCTATGGCAAGTCTCAGGTGTTGAGCAACCGAGGCCATAGCAATTAAATTTCTAAAAGTAGAAGGAACTGAAAGAACTCATGCCAAGAAACTTTCACAGCCGCATCAGCAAAGAAAACACACTTTTTGTTTCCGTTATCAACAGGTTGCTACATATTAACCACTGCTATACAGTCTGTTCACAGGCTCCACATATTCTCTTCTGGGCTCAGAATTTTTCTAAGTACTTAGGGTTTGACTAGCTATAATGAATCACATGAGTTGCCTCAGTAAGACAGTATTAGCTGCCTTGCAGAAGCTGAACCTGCAACATGAGTTTTGGCACATTTAGAGAGAAAAATATGCCTTATGGGATTGTGAGGGTTGGCTTCTTTTCATCTCTTCTACTTTTCCACATGAGCTGTACATCAAATTAACACCTTAATTTGCCTGAGAGAAGTGGAGGAGGTAATCTCTTAAATTAAGATGGGGTAATGATTTGGGGTTTTGACTCTTTGTAAGACATGAAATAGCTGCAAGTTTTTCAATCTGATCTGTGTAGAGTCGATAGCTGACTTCAGACACTGTGTTCACTGTTTTATGTATATATGCATTACATGCATTACTCAGAGGAGTTCTACATATAAGTAGCATCTGCCAATACAAGCTTATTTGGTATGGGGAGAAGCAGGGAGAGAAAAATAATATGTTCCAGCAGAAGTGAAGCGCTAAAGCTTAAACTGGAACTCCTTCCTAAATATGGTCCTGGAAAAGTGGTGCTGTCAGGCACTGTCATTGTTATAAGTTCTTAGCTATGGCTTAAAGCTTAGCTAAAGCTCAGAATAGCTTTTGAACCATAAACTCGTCTTCTTTCCTAGCAACCACAGAACCCATGGACTCTATGAGTTAATGTCCTCAGACACTCAGCTGTCTTGAAGCGTCCAAACTTTCAGTTTAGAGAGAAGAAAGTACCTTTCCTGCATTTCATAAAGAAAGCTCAGATAACCAGATACAGATGTCTCACTGAGCTTCTGGGATTCCTGAAAAAAAACCACCTTCACACTTGAGAACAAACCTCTATGTAAAGGTTTGCATGTTTCTATGTAAAGGATGCTCAGGTTATCTTTTAAAAAACAAGTATTTGATTCTGGATTCTGGTAACCATTCATATAGAGCTTTGTGTCTCTGCTGTGTCTCAGCAGATATTTCCTGACATGTGAACTTGGAACTCCAAAAGTTTGGTCAGGTGCTTTGACAGTCCAGGCCAATTGTGCACTATAGGCACATTGTGAGAAAAGTGAGCTGCTCTACACATTTCAGTCAGATAGTTCACTTCAATGCCAAAGGCAATTCTACATCAATGTCACTGGTTTTTAATTAATTAACAGTCTATTACTTTGATGTTTGCCATATATTTTCAGTTCAGCAATTTTACACTGTATCCTAGAGCTCCTACTTTTCAGAATGTCCAGTTGTCCTAAATCAGTTCCTGTGATTTAGCATGTCCCTGTCACTCAGATAACTGACCAGAATTTTTTAAAAATCACTTTTTGGAGTAAAGCAATACTTTTAATCAGCTTTCCCAGGAAGATTCCCCTGACCTTTGGGTTGCTGTGTAGTCCCCTAAACAGCTATTCTTCCCCTTCACTGTGGCCAAAGATGTGAGAGAAGAACTTCCCACAGGAAAAGGGTGGGAGAGAGCAGCCAGATGTGGAAGACTTAAACAGCCCTTCTGCCCTTGGAAAAGAAGGAGTATAAATATATACTGACACATTTTTATAAGTTCAGCTCTGCCTAGTGTGGTGGGAAGTTGTCTGAATCATTCAGTCCCAGTTATACCACTGGGGAAAGTATAATGTCAGCACACTCTGCTCCATCTCCACATAACAACATCATTCATTAATTACTGAAATATTCCCCAAGGAAAATAATGTTTACAACTGGGTCTTGTAATTGACTACAGAGATGCCACAGATTCTATGACTAGGTACATTGTGTATGTGTTTGCTCATCAATGTTTGCATGTGTTTGCTGGACTTCAGCAAAACCTTTGACACCATCTCCCACAGCATACTCCTGGAAAAGCTGCAGCCCATGGCTTGGACAGGGGCACGCTGTGCTGGGTTAGGAACTGGCTGGATGGCCGGGCCCAGAGAGTGCTGGTGAACGGGGCTGCATCCAGCTGGCAGCC
>JAWMRA010000130.1:43087792-43135897 GCA_035584735.1 Pseudotriccus pelzelni
ATTACACATACACTTCTAATTGGCTTATAACAGGTATGTGACCAGAATGAGGTAATTATTTACCTTATCAAACCCTGCCCTTTTCTTGGTACAAAATTCTTGTTGTTCTAATGTGAATCTTTCAGCCATCTTGACATGTACACTTTACAATATCTATAAAGCTATATTAAAGCAGAGTTTCTAAGAACTACAGAATGCAGTATAAATTGCTCATAAATCTGTCATGTCCTGCAACACAGATCCCCATCACACGTAACAGTTACTTGGGAAGACAAACGTCACCACTCCAAACAACCCCCTCCTCCTTCTTCCCTCCACTTTATATGCATGAGTATGATGTTGTATAGTATAGAATATCCCTTTGGTCAGTCGGGGTCAGCTGTCCTGGCTGTGTCCCCTCCCAGCTTCCCATGTATCCTCAGCCTTCTTGCCAGCATTGCAGCAGGAGAAGCAGAAAACACCTTGGTTCCATGGAAGCAATAACAAAAATATCTCTATATTAGCAAGACTATGCTCAGCACAATTCCAAAACACAGCCCTGTACCAGCCGCTGTGAAAGAAATTAACTCTACCCCAGCCAAACCCAGCACACACACACATATATATATATATAGGTACAAATACTGCTCCAGTGTCATACCATTTGAGAGTCTTTCACATAGCTTAATTACATCCTGTGTCAATTTTTGTACTAATTAAATCCATCCTCTTCTGGTCCCACTATTCCTCACCTGATTTTTATTGTAATGTTTCATCTCATCTGATGCAGTATTTAAAATTATGTCATCATTACTGTTCTACCCATGAGAAGGCCCAGTATTTTAGCCTTATCTAAGTGGTGCTGGTTCGTCTTTTCACTGTGCAAATAGATGAAAAGTGCTCTTTCTCTGACAACCACTAGCTTACACTAAAGCAAGCAAACAAAAAGCTTTGGATAACATGAGCAGGTTGTTGTTTGAGCAGCTGAAACACTCCAGAAGTGCTTCTTTGTCTGCAGGTGATGTATCAAGCACTGCTAGAGCCTGAAGGTGGAGATTGAAACCAAACTACAAGAGAAGTGTAAGGGGTTTTCTGAAACCGTAGTAGAAGCCACTGTGCCTGCCCTGGCACATCATTATAAATAATTATTTTTGTTCCTAAAGATTTAATTGGTATAACAATTTTCAATTCCTTTACAGGTTCTCCACAGCCAAATCTCCTCTATTGAGAAGCAGGCCACCACTGCCACTGGTTGCCCATTGCTGATCCGCTGCAAGAACTTCCAGGTCATCCAGCTGGTCATCCCTCAGGAACGAGACTGCCATGACATTTACATATCTCTGATACGTCTGGCACGGCCAGGTATGGGAAGAACATGGCACAAAAAGTACTCCTTATCCTGAAGAGGGAGAATATAATGGAGGAAATGTATCTGTGTCTCTTTGTCCTTTGCAGGTTAAGAAAAAAACTTCATTAGGAGTGTGTTATGAAAGAAATATTAAAATAATCACTTATGGAGCAATGAAGAAAGCACATTATAAGAAGTAGTTTGTTCCATAAAATATAACATGAACTCCATTTAAAATAATACTCTGTGGGCCATAAATTATATTATAATGCTGTTTTACATGCAGCTGTTGTTTACTGGCTGCCTTGTGTAAGTGTGAATTTAGGAAAATAGTTTAAATCCAGGGAATTTTGTGTCCCTGCTGTGACAAAAACCTTACAATATAATTAGTAGTTACATCAAGATTTGAAATTTGACTTTCTCTGCTGTGCATAAATTTCTTAAAATCAGTGAAAGGTTTTGCAGCAAGTAGTTGATTTATCCCACCGGACTGCCCATGTTTTTGTCTATTATTATCTACATTTTGAATGTGCCCTGTTTGAATTTCTGAATTCAGTTCCAGATCCTTTTGAAACCTTGCCTCTTTTTAGTGAAAATCCAAATGTTGCATCTAAGTCCAACATCTGATTACCTACGTTAGAGCGCCTCTCTGCATTACACCCTCCTAAGTACCAGCTGACAAGGGATTGCTTATTTTTAAAATTGTAACTGTAGAAATACAATGCCAACTTTTGCCCCTTACTATTATTTCAATAGGATGCAGAGAAATTGTCTACCACACTCTGTACAAAGCTGAAAACACTGGCTTAATTTTTATGTTCCTAGGAGAACACCAATTTCATCTACTGTATAGAGGGGGAAAAATTGCACAGTCAGCCAGCACAGCTACTGAACTATAAAGTACCTTCTATAATTAGGGTAGTAGGAATAGTAATAATATACAACTGTAGCAGAAGTAACTTGGTATGCTAGGTGATGGTGGATGAAAGTAATCAGAAAAATTTAAAAACAGTGAGACAGATCCAGTCAGTGGTTCTGCTGATATAAGTCTGGATTCATACCATAGACCTCAGCTGCAAGCACGCATTTATGCATGCTGGAAGGAATGCAGTTCTGGAATGCTCTTCCCCTGGAGGCTGGAGGAGGTGTGGGTGCTGCTATGCAGGCAGAAGGGTAGCTATGGACCCTGAATACAAGTGCAGTGTCAGACTGCAATGGACGAGAAGTTTTGAGTAAAGAAGATTGAAAAACAGCACTGTAGAATTAAGTCTTTGAATAGTTCAACTGCACTGTAGTTTTCCTTCTCTGACAAACTATCCAGTCTTGATGTGAGGAAGGATAAAACTGTGCTTACTTACTTAAAATTAGAAGGCTCTGATTACAGTCTGAGCCGTATGTCCCCTGACAGTTCTCTGCCATGTCGTTTCGTCTGGGCATGCAGCTGTACTTTCTTTAGGTAATACAGTTACTCAGCATTAGAAGGTACCCTTTCCTCCATGAGGAGAAAAACGGGACTCAGGCTTTACTTTCCATTCTCTGCCTGTTCTTTTCATTAAGCCACAACCAAGCCTGAGTGAAGCCCATGATGTCCTAGTTATGTTAAAGGTGAATTTTTTGCTAGAGTTTATTTTTGCTAAAATTTTAATAAGATTAAGCTGTCAGCTGAATTTGGCCTTTTTGCTTAATTAAGCCATTTTTTGAAACAAGCTAACTGTAAGAGTTATTACATGCTTATGGTAAAATAATTGTGAAAGATTAGGGAAGGTCCTATAAGTACTGGCAAAGGGGTGGTGACTGAGCTTTGAGGCACTACTACTAATACTTGAACATTTTTGATACCACTTATAAATACCATGATGTAATGATACTTGTAACATTGAGGTAGACTTCAGTCATGAGTAACCTAGATATATTTTAATAGGTGAAGGGGTTTCCATGTGTCTGTGAACAGCAGGTCTATTGGGAAGAAAATCCAGATGCTTCTGACAACAAAGCAGTGAAAACAAGAGCTTAGATTGCTACCAAAAGCACTTTATTAAAAAGAGCTCAGATTAGATTTATGGATTATGCTAAAACTTTGTGTTAGCAGATAAGAAATAAACCAGACTGTCTTCCTCATCAGTGCCGTGCCAGAAGTTTGAAATTAGGGAATACAGAAAGAGTTTAAACTGCTAAACAATTTGCAAATCATTCTTTTCTTTTTCCCTGCTCAAGACTTTGTTGACTTTCTGTACAGTCCTGACAGAGTTAACATGAAGTTTTCTTTCCTTATGTTCATACTTTATGTATGTGTGAATACAACAAAGTTAATGAAATTTAAAAAGCAAACTAGAATTTAAAAAAAACCTTTAGAAGATATAATCAAAATACAAGTAAAGACTTCCTATAGAAAAAGGAGGGAACCTTTTTGTTATTAATGTGGGGGTATTATTTTTATAGCTCTATATTCTGTACAGTACAGAACACTGTAGTGTTCTAAGACTCTACTTATTAGCTATATATTATTAGAAAAGAAAGTGTAATATTTAAGTTTACTGATCTCCCTAAAATTGTAGAGCAAGTGTATCAGTGGGGAACCTTGAAATCACAGAGGACTCAGCTTGTGATTTACTTTGCCTCAGTTCTAAAGTTAAAAACCTATTGGTCAGAAAGCTTTAAGGAACTCAGAGCAATGGAATGAAACACACCCTTGTGACAGAATTTCTTGAATATCAATGAAAATGTGAATTTCAAGTTATATGCTGAGTAGTTACTCATGTCAGTAACAGTTGGCATTCAATGGCAATGGTGTCTGGCTGCCACAAGTCTCCAGGATTAAGACACTCATTAGCATAAATACAGATATATTACTAAAAAAAGTCAAAAACTTCAGCACCATCAAACTTTCCTGTATGGTCCTTGATCGACAGAGACGGGTGACACATCTACCTAAGCAATTTCATGGTCATGATAACATGACTGACACAGCATATGCTTTTTTTATGTTATTATGTCATCTTTATCTTGAATGCCTTTGCTAATAATTCAGGACCAGATTTTTGCACTCCAGAAAACTAAGATTTCATTGAATGTGTTGGAAACCTTCCTAATTAGGGACAAAGACTACTGAGTTAGTTCATTTTTGTAAGACTGTGCTGCATAGTCCACTATTCACATCTTTTGTCTTTGCCACAGGACAGATGTTACATTAATAAAGGGACTTCTGAACTAGTAGACAGTAAATTCTTTTGCAGAACAAGTGCTCACTCTGGCACTGACTGCAGTTTTCTTTGGATGAAAGCATATCACTCACATTTTGTCTTTGTGCTGGGGGACACCTTTACAATTCTACTGAAGTTTAGCAGAACGGTATATTTGTAGTAGCACTTCTATTTCAACATATACAAATATCAAAAGAGCACAGTAGTTTCAAAGTTTACTTGACAGTAGATATAAACCAGGACATGTGCTTTTGTAAAGCAAAGCACACTGTTTTAAAAGAAATTGCATCAAAGCCAATACCAAGTTCTGGTTTTGAAGTGTGGTTTCAGGATGAGAAATCTGAAGCAGTTTACTGGTTTTGTTTGTTTGCTTATTTTTTTCCCAGTGAAATATGAAGAGCTGTACTGCTTTTCATTCAATCCAAAATTAGATAAAGAAGAACGAGAACAAGGCTGGAAGCTTGTGGACCTCAATGAAGAGTATAATCGGATGGGTGTTCCAAACAACTACTGGCAGATTTGTGATGTAAACAGAGACTACGGAGTGAGTGGTTGTGATTTTTCTGTTGCAGAGACTGTCTGTAAAATAAATCAGCAGCCTGACTGTGGGTTACCATGGTGCTTAGTTGCAGGATCCCTTTGTGCTGAGTTCTGTACACACATGTCGCAAGGTGCAGTTCTTCCACATTTTCACATAAAATGGCAGATAGCAAGTGAGAAAAAGGATGTCTCTAGCAGATGTGGAAATGAAAAACAGAAAACAGTGTTTTAAATGTTAGAGTTCGGCTGCCTGGGAAGAAGTTGAAATCATACCTAATGTTATGTGTCTGAACAAGATTTTTCTTGACATGTAGGGCTATATAAAATTACTACACAGTCATTTTGTGAAAAAAATATTGCTCAAAATAATGAGCTTAGCAATATTTTTTCCTCACTGGCTATTCCCACATTCCTTTTGGACTCTCTTTGAATCAGTGTTAGTGTTTTCACAGTCATCTGGGAGGTCATATATCTTCCTAGCTGCCTGCTGTCCTGCCTCATTCGGTCTTGTACAACTGAAGACCCTAGAATGTTAATTAATTGTGAGAAATAATAACCAAAGTATTTTTGAAGCAAATTTGTCCATGGACTCCATTGGCTCTCTTGCTGGAGCACATCCATATTAAGGAAGGTCTGTGAAGTTCTCAGAGAAGACTAAATGTGCTGTCAGCATTTGTTTTCTTTTTGTTAAAAGAAGTGGAAAAAAATGTTTGACCTCTTCTACGATAAAGTGTAGGAAAAATAGCATCATGAATAAAATCCAGTTCACCACAGCAGCATCTGTAACCACAAGCCATAACTTTCCTTTCTCCTTCATTACTTATCTCTGTCTCAGAAAATAATTTTTTACTGGGCGCTGTAATATCTTTAGTCCTGTCAGACAGTCACAGGGAGATTCTGGATATCCTTTTGACCCCAGTCAGAATGTTACAGGCACTATCAGGTCAAGGAAGTTAAACCAAGGCCTCATGTGTGGTCCCGCTTCTCTCCAGAGGGACTTCTGGGCTTTTTTTGCAGGCTCATAGAGTTGCTCTCAGAAGTGGTAGGCATTGTCAGGGCTGCTTGCCTTTTGGTATCCTCATTTCATATAGTTTAATTTGTTTTCTCCAGGTCCCTATTTTTGTTTTTTTCTTTCTTTTTTTTTTATTATCAGATTTGCTGGAAAATTTGGCCCTATAGTCATCTCCCATTATAACAGGGTGTTTGAGAACTTCACCCACTCCCATCCTTATTCCCAAATTGTGCTACAGAGGAAACTCCAGTTGTAAATACAACCTTGCTGTACATCATGATAAATCTTTTCTGGTATGAATGTATGTTAAACCTGTATGTTCTCAACAAGGCATGAATCAACATTTGGAAATACAGCCCTTCAACCCTTCTGCTTCAGTTTTGCCATCTGTAAGTTAGGATTAATACTTTCCAGCTTCAAAAGAATGTTTTGAGAAATGTCAGTGATGTGTATACAATAATGATAGAACATTTCCCAAGATTTTAGTTCCTTGCTATTTTGTTTTTGCTATGGAGATGGCTAATGTTACTGGTACTTTGTAGACCAAATAAGCAGTTTCCTTTCACAGGTCTGTGACTCCTATCCTACAGAAGTGTATGTACCAAAATCTGCAACGGCGCACATCATAGTGGGGAGTTCTAAATTTCGAAGCCGAAGGCGTTTCCCAGCTCTCTCCTACTACTGCAAGGATAACAATGTAAGTGCCAATTTGAAGCTTTAAAGTGTTCGCTTATTTTGGCCTTGGTTTTGTAATTCTTCTAGTAAGGTTTTACAAGAAGAAATCTGTGATTATTTAATTTTAAAAAAGGATTACTGTAGCATGGTTAGTGTGATTAGTTCATTAACAGGTATTTAATGCATCATCCAGTTAACACAAAAAAAAGTGATCCCTGTATCATAAGAAAGTGGAGTAGGGCAAGAGGCCCTGAAACTTGGGTGGCAGAAAAGTGAAGGCCAGTAGCAGGCAGCTTAACAGGTGATTGAGAGGAGAACAGAGCAATTTTGGATCTCATAGCTGCAGGCTGAGTTGAGGAGGTTAAAAACTCTACTATTAGAGAATTGGCAGTAGCTTTCCAAGAAAACATCTGTGAAGAGACCCAAAAAAGATGGATGAAAGAGCTATCAAGTGTTGGCTGAGCAGCATGTTGTGGATTTGTCGAAGAGTCTCTCCTTGCCTGCAGTAGGGAGGAGTGCCATCTTCTCTGCTTCATAACACATATTCCCAGGGCTAAGCAAGGAACTGCCTCACTTGTCTGTAACCTTTTTGTAAAAAACCTAACCTTCACTGTTTGCATTTCTTTGTTCTGGCAGCTGAGGCAAAGGACTGAAGGATCCAATGGACTGTGTGTTTTCACATTTGCGTTCCAGCCCCTTAGAGACTGGTTTAACTCAACTATCATTACCCGTTAGGCTAATGGTGTCCCTTTTGTACTCTCAGAGGATCTGTGTGACTCCAGTTTCAGTCCCAGGCTGGCAACTGCATTGAGAGATCTTCCCTAGTGCTAGGGGACAGGCAGGACATCCCAAAAGACAGAGCTATTCTGAAATTACAGGCCACAGGAGATTTTGCCGTGCAGGAGGGGAGGTAGAATGTAACAAGCACAAATGATAAGCTACACTCTCCATAGAAATCTTTCGCCTCCTATCATACGTTTAAGCCTCAGAAAGAAGAGATAAGACATTATTTTCACTCCTTCTTTTTATCAGCATTTTATCAGAATATTGCTTCCATAAAGATCTATGAATTTTACAACAAAAGTGAAGGATAGGAAGATTTGAATAATAAATACAATCTCCGCATAAATTGCAAATTTTTTTAATATTTCGTCAAGGCCAAATTTTTCAGAGTTAATCACTTTGCATAATCAACTACGTCCAAATATAGATATCTGGGATTCAAAACACTTGGACGTTTCCAAGTCTCAGTGAAAGAAAAGGTCTCAGGGGTCAGCTAGATTCCAATACATAGTGATTGGATGAGTTTCATGGTTTCAGCCTGAATATTTTCCCTGTTATGTTTGGAGTCCATGTTAAGGTTCAAACTACCAGGATCTGAAGTACTGTGTTTACTCATGGATCTTTCATGGTTCAAAGAGCTGGGGAAAGCAATGTTGAAGGAAGTAGTTCCTTGTAAGTTTGGAAGTTGCCATGAGTTGTCAGCTAATAGAGTAATGGACAGGGGAGGGATAAGATTTATGATGCTCACAGCAGGTTATGCTGCATGCAGAGAGAGACAGGTACCACTCATTCAGTCTTTCATATCTAAAACTTTCCCATAGCTCTTTTGTCCTGACAAAAGAGGTATAGCATATATTAAATTGCTGTGATTTGCCCTGATCAGGAGGCAAGACTGCATAACTAATAACCTGTTTGCAAAAACTGTTAATAAAGCAGGAACAGGCTCTCACACAATTCAGGATTTCTGTCTTAAAGATCCATATTTTACTTACTAACTACTGACAGATCAGAGACGTGACTGAAAGAAAGCATGTCCTTTCTCACAGTAATAAATAATCTGTAGGGCAGTCTGCATGGGTTGTGACCTTCAGCAGGCAGATGCTGTTCATGCTTGTGCTGAGTGTTTAGAAAGTGCATATATTAGCCCCTTGCCTTCTACAAATCTAGGTGCCCTCTGCCTAGCAAAAGTAAAAGTCTCCCTGCTCACCTATTTCACATTTAGTTCCTTCTTTCCTGGTTTCATCTGGAGATCTGATCCTGATCGGTCTGTAGAGACGCTCTCTTGCCTCCTTCAATAGCCATGATTAATAAATGTACTCCAGGAGTCAGGCTGCCTGACCCACTTCTTATGCAATAAAGTCTTTCTCCAGAGATAGTGCTAAATATATACGACCATCAGTGATCTGGCTGCATGTTACATGCTTTTGTTTCCTTGACTCATGGTGTCAGGCTGTTTAGTAAAGCAGGCATTGGTGTAAGTTGGGTGTAATCAGTATCATACCTGGTAAGTGTGAGTGACAGCGCAAAAGAACCTATTCTTTACGTTATATTTGCATTCTTGTGATTGCAATGCTGTACTCGTTCTCAAGATATCACCTTTCAGGAGTTATTCCACTTCAGGCAAATACTATATTTCAAATAGCTATAAAACTTGGATTCAAGACTAGACTTGGGCCAATGGGATTGTACTGTTTTAGTATTTCCTTGCCTTTTTTAAAACAATGTATTTACTAACATGTAATCAATTTTACCATTCTGCCCTTCTCATCTAACTGTGCATCTGTGCAGTCAAATGGTTTTGTAAATGCTTCTCTATGCTAAACAATTTCTATTTAATAATAATGTTGGGTTTTTTGTTTGTCTGTTTTTCTGCAGGCCTCCATATGTAGAAGCAGCCAGCCTTTATCTGGCTTTAGTGCTCGGTGCCTTGAGGACGAACAGATGCTCCAGGCCATTAGGAAAGCAAATCCAGGAAGTGATTTCATATACGTTGTTGACACTCGGCCCAAAGTAAGTGTACTAGATTTCTTGCGTATAGCAAGACTGAGTTGCACCTCTGTAACTTCACAGGTACATCAGGAGGGGAATCTTAGCTAGGAACCTTGCCAGCATTGTTACCCCCAGGGGAATTTTTAACTTTACACTGAGCTTTTCTCTTTTTTTGTTCTTAGCAAAATGTTAAGATACAGAAAAGTAAATAACTTCTAGTTGTAACTATTTACACGTGCATAGGAGCTATCAGTAACTATGTTTCTGATGAGACTAGCAAAATCTAATTCCCATTAAAAAATGTTTTGACAGTTGTTCGTAATGTTGCAAACCTCTGCCTGCTTATACTAAAATTTTCCATGCATGTTTTCTCTTACAAGTGGGAAAATGTCAATTACCTCTACATAAAGACAAAGGAAAGACCAGTTACTGAAGTTACAAGAATGGAGGAGACTTTTTTGAATATCTCCAGCAATTTTGTGGTTTTGAGAGAGAATCTGAAATGTGGTAAATAGTGATCTCAGATGCCATATCTCTATAACCGACTAAAAATCTTTGGCCAAGATAAAAGCTTTAGAAAAAAGTATGCTGTTCAGGAATATAGAAACTCAGTAATGATCTAGAAGAGGTTAGAAGCTAAAAAAAAAACATTTTGTCCAAATTGTCATGCTAGCAAACAGCTCAAGGTGATGAAGACTAGATTGACTTCAGTATCCGGAGGTGGGAGCAGGGATATGTTCTTTCTTACACTTCCCTGTTGAAGTGACCAAGGCATCTGAAGAAAAGAGACTAACGGGGCAAATCTCCATGAAATCTCTCATAGATGCAAGGTGAGTTATAGCATGGGTAAAGGAAAAGTGAGAGCGAAGATTTGAGGAAAAGGAACAGGAAAGCTGTTTCAGTATCCTGAGATCAGGAGACAAACCCTGAAAAGGCAAGGTGGGTAAAGCTGAAAAACATGAGGAATGGAGTGAGGAAGGGCAACTGTGGCAGAACTGGAGCAGAAAAAAGGAACCTGCTTGGTTGGTAATTGCTTGAAGATGTGTGGGCTGGAGGAAAGGTGCTGAGTGCTCACAACTGTAATGGAGGCAGGAGCCAGAAAATGAGGGCCTTGGTCTGTCTCATTGACCCAAGCCACACAGAGGACTGTAATCTGGAGACTGATTTGACCTTCAGTTCCCTCTTTTTTATTTGGAAAATGAGGATGGTACCACCTTACCTGTGGTCCTGAAGCAAGAGGATAGTGATGAGCACTAGGAAAGAAGTGGTATACCATTGTGTTCAGAACAGGCTTTGGATATGAAATACAGACCTAGCTGCCTAGCTAATGTTTGTTTAACAGTTTTCTAGACGTAATCATAATTACAGCTTCTTTCCTGCCTAATAATATTGGTACTCTTCCCTATCTAAGGTGGTCTTTGACTGATGGAATTTATTGCTAACAACTTACTGACATGGCTATTAATAATGTTTTACAATATATGGACAGAAAGGTTCCTTCCTGTAAACTTTTCTGATAAATGGCTTCGAGACACCTTCTGTGTGCAGTGAAAAAAGCCTGTACTTTTTGCAGACTGTGGAGAGAGTGGAATTGGCTTGCTTAGCCATGAATGCCAGCATATTTCCAGCAATGCTGGCTCCTTCAGGAGCCAGTCAGGAGACGAAGACTATTTGTTTTCGCTGAACTTTTCTGTAAAAAAAGGTCTTGATGTAAAGAAATTTGTATACCAGATTCCTACATCTCTGTGTTGCAAAAATGGACTGATCTACTAAAGTTCCTGTGATCCCAGGTGCGAAATACATCCTTGTTTCAATTTTGCACCTGCTGATGCATTTATAAATCGAGAGCATAAAGGAAGGGATAGGTATCAGTGAAGAGGTTCCTGGCATTCCTCAAGGAACCTTTAGCAAATGTAAAGCTAAGATATGAAGTCTGGTGCAAGGGTGCTCCATTGCCGTAGGAGGCCAAAAAACTATTTTCCTCCTTTCTCATCAGAGCTTGTTCCTTGCAAAGATTGTGAATATTGGTGGGTCCTTCAACTGAACATTTCCAAATGCTCTTCATATGCTGTCCCTCATTGCACTTGGTAATCTTCAAAACAAAAGATTTGGCCATGCAAGAAAGCTTTTTTTCCTCTTCATTTAAATATACCAGGATGACTGAATGCAGAACTTTACTTAGGTCACTGTCTTTCCTCTATGTGATTCCAGAAGGAGCTCATACAAACTTACTGTTTATAGGTAAAACACATTAGCTATATACTCTTTATAACAAGACACAACTTGGTTATTCTTCAAATTAAAGAAAATGCCAGGAAGTCTTTCAAGTGGGGTCTGTTACCTTTAGAGGTTGTATCCTCATATTCACTGAGATTAATTGAGGACAGGCACAATTTAGAGAGCTTCACAACAACTACTTTAAGAGCAACAGATGGAATTTTGGTAGATGATGTGGAAAACTTGTTAGTAAATATTGTGGCAGCTGCAAAGTTTGGCAACTGCTAGTATTTAAAATAAATGAGTGTCAGAAAGCCTTGCAAGTTTAACCTTATATTTATTTACTTTTAAAGAGGACTATTTCAGATTTTCTCTTAAGAAAGGATTTCTGTGATAAAATTGCTCTGTTGCAGAAACAGTTAATAGTATTTATGTACTGAGGATTAGGTCAGTTAGAGGATAGCTGTTTTTTCTTTAGGATTTCAGGGGTTTGCACTGGCTTAGACTAGTGCATACAGACCTTTCTTCCTGAAGCTATAAGGCTATTGCAGAGAGAGATTGCTTCATTTTGTTTGTACAAGAACACTGATGTCTACTTCAAAAGAGAAAGATTAGGATTCAGCAGATAATTTATATCTTTCTAGCAAGTCACACTGAGGACTCTGTCCTCAACTGACATGCTGTTCACAGTCTGTATCTTTTTTTTAAATTGTTCATTGGTAGTCAAAACATCAGCAGACTGCTGATTGATAGACGAGAATGGAGGTTTTTTTGCCTGCACTTTTTCCTGAACTGCATACTACAAGTTAAAAGAAGCTTTACCCAAGATTTGAATAAATCAAAAATGCTAGTGTTTTGCCTAAGTTCCTGTCTTAGAGTGTGGTTCCTTCTGTTGTATCATGAAATTCATGCAATGTTTCAATTCCTAATGGTGGTCCACAAATGTAAATTTTTAGCTGTTTCTTCTGAAAGTTAAGATGTCAAGTTTGGTCCTTGGAAACCTATTTTGACACACGATGTAAAAAAGCTAGTCTTCTTCATCGTGGTTGGAGGAAAGTTGGCAGCAGACAGTGAGTCCTCAGCTGCATGTGCAGTGGCTCCAAATTAAAACAGAGTATCAGGCATATGTGTATTTGGGGTGGAAGAGGTCAGGAAAAGAGACATTCCTGTGTATTCCATGATGCCATTAGTCAAGTAGTGAAGTATATTATTGTGAGCTTCAGAAGTGACCACAGAAGCAGCAAATCAATAGTACTGCCTGCAAGATATTGGGAAATAAACTGGAAATGGAGTTAACCGGCATAGCCTCTTGTCCCTTAGGCAATGCCGAAAAGATATTTTGTTCTGATTTTTTTCATGAGCATTGGCTCTCATTGAAATGAAGATGAGTCACTGAGTAGAACCGATGCCTCATAAAGTCTTTCCAAAAGCTCTGTTAGTGTCCTCCAGTCTGGATGCGCAACATCTTTTATTATTTATTTCTTAAGTCTTTCCTGTGCAGAAGCTGTTGGTTGTGCTTGGAGGCATGGAGGTCCTGCCATTTGGACTGCTTTGCCACTCCTGGAGCCTTCATATTTCTTGGGAAGTTCAAAGGCTCCCCAGCCTTACAGCATGGATTTCATTGAAGAGCAGGGACTTTATGCAAAAAGACAATTTCTTTCTATTGCACAGTGACGTTGTGCTATAGGAAATTAAAAGAAAAGTAGATGGGGTAATAAAGTGAAAGTACTTAATTAATTTGTATCAGCATGAGTTTTCAGCCCAAAGATCAAAATTTGGCATAAGGAGCTTTTCTTTTCCACCCAAGGATCTCAAAAGCGGAGTGGGGCAGGGGGGAATAAGCATTAAAACACCCTTTATTTTATGATGTTTTTGTGAATTTTCCATGTCAGGAAACAAGTAACAGATTCAAAGACAAAACTTCAGCTTCCAGCTGAATGTATTTTTTTGCTGAAGCACAGCAACTTATTTGATAGCACCGCATTACCAATGAAAATATCTGTGGTAATTTTTTCAATTCAAATATTTTGTGGTCTTACACAGCTCGAGCCAAGATACTATAAAATGAGGAAAAACTACTCCAACTCTCTCCTCATTATTCCAAGCATCAAAGAAGTAAACTCTATCAACTTTTGGATGATTTGAGTAGTAAAACTTTGGCAACATTACAGCGTGCACATGCTATGAAACATTGGCATGGCAGATGAGACACTGCCACCTCCTGGTAGTAAACATAATGCTGCTCTACTATAAAATCAAAGTAGGCTTTTAAAATCAAATTAAAACCTTTATGCTCTTGCAGAGGAACCCTCCCTAAGTTGTGTTTTTTTGTGTTTAACCTCACTGAAGTTCACTCAAAAGCTGTGAAATGGGGATATCAGAGGCTCAGCAACCCAGCACCCTGCAATAACCTGCAGACAGATCCCTGATTCATAACCCGTTGTGTTGACACAGTGATAAATGTTTGCCTGACTTATATCACTCTGATTTCTTGCTGTAGACCACAAGCTTTGTTTTAAAAAGAAATTGTTACTGTTTTCATCCAGTTTTCTATATGTTTTTCAGCTCAATGCAATGGCAAACAGAGCAGCAGGGAAGGGATATGAAAATGAAGACAACTACTCCAACATCAAGTTTCAATTCATAGGCATTGAGAACATCCATGTCATGAGAAATAGTCTGCAGAAAATGCTTGAAGGTAATACTCTTCTTCACTGGAAACTAGAGGAAAGAATTGATCCTTCTGTCACACAAATCAGGATAACTGCTCTGAAATCAGCAGCAGTGAAAAAGGGTATGAAAAGAAATCTTTGCCTGTTGCAGCTGCATGCAGCTGCTATTGGGACTGGAGCATCATGGCAGCCAGTGGTGATTTCCTAATTGTACAGACGTCTTGTTTTGTGGCTGAAATCCAGATTACTTAAGTGACAAAATTCATTTGACTTCAATGCACCTTACTGCTACTATATCTTTTTCTTGAAATTTACACTGTGATCGTAAAACGAGAAAAATCATTTACAGCTGACTTGGAGGCTAATGGAAAATACAGGATTTGTATTTTAAAGCTTAGAAAAACCATGGTTTGGTTTTTGCATGTGTAGAAGGTGGTCATGCATTTTAGACTGTGAATTTTGATAGAGACTTTTTCATGCCCTGTATAGAAAATGACACATCAGGTCTATTCATGAAATTCACAGTCAATGGGCATAACCATTCAGCACCTTCATAATCCCATGCAAATTAGTAATAATTGCTTTATAAATGCTTAGCAGTATGTAAACCAGCACATCTGTTCTTCTGTTTCATATTTGGAGTGCATGACTGCTTAGAGGTCATCTGGGAAAAGAGTAAGGATGAATAAGCCATCCTTGATCCTCAACAGCTTGTTGATTTTTAACAAGCAAATTGTAAATAGTGCTTACTCCACAGTGTCTCAGTATCTCCTTCATGTACACCATCAACAACTTCCATCACCTCCTAGATCAGCCTGATTTAGCTGTTTTTGACCTGACGCTCTGCTCATGCTTTTTTATTCTTCAACTGTCTCCCATCAACCGTATGCAAATGTAAATTGGAGATCTAAGAAGAGTTTAAATTTTTCATGGCAAGAAAGCTGTGCTCTAGTTTACAAAAAGGGCATTTTATGAAAACCAAAATTAAAGTGTGATGCAGGTAAAATGGTCACTTTCTTCATGACATATTTTTACTTAATTCCTTGGTCTAAGGGTCTCAGGAAAACAGAAGGATTTTTAGTTCACTAGGAAGTCTTGTTTGGCTAGGAGAGAAGGCTGGGTCAATGAACAGGTCCCTTTATTTGTTCAGATGAAGACCATCAAAGATAAAATAGTAAACAACCAGCCTGGCTCCATGGGACAGTACTGTGTATAATTTTTGAGCCAAAAGTTCATGAGATCGGCCCATGGCCCAAACTTACATGTAACAAGGTAATTTCTAATGCATTCAATACTTCAGGCTGCTTGGGGAGAATAAATTCTTAGCATCTATTTTCAAATGAGCAGTATGCTCAAAACATTTGCTTTTCTCCTAGGTTTTGTATTTGCTATGTTGAAATCTCATATTTAGCAACTTGGCTGATAAGATTAGAAATCAGAGAAGTTAAGGACTTCTTTTTAAAAAAAATCTTGCAACTTTCAGTGCACCAGAGCTTTTCTTATTAAGATGCTGTATAGTTTTTCTCTTTTTCCATTTGTATCTGTCCCTTAATCTGTTTCTCTGGTGGCCTTTAAAAAGATACTTATTACCTGACCTGAGCATACAAAGAGACCTAGAACCAAAAAGGCTGTCAAGGATGATGATAACACACATTTAATATGGCTTTAAATTTTTATGAAGGAATACCTTGATAATATGTCAATAATTATTCATTATTGATATATTATCAATATAAAAAATTATAAAGAATTAAAAACCCCTCAAAAAAAAAATCAATATCACCGTACCCAGGCGAATCTCTAAGATAAAACATCACATTACACTATAAACATGACAGAATGGGTCTGCTGCTCCTGATCTATAGTAATATTTTATGAGGTACATAACAACCTTTGAAAAGACAAATGAAGCTCATGAAAACTGATTTTAGTTTAATGTGAGCTGTACTGTTGCTTGGAAGTGTACAGCATGGCACATAATTGGTCAAGACATAATTGGTCAGATCAGTTTCATTCAACTTACTTAGCAGGAGTGGAAGGGTGGAGGATCTTCATATGACAGACTGCAGATATATTTGATGTATTCAGTATATGATTTTAAAGAACTTCAGTGCTAAGAACATTTGAACAAACATTTATTATTCAGTTTTCCATTGGAAAATGCACTTATATTAGGACTGTGTTCCTTTCAATGATGTTTCTTTAGGAAAAAGCTGAAGAAATTCATTTATACTCATAAAAAGTCAATATTTTCTTTCAGTAGGTAACAAAATATTGGTTTCAGTTTTATTAATTTAATGATTTCAATTCTAGCAAATTTATCTTAACTTTAACATGTTTTTACCCTCATATAATGTTAATTTTTGGCAAATTATACCAGCATTATAAAATGATTCAATTTTTAGGATAAAATTTTTTTTCAGAATATGCAAAAAATGTTGACATTAGACTGTACTCCGGAAGTAAAATGCCTTTCCTTTCGGAAAAAGAAGGTTTTGGTTTTTTCTCTGTTGCCTCATATTGCTTTAGAATAGTATGGACTTTTTATTTTTTTCCATTTAAAGAGAGGTATATGTGAAGATGCCCGGGACAATTTTGATCCTATGCACAATTTAATATTACAAGGACATGTTACAGCAGGACTTTTCTCAGTAAACATTCAAGGGCCGAGTGAGGCTGCTGTTTGGCATTTGTGATGGGATGGGCTGTGCCGCACATCCAGGGGCCAGCCAAGACTTGCCCCCCATTCGTTGTGCATTGAGGTGCTGACCCCACACGCTCCCTGTCTGTAAACAGTAAAGGTGAGCTTCTCCCCCCCTCATACCAGGAGCACTTGTTGCTGATGTAGGAGCAGCCCTCTGATCCTTGGACTTCAGTGTCAGATCAGCCAGTAAGAATGCCTCAGAATTTGGCTCGCAGCAATTCTTCCTTCCTTACTTACGGCCTTCCTGCCAGAAATGAGGGAACTGGTTCAGCATCCCCCTGTGGTACTTTTGCTGGTGGAAGAGGCAGTTGCCAACATGTGTCCTGTTTCCTCCTCCCCTCTCGCAAAATGGGCACACCACTGGATTTCTCAGAGCTCTGCCCAAGGGCTCTTGATTTTCCTGTGCCCACACCGTGGATGCACTAGGCCTTATTGCTCAACAATTTTGGTACCTTTTCTTCTGAGATGGAAATGCCTTTTCCCTTTAGGATAAGCCTCACAATTGAATTCATAATTGAACTCAGTATTGAAGGTCCAGATCAGTTGCCAAAATCATGTGAAATATACAGTGTATGCCTTTAGGACAGTGTATGCCTCTGAACTTTGGTCAGTGAAGTGGTCAGTAAATATTGACTAATTGGGCAGTGGGAAGGAGCAAAGCACTGTTTCAGCCTTACTTTGGGCTTTGGTAAACAGAGACAGCAGCTTCAGCCAGAATTCAGCCACTAAGTGGTCATGCTTCTATCTGCACAGGAGCATTAATCATGTGAAAAGCTGTTTGCTTTCAGTGCTGCTATCTCTGCATCTTTATAAATATCCTTCAAAAATGATTTTTAAAATAACCATCTGGAAAAGGCCTTACATACAAACATTGTAAGACTTTGTATGGATACATTAGGCCATTTTATTTTTTAATTAAATTGAGTTAGGACACTCAGATAGCCCAGATATGGTATAAACTCTGACTTTGGCTTATAAAATTAAATTTCAATTACAACGAAGGAAACTAAAATTATCCCAGTGGCCATAAATAACTGAGGCTTTTAAGATTTCTGGACCAGAAGAGATGTACTAAGACATTAGCTATTGACAGATCATGCATTAACTCAGTAAAAACCATGACATTTTTCACTGTATTCCAAAAATTAATTTCACTGGCTAATGTTTTTTCCTTAAAAGACAGTATAACCCTACATCAATCAAAAGAAAGGTATAATCTATTTATGGGGTGAATTTAGTATCTCACTGTTGGAAATAGATTGCACCAAATGCCATTGAGTATTTGTTTGCTGCTGTGTTATCTGATTTAGATTCTGATTACCCTTTTTTTCTTCTAATGCCACAAACTCTCTAATATTAAAAATTAGACACTTGGCTACAGCCAAACCTAAACTTAAAATAAAACCTGAGATATTATAATTTTTTTCCATTAAACATGGCACAGAATTTGGAAGGTTTTCAAGAAAATATTTTCCTTGATGACTTATGTCCTCGCTAGCAGAATACTTTCTGACTCCAAGTGAATCTTTAGTAAGCTTTCATTCAGGGATGGAGAAGTGTAGAGTGAATTGCTTAAATTCAACCAACATCATCTGTGGTGATGCTGGGAGTAGGAGGCAGTGGCACCATTTAGGTGGCTGCCTGCCTGCCTGCCTGCCTGCCTGCCAGCAGAAACCATTTGTTTTCTGTTTCCAAGCCCTCATTACCAAATACACAAGCCCCTACCGGGGGTTTGAAAATTTCACTCCTAGCACAGTTTTGGAAAATCCTTGCTTCACAAAAGGATGCATTTGGTAAACTGTTTGCAATAGACATTATGACAGCTTCTCTTTTTAACTGAAAAAAACATATTGGGTGGAATTCGACTGAGCGCTGTTTCTTAAATATATCTGCACTTTTCAATGGTGAAGTTTGACTTCTTTTGAAAAGATGCATGTTTTACACAGGGGATATCTGAAGAAGAGATAACTCAGAGGCTGAACAGTCAGCGAAGCTTAAGGGACTCTAATTACTGTACGTTTAAAATACAGCTTATTTTGCAGTTTGTGAGCTGAAATCACCTTCAATGAGCGACTTTCTATGGGGCCTAGAAAACTCTGGCTGGCTGAAGCATATCAAAGCCATTATGGATGCGGGCATTTTTATTGCAAAGGTAAAGTGTGTAAAATGAAAACAGAACTTGCAGTAACTAGACTCAGAAAGTGGGTTCTAAATTTGCTGCTTGTGGGTAACTTCTGTTATCTCTTCAGTGATGTTATACCTGAAAAAAGCCCATCTTGCAATGAATCATGTATGAGGAGAGATATTTCTTAGATGCTGTTGTGTGGACCTTTGCTAATATGGTAAAAAAACCTTGTGTCCTCTTGTACTAAACCTCTGCTAGCTCTTAAGTTGTTATGCCAGGCATTTGAATGTTCTTACTTTACTCCCCCTCCACTGGTTTCTGGACATTTTCTTTGTTGAAGGTTTCTGGTATTATATAAAATTAACTGCTGTGTTATCCCCTCTGAATTATCAGGCAACCAACTAAATTCACCTCCTGGACTAATTCACCTCCTGGACTAATGTGTATTGCCATGGCCGAACGCTCTAGCAGTTTCTACTCTTATATACTTGAGAAATATTCCAGAAAACAGTTGTTGGCTTTAATAAGAAATTATTTCTTCTAATCCCACCGAAAGCAATGTTGTTTACCAATAGTAGCTTTAATTTTATTACTCCCTTCCTTATGTTCTGTCTTTTACTGCTTTGGTTTTTATTTTTGAGATTACTATTACAATTTCTTATAGGGCATTTTATTCACATGATGGGCTACATACAACTGCATAGATAAAACTTCATGGATTTCCCTTCTCACTAACTGCTTGTTTCTCTTGCTTTGTTTCTTCCTACTCAGTAGGACTCCCAGCTCTACTACCTTTAATTAGCTAATAGAAATCAGGTCTTTTACATTAGCTTTGCCAGCTTTTCCCCAGCGGCTAGTCTTAAAATTCTGTCAGAAAATGTTATCCTTTGTCGACATGCTTGTTAGCCTTGTGCCTCCTCCGACATGCATTTTGAACCATTCTTATTTGTACAGTTCCCAGTTCCTAGTTCTTGGTCCTCTGCCCACAGGGCTTCTATTTTGGTAGAATTAACTTGTCTCTTGAGATAAACATAGATAATTTATTATAATTCCTCATTGCCTATTAAGCCCAAACTTAACTTAAATGTTTATTTTCCTAAGCAGTATCTTTCCTAACCTATTTTATTTTCTACTTCCTAAATTTAGTTCTCTTTAGAAATGACAAAGGCCAAAACCTTTAGAATTTAAAAAAACCCCAACAAACAACCCTCAAGGTCTAAAAATAATGCAACACCAGAGTCTGGAGAACTTAGTATCGCCTCTTCTTTATGTGTTTATGTATGAAACGGGATCCTCTCTCACCAGTTTTTACCTTAAAGATACTGATAAATTCTTGCTTATTAGAAATGGAAGTTGACCACTACCACAGGTTTCCCCACAGATATTTGCAGTATGTCATCAGTGCAATGCAGTGTACTGTAATAACATCCAGGCTAGTGCTGGCATTGGAAGCAAAAATCGCCCTTATTGACATTACCATCAAGATGAGAAATTAACAGCCATATTTCAAGTACAGCTATTCTGTTACTGGTATGTGAGTTAGAGCATTAACTCCATTTGAATCTGCTGTAGGAATTTGTCTGCTCTGACAGACTGATGTACTTAATCGAAACAAAACCCACATCCTCCTATAGTGGAGCTTAAACAGGTGATGCTCAAACACCATATTGCACAGGATGGGATGAATTAAGTCTTTTCAAATGAAAGGAGTAACACTCAACATTATTCAAGAACTCTGTGGCAGAATAAAAAACGAACCAGGTTTCCGAGTTCCCATATTAATACTCTAAGGCGCTGTCTCACTGTTCCCCTCTTACCATTGTCTTCCTCCCTGCTTGTGAAATTTCTGACTTTTTCTGTGTCCTTAGGCTGTGGCTGAGGAAGGTGTGAGTGTGCTTGTTCACTGCTCTGATGGCTGGGATAGGACAGCCCAGGTTTGCTCTGTAGCAAGCCTTCTATTGGATCCATATTACAGAACTATGAAGGGATTCATGGTAAGCGGGTTCTTTCACAGAGTAAATGAAGTAATATGGCATCACTTAAGACGAATATCTTTTAATGGGAAATGGGAAATATAAACTTTCCTTAAATATACCTTTTTTTTTTTTTTTCCTAAGTAGGAAGGCAGGTTTCTATCTGTCCACATTAAAGTCTCCCAATTTCTGTATGAAGTGTTATCAAAGGTGGGGATCAGCTGGGCACCTTTTGTTTTTTTCCTAACCTAGACCAAGAAACTTGCAGTCCAAGGAGCTTTTGTGCAAGCAAGAATTTGTATTCATTTGCAGTAAACATGGTAAATTTGAGCATCAGAAGTGTGTGTTTTCTAAACATTAGATTGCAATGAGCAGCTATGCTGGAAAATCTGTTCCTTTCCCATATATATCAGCAGTGGTAAAGCATCTAGGAATGCTTATCAAGTTACTGGTCACATGTTAAAAAGATGTTTGAGGCATTTATAAGTTCTATTTTAGAAAGTGATAAAACAAGCTGATTGAAGTTGTGCTGAAATACTGGCATCCTATTTGCATCCCTGAAGAGTGCTGCTTTCCCTGAGCTTGCAGCAGGGCTCGTCACTCATTGTTTTTCTGATAATTCTGAAAATTATTTGGGATTCTAATACTGCTTGCTTACATCGTTCTTGCTTGTCACTGCTTATTCTAAGAATTGGGATTCCAATGCTGCTTGTTTACACCACTCTTCTGCCTGTTTCAACATATGTCGGCTCCACTCCACAACACTGAACACAATATTCTCATTTTAGGTGTTAATTGAAAAAGACTGGGTTTCCTTCGGTCACAAATTTAACCACAGGTAAAAGTGGTGCTAAGGTTTACATATATATATATATATGTATATATGTATATATATGTGTGCGTGTGGCTGTGTCTGTGTGTCTGTGTGTTTACGTAGTCAATATCTGCTGCTACTCCTGTTTTACTTCTTTGCTGCCTTACAAAGTGTATCAGCAGAATGCCCTCAGGAAACTGCCATACCTTTTTCTCCTACTATATGATTTATCTGTCTGGAAAAGTCAAAGGGAAATATTTTTGTATCAGTAATTTCTTGTATCTGCACTCCAAAACCACTATTGGGAATTCTAGTGCTGGTCTAGCAGTTGCTGTGAGCACTGAGAGGTCCATGTGAGTGAAAAGCTGTATGTATGTATGTGGCTTGCAAAATCCCTTTGGACTCCAGCAGATCTTTCAGTAGCACCAAGGCTCCCCCCATAAGTCCCTGTTCAGCAAAGTCTACATCTTCCAAGACACTACTTAATCTTAGGCATGCCTGTGAGTTATCTATTACACAAAACATACTCTTCCTATTACACTCTGTTCTAACAAAAACAGCAGGATTTGTTCAGAAATGTCAGGCAAAGTGAAGTGGAAAGTAATTTATTTGGACAAGTTATTTTGAACATCCATCCAATGCAAATGCTATAATGTTTGAAGACTTTCTATTTTTAAACATGGATAAATATTCACACATTCTTTCTTATTTGAATTTCCTTTTAGTTTCTATAAAAATAAAAAGTGCAATTTTTATATTGGGGTTTAATTACATTATATAGTTTGATTTTAACATAATTTTGTTATAGTTAAAAAAAAACCAATAAAGCTTTCAGGAAATATCTGCAGCTCCATACCACCTGTGAAATTCCAGCAGGAAATAATTTAATATCATACTGTCAGTTGTCCATGACTATCAGTGGTAAAAGGTATTATGAAATGCAACAACCACTGGTAGCTTCAGTTTGCTGTGCAGCGTGGCTATATTTTCTTTGATGCATACTAATACCAGAAGTTTCAAATTTAGATGTTTACGGAATTCCACTCTGTTGGCATGTTTATATATATATACGCATACATAAATACACATGACAAGCAGAATAATTGATTGAAAATGCTTCTTCCCAATATCTAGACTTATATTTTTTACTTCTATGTGTTTTATATTTTCAGGCTTCTTTTCTTCATTGCAAGTGGTTCCAAGAGGCATTTTTATGGATAGAAAATTTGATGCTTACTTGACAGTTACAGCATGTAAACATTTCCCACCTTCTAAAAATTTCACCAAGAGAGGGCAGCTTTAACCTGTTTTCTGCTGAGGTTACTCTGTACCTCTCCTGCTGTTTTCTGGTTTGGGGAATGGTCTGCTATTAAGAGACTGTCTTAAGATACACTTTTGTCATTATGTCACTGCAGTCATTCTTGCGATATTACTGTGGTATAACTTTATATTAATAGCATTAAAACATGGCTATGCAGCAGCCAGCTGTTTGTAGAGGTAAGGTAACAAGACACCCATAAAAGGGATTTTTTTGTTTGTAATTCTGTCTTCATTCTACTCCATGATTCTTGCATCATTTTTGTAACTAAAAAAATATACTAGTAGTTCAGATTTTAGAAATGAATGCCTATGATGTAAGCTGCACACTAGAAGTGAAGGGTTTGTTCTCATTAGTGTTAATTCAGTTTTCCTACAAGAATTCAGGTTGTAATTAAACGTATCTTATCCTGTTTCAGGTATGGCAATTTAGATGGCGATCCAAAGGAGATATCACCTGTTATTGACCAGTTCATTGAATGTGTTTGGCAATTAATGGAACAGTTTCCTTGTGCCTTTGAATTCAATGAGAGATTCCTCATCCACATACAGCATCACGTCTATTCTTGCCAGTTTGGGAATTTCCTGTGTAACAGCCAGAAGGAGAGACGAGAGCTGAAGTATGAAAGTAGCATATTACGCATTTGATTTCTTTAGTACCATATTTACATACGAGGTCTGTGGCTAGTGGTTTATTGAGGAGTCAGACATTAACCTGCAGTCTGACTCCAGTCTGACATTAACATCCAGTCTGCATGTGTGTGTTTCCATAAGGTGCAGGATGCCTGTTGTCTTCTGGTAACACATATTAATACCACAAAAAGTTGATCCTCTGCAGTGTAGCTCTGCTGGGAGTGTAATCCATGGTGTGCGTGACAGGGATTAGTGAAAAGAGACAAGAGCATTAGTCCTTCAGCCATGTGGGCCTACCTTTACTGCAGCCCTAACAACATATAAGGCAAGCTGTCCCTGTAGCTCTAATATAAGATGATATTAACTCTTAAGTTCTCAATTCAGCAGTTACTGCTTTAACCTGTCTTTGGATCTCATGTCAGGACACTTTAGTTCTGCTCTCTCAGGTACTTCCTCATGAACAGCCTTCTTGTCTGATAGCCCTCCCTAGGACTGAGCTAGCACACTGCCCTTCTGCCCAAACAGGCATCATCATTCCTGTCCATGTTGATGTTTGTATCTGCTTCCTGGGGCCCTGGGTCCTCAATACAGGATGATATCCATCGCTTTTCTCATGTACCCTGGTCATGTCAGCAGTAGCAATGACAGGAAGGTGGCAATTACTGCTGGCTGGTGCCATTTGGTCCTTTTCACTGCTCAAATGCAGAGCAGCCACAGTGCCACAGTCCATTTAAAATCAAAACCTTCACAGATTATCATATCCCAAGACCCAGTTGCATAAGCAATTGCAGTTCAGTGGGGTAGGAATGCTTTTAAATGTGGGCATCCTTTTGATGCAGAGATCAGCCTGAGAGCTTACTTTATGGAAGTGATCCTCTCCACCTCGCAAAGGAACCAGTCTCTCCACCTTTTCTCTCCAGCTGCTCTTGCTTCATGGGAAATGGATTGGATTTTGCCTTCAGTAATCAACAAGGGAATATGGGTCTCTGTTTCTCTATTCTTACATAAGTCTGATTTTGGTAAGGAAGCTGATTGTAAATAGGGAGTACAGAGGACTAGAATGCTCCATCTAAGCTTTAGCTATTCCTGAACTGTAGCAGGGATTTTAATTTTTTTTTTTTTTTTTTTCAGAATCCAAGAACGAACATACTCATTATGGGCTCACTTGTGGAAAAATCGTGCTGATTACCTGAATCCTTTATACAGGTCAGGCCACGGTGAAAACCAAGGGACCCTGCACCCACAGATAGCTCCATGCAACTTCTTGTACAAGTAGGTACTATCACTTGCCACAGAGAATTTTAGAATGTGCTAGTACGGAACAAAGTGACTTCATATACAAGTATTTCTAGTTCTGTAAGGCAGTTTATAGGGGGTAAATTTAATCTCAGATACAATGTGTTTGTTCCTTGTGTGCTCATAGTCAGCAAACACCTCTGCACCATTCCACAACAGAGTATTAGTCTGAAAAGAAGCTTAAGATTAAAGCTATATTGATAGTTGTGTGTCCTAATTTCATGGTTACTCACTTCTTCCACTGAGCAATGCCTCTTTCAATTCTGTTCTTGTCTGTGGTTTCTAAATTTATAGCTGCTTTAATTTTTTCCATCCCAAGATTTTGAGATGGTTATTTGGATCAATTGGTACCAAAAATAAAAAGGATCTTTTCAAGAATGTTATGGTTTCATTGCTAAAACAAGCGTTTAGTAAAACAAAAAGGAGACTTTCCCCATGTTGCTGTTATAGCTCAAAGTAAGTTTTACTTGATATTTTTTAAAAAAGGTAACAAAATATCATCCTTTTTGAAACATTACTACTGACATTCTGACTTAGTTGTGCCATTAATCTTAACAAACTTAAGGAGAACTTTAATAGAAATTCATGAAAATTGTGATTTAAGTAAAACTAATCACTTTGTTTTCCAGTTGAAAGTAACAGCACCTATAAAAACTCAATAAAAATCCTAAATAACAGAAATTGAATTTTTCATGTCTACTATACCAGACTTTAAAATAATTTAAAAATAGTAATTAATTATATTCTTTGCGATAGTGGGATTTATAAAAGAGGTACTGTAACAGCAGATCCTCCAATGCATGAGTAATCCTGTTGATTTAATGGAATTACTTGAGTGCGTAAAGACTTCCAAGCAGGAGCTATCAGATGATAAACTTAAGGGGGAATGTGATTTAAATAGCATACTATTGGGATAGGAATAATAAGCCACCAATGAGCACGCACGTGCTCTGAAAATATCTGTCAGCTACTTGGCTAGACAGCTGCAGCTGACGGCAGGGCTCAGCTACTTAACCTGTCTGCTGAACTGGTTACACTCAGAGTCTGGCTCTGGCCATAGCGTCAGGAAGGCAGCAGACAGAGGAGCCCTAGAGGAAGCTACACACTTACAGTTTGAGTCCTTTCCTCCTGAAAATGAAAAATCAACTGAACTGTTTAATTAAAGGTTTGTCAAGTAATTACACAGAACAGGAGGAGAAATTGCCAGTGTATATAATTGCTTCATCCATAGGCAGTTTAAAATGTCAGTTTAAATTGTAAGAGAACAGGACACCATACTGGTTTTTACTCATGATTTTTAACCCTATTTTACATAGCAGAACACCCCCACCCCAATTAACTGCCTCCCTGCCCCCCCAACCCCAGACAAAAATAAGCATACAGAATTTCAAAGTTGACTTCATGACAAAAACAACTGAGAACTAGGAATATGAAAAACGGTCTTTACCATTGGCTGTTATATAAGTACCATGAAAATGCTCTGGAGCCCATAGTGTAGAACAACAAAATAATAAAAAACGAGTAACACAAAATTTTGCATTCAGACATGTGATCTAAGTCAAAGCTACACTCACCCTTCTTTTTATTGCATATCAAAATTGGTTCAAGGTCCTTATGTCCACAGACTTGTACCTTCAGGACAGAGCAAATGCAAAGGAACAATGAACAAGCCATGGATGCATCATTTAGAACAATGTCTGGGGGAGGGGGAAAGAAAGTAAAAAAGAGTGTGCATTTATGTCTCAAGAGCCTACCTCACTGAAAGAAAATTCCTGACCTTTTCATTAATTCCAGGTTCTGGAGTGGTATGTACAACCGCTTTGAAAAGGGACTGCATCCTCGGCAGTCAGTTACTGATTATCTGATGGCAGTGAAGGAAGAAACTCAGCAACTTGAAGAAGAGCTGGAAGTCTTAGGAGAGGTAATAAACACTTGAGCTTGATACCCCAGACTCAGTAACTGATGATAAATGAAACTCAATTCCATACTCTGCAGTCACCTACACACTACATCCTTTTCTGGAATGAGAGTGTTCATCTGTCATCTTTGTTCTCAGATAAATTATCACAAATGTTTTGCATTAAGACACAAAAGTGGTCTTTTTTTTCTTTGAGGATAAAGTTTTACCTGTGTTGGTGCGTAAGTACTACTGGAAGTAAGTTTAATCCTTCTGTACCTCAGAAGGAATTGTAGCTCAGAAGGCTGCTGTAAGTCAGCCTTGGTTTGTGATAAATTGTGCACTTCTCAAACTCCATAGACAGTTTAAAAGGGTGCTAGTTGGGTTGGGCTCTGAACTTATACTAAAAATAAAAAAAAAAAAGGTAAAGACACAGAAGAGGATTACTGGCCCTAAACGTGTGCATGTAATATGTGTTTCCTTTATTTCAGCGATTGGCAAATCTTCAGAAATCACAATTAGGTGATAATAAAGTCAAAAGTAAGCAACAAGACCGAAGCAAACAGTTAAGGCTGTCTACTTCCAACAACAGCTTAGCTAACACTCCCCAGGAGTACAGCAACGATCTGAAGTCATTCCCATCCCGGAGTCCTTCACAAGGGGATGAAGAAGATTCTGCCCTGATTTTGACACAGGACAACCTGAAAAGTTCTGATCCTGACCTCTCGGCCAACAGTGATCAGGAGTCTGGTGTGGAGGACTTAAGCTGTAGGTCCCCAAGTGGGGGTGGCTGCTTGCCAAGTGAAGACAGTGGCAAGGACTCTGATGAGGCTGTATTTCTGGCAGGCTGAAACACCTTCACAGCAGCAAGGATCCAGATGAAGTTGAGTCTTACACAGTCTGGAATGACATCTTCTCGTCAGATGAAGAATGGAAGTGGTCTGTAGCCTAAAGAAATAATCCAAAGAAAGGGAACTGTGCAATTGTGTAAGTAAAGATCCAAGCAGAACAGGCTCTTATTAAGACATAATGCTAAAAAAGGTAGTATCTGCTGTTATATTTAGTTAAGCTAATGTGGTATTTGCTTTATCAATGCTGTACATAATTATTCCTTACTTTGTACATTTCCATAATTATTTATTGTACATGATAATAGTTCTTCTCCAAAGTGTGAAATTCCAAAGTACTCTCTTAAAGAAGGCTGAAGAGGCAGTAGTGTTAGCCTTACTAGTGAAGCAGTCAAAACTTATTTTTGTAGAGCTCTTCTGCCTTCAGACATATTATGTATATTCTTCACTGTTTTGTTTTTTTTCACAACAGGTGTTAAATTTTGAATTCAAACAATTATTTTGCATATCCTCCTACTAGAATTCTTTAAAGTAAAGTAAAACTAACAAATGGACATGCTGGGCAAGGGGACAAATGGAGCTTTGATCCTGACAAAAAATCCTTTAGTAAGCAGTTTCTGCTGCTGCATGTGAATGCATCCCATTTGCACTTGGTCCTCAAGCAGTGTTGAAAGTTCAGTAGTTTCTGTGACCAAAAGTTCAAAGGAATATAACAATATTCACACAGTCTTTGTGCTAGAGCATCCCTTTATAACGAAAGGTACATTAGGCAGTTTACGCTAGCCTCTTTATGTTTTGTTCTCAAGTTTTTTTCTATCTTACCCTTGTTCCAAACCATCTACCTAAAATTTTAAAGGTAGTAAAATCCCAAATTCTCCAGCCTATTCTGATTCCTACTTGAAAATGTTTTATTTGAGTGGAAGTGAGCTACATATACAGTGCAGAGGAAAGAGAATATAAAACCACTTACAAAAATCACGTATGAAAGCATCATTCTGAATTCCTACATAAAGGAAGGTTATGCCCATAAAGGAACTGTTGTAAAGAATATTCCTTCCAAATTCTGTTGTTCAAAATAAACTAACCACTAGCAACCAGTTTTTCTGTCTTCACAAAAAATTTCCCTTTTACTATTTGCCAAACTGAAGAGCATGGTAATGCTAATTTAAGAAAAGAACTGATTCAGCATTTACCAGAAAGTTTAATCTTGTTATCATATTTTTAAGATTGTATGGGAGTAATAGTTTTCATAATCATCAGTACAGAAGTCAACAACTGAAAAATGTTTAAAATTTGGAATGTCTTGAAACTCACTAAAAAGGTGGCCAAATTAGGCTTCAATTCTTCCAGGTTTCTTTTTTATTTTTAAATATTGGTTAAAGCAAGCAGCTAAAAATATAGTTCACACAGCTGCTCTTACCTGCTTGGGGACAATGTGGTATTGAACTCTAGTAAAGCAAAGTGGTAGTAATGTAAATTTACTTTGATTGCATTTCACATTACTCCTTCAAATACAGACTTATATTACATAAATATGCCTCAATTTAGAATTGTTAGATTTTATTACATTTATGGAATGGTTTTCATTCTGTTCTGTGAACTTACATTATTAAAACTGAGTACGTAAACTTCAGTATTATTAATATCCTCCTAAGGGAGCTGCTGTCTTTGAACAAATAACTCCTAACAGCAAGGTTTATCTTACAGTGGAAAGGACAGATCCTCAATTTGATAAATCCCTATAGCTCAGTTCAAATAAATATGACTCTAAGGTATACTCTGTTGAGAATCTACCCTTCTGTTTTTAATCTTTATGAATTTTTATAAATGAAATCCCTGATTTTAATTGCACTTTTAAAAATGTTTTGTATTTTGAGCACAGCCCGTAAAATTTGTTATTAGAGACTTTGAATGCATTTTCTCAAACTAAAGAAATATGCTGCAAAGTCAGCAAGAAAAACAAAACACACAAATATTCTACCTAAAAATGAGCAATGCTATTGCACATCTTTAAAATATAAAATTATATGATATTGTGTCCTATTAGACATGTCTAGAAATAAATGCAGAACTGCAAGATATGCAAATTCAAAGCACTGTCTTCATGTGGCTTATGCAACTCTTTGTAACTAGCTTCACAACTAAAATATTAACATTTTCTTTATTAAGCCTTCACTTAGCAGCCCTCTGTGATGTCTTTCAGCTTTGAAATTTTGCATTAGCTGCTACTGTTTTCACTGTACTGCATGCATTTGCGGCATTATCAGGCTAATGAGAAACACTTTCAAATAAACACTTAGGTGTAATTTAATTTTATTTCACACCAGTGAGTGAAACAAAGGTTTGCTATCCTGGCTTTTGTACTGTAGTTTTTCATTTACTCACGAGTCACTTTGCCACTAAGAACAAGGTATTTTTCTGTCTTCCTTACTTTGATACTTTAATCCAGTAGTTTTAAGCTATGGAGAATCTACAACTGATAACTAAGAAAACCAAGACTCTCATCAATTGTGTTAATTATATGGGAACATGTTACAGCCCTGTATTTATTTTTTTTTTTTAGGAAATGCAAACCAAAAAAGATTGAGAAAACCATACTGATTTCTTGTAGCCTTGTGCTGCAAACCTTTGCAAAGTTGGCATAAGGCCACCGTAATTTGAAACACGACACAGATGAAGGTAGCTAAACTGCTGGAAAGGCCTAACTAGGTTCCGGCTGGTCTTTAGTATGAAAATGAGCCTCTAAAGGACACTGAAGGCAATGGGGTCAAACAGCTGAAGACTTCTCTACAGACGATCACCAGAAGGAAAACCTATTCACTAGCTGCTTTTATTGGTAGCTCTGTACAAGAGAGAAAAAGGTGGTAAACTGCAAATGGATTCTAAAAATCTGAGAAATAGAATTAAAATGTTGGAGGGCACAACTCAGAGCAAATTGTATCATTAAAAGTAAGAAGAGAAAAAAGAAAAAAAATAAGTAAATGGAGGGAGGCAGGGAAGAAAAGCTCTTTGTAAAATCATCAAGGCAGGGAACCACATTCTTTGAAGACCGGGCAAGCCAGAGCACAGGTTCACATAGCACAGAACATGTTTAATGACACAAACTAATAACAATTAAGCCCCAGTAACAACCAAGAGATAGCCTTTGCAATGAAGATAAGCACGTCATCTCTGTTAACTAGCTAACTTCATGCTTTTATGTAGATGTTGCCTTGATCTGCACACAGAGTTCTCAAGTAGATCACGAACACAGTCAAGGTCAGGGGCTGTTTCTGGGTGCAGGCTGAAGGCTGAGTGCAGCTTTTAGGCTGGTTTGTCACCCTTATGCTCTGTAGTGCAGAGACAGGTAAACAACACAGTGATTGAAAAATCCTCCAAGGACAGGAAAATCATTGACAATTCATTTGGAAAGGGAGAAACATGTGGTGGGTCAACTTATCACAGTACTAAGACGCATGAAAAATCTGCCAAAGATCTAGAGCCAAGCGTATTGCAAAACCTGAATTCAGAGAGGCCAGAAACACTGCCAAAGTGAAGCAGTAAGGTAAAATAACCATTTAACCTATAATATTTAAATTGCCAGTAAGGCACAGAAAACAGCAAATCAAATCATCCTAAATCTTAAAATAAAATCTAGTGGTCTTTTAATATAAATTATTCTGGAAAGAAGCTAACGAAACCTTAGAGGTCCACCAGAATTGTGACTGAGTTCAGGCAAGGACTCACCTTTTAAGTCTGCTGGTTGCCAAGGTTTTTTGGATTAATTTATTCCCTTTGTGGAGACTAAAGAACACAGCTCTTTTATGTGAAGTGTTTTCTTCTTATTGATATACAAGCTTTCTTCATAGCTTATTACTGTAAGTGTGATGTCTACAAGGTATCTGACCAAAACAAGGTGCTTACAGAAGACAGAGATTCAATATGAGTTTTCAAAGCCTGTTTTAGTGAAGGTGGCTCCAAGAATTACTGCTACTGAAAGGGTTAAACATGAAAAGCTCACATCATTACTCATGAAGATATTAAGCTTCTCCTTCAGTAGCTGACTGCATCCATTTCCAACATAATTCTGTATCCACTCAAGAAGTCCGGCAATGTCAAATGCCTGACAAGTTAGATGATTACAAGATATATTAAAATCCCAAAGCCTTTATTTTTAAGTTTAGCACATTACAGCATTTACTGTTCAGAATAAAGACACAATTAAGGCTGATAACTTTGTTGTCAGAGTTTTAATTCAGTTTGAGCTGAAGGTCTCTTAAATCTCTCTTTTAGAAAGATTTATTGTAGTCTTTGAAGGGAGCAGTAAGAATTTGGACATGAATAAAACTGTAAGATTTCTAACTTATACATTTGGTCCAGGTTCAAAGCACCAAACTGCAGGAGCACCTACATAGCAAACAGAATTAATAGTACATACTGCCTAGAACTGACTTTATCATAACCGTCTCTTGCTTGCACTGGTGGCTAGCACAGCAGAGTGCCTCCTCAGCAAGTTTGCTGATGACACAAAGCTGGGAGGAGTGGCAAATACTCCAGAGTGCTGTGCAGCCCTTCAGAAGGCCCTCAACATGTTGGAAAGATGGGCAGAGAGACCTTCTGAAATTCAAAAAAGACAAATGAAGAGTACTGCACCTGGGGAAGAGTATTTCTGGGCTCCTCAGCACAAGAGAGACACGGAGCTCCTGAAGTGGATCCAGCAGAGGGCAACAAAGATGCTGAGGGACTGGAGCACCTCAGTGATGAGAACAGGCTGAGAGAGCTGGGCTTGTTCAGCCTTCAGAAGCAACGACTGAGAGGGGACCTCATCAATGTCTGTAAGTGTCTGAAGGGAGAGTGTCAAGAGGTTGGGCCCAGGCTCTTCTCGGTGGTGTCAGGCAATAGGGCAGGAGGCAACAGGCAGAAACTGATGCATAGGAAGCTCCACCTGAACATGAGGAAGAACTTCTTTAAAGTGCAGGTAACCAAGCACTGGAACAGACTGCCTAGAGAGGCTGTGGAGTCTCACTCAGTGGAGATACTCAAGAACTGTCTGGATGCAATCCTGCACCATGTGCTCTAGGATGTCCCTCCTCGAGCAGAGAAGTTGGACCAGATAACCCACTGTGCTGTCTTCCAACCTTACCCATTCTGTGGTCCTCTGATTTAGCAGTAAGATCAGTTACTGAACTTAGGCAAACTCCAGGCAGCTACAATACAGAATGTACTCCTCCCATCAACTACTGCAACATCAGAGAGAAGCCATCTCCTTACTCTTACTTCTTGCTGAGTTCTCTTTCCCACTTGGCAGAACACGTGACGATGATATAGTGCAAGGCTCCCAAGACACAAGTCACTGTACATAGCCTGTTATTCCAGATTGCTTAAAAGTTCACTCAACACATTTCAAAAGCCTTCAGAATATGCATCTAACAGCAGCTGCCATTCTCTTACACTTTACAGAGAGTTGTTTAAAGGTGGATTTACACCTACACTCGATATTTTGGAAAAAATAATGTAAGGGACGTGCTCAACAGTGAGCTACCAGCATGTAGAAGCAAAAAACTTAACTCTTGACAGAGTGTTATCAGTGTTCTACTAAGTCTTCTGGTGAATGTGGAACCACTGTAGGACTAAAGATAAGAAAAAAACCCAAACCACAAGGAGAAAATACAAACCTGCATCAGCTGGGCCTTTAAAGACCAGAAACAGGCTGGCTTTTCTTGGATGCGATCGGATTCCTGCACTAACTCAACATACATCACTGTTGAATACAATGCTTCTTTACTAGAGGATGGGTTCTGAATTTGTAGATTTGCTAAAGTAACATAAGAAGAAAAGCTGAAGTGTTCAGAACTTGTACTATTTGGGAAGCAAATCCCCTGAAGGTGACCTGGTTAAAGCATTCAGTGGCAGCAGAGCACCATAATACATGACACAACATTCAACATGAGGAGGCAAATGAGAACAGAAGCCTGCCATTCCATGCTATTATAAAACACAGAAAGAAGATACCAGCTCAATACCACCAGATGTCTGGTCATCCATTCCTTTCTCTGCTTACAGGGAAGAAACAATAATAAAAAACCAGCCCTGTACAGAGTTGTGAGTCTAGTCTTTAACGATAGCTAGATCCCTAGAAAAAGATCAGAAACAACTTATATATATCCAGCACAAAAAGAGATGAGAGTTTGTCAAGAAGGTAACAGCGATGACTTAAATCTAACTCTTCTCCAGAGCTGCATAAATCATGATACTCAGAGACAAAAGTCCAGAACCACTTGGAAACCTATATGATCTCATTTCTAGCTAGGGCTTTAGTTAGCACATTAACAGAAGTGCTATGACAATATACAATACAGAACATACTGTAAAATTATTGCTTAACCATGGCACTTATAAAGTGCTGATTTTCAGACACCCAAGTATCTTCATTGGGTCCTATCAATTCTCATCAGATATACCACCATCCTAAAAAAGTCAGCTTACCAGATGCAAGATTCAGTCACTAAAGAGCAGAATTAAATCTCACTTTCAAATTCTATCCCTTGCCTTAACATAGCACACAGTGCAACTCCAACCACATTAGTTTCTCTTTCTTAAAATTAGGAAAAAGTAACTGTTTCCCACAGAACTTCAATGATAGTTTTTGTAAAGTGCTTCTGATTCCTCACATGATCAACATATTCATATTGCATAGAACAGAAACTGGGAGGTGACCTGATTATTAATCCTTGAAGTACAAAAAAAAAAAAAGAAAATGAAATTGTCAGATGAAAACTGTGTTTAATTATAGTGGTAGATACCAAGCCACTCCTGAAATCAGTGCATCAGTGCTACTAAGCAACATACGAAATCTAAGCAGAGATCATTTATTCTATTTTGATTCCAATATAATTTGTTCCAACATATTCTTTGCTTAATCCCAATCTATTTATCCAAAACACAATATAGGCTACACTTAGTTTTCTATTATTACTTGGAAGTAAAAAACTTGTTCTTCAGTATTTTGGCTTCAAGAAAAAACAGCTTGTGAATCCACTGACCATCTCAGTTAAGAAGTTCTTCAGTTTCCAAAGTCCTATCAACACTTATTTCAGAGTCTTCCACAGATCAAGCCAAATCTATGTTTAAAGTTCAGAATACAAAAGATATGAATTATGTTTTTATAAAAATGTAAAAAGCTAGTCAAAATTACATGTTTAGATATTTAATCTCTGAGGAATGAAGTATAGCAGCAGGGAACTTAAATATAATAAGAATTATCAATAAATACAAGAAATTAATCCAAAGATTGCAATAGAAGGATTCTTGAGTACAATGAGAATATAAAGAGGCATTCTAATTTGTACAAAAACCATTCCAACTTTGTATACAATCTCTTCTATAAATACAACCATTTAAGATGAAATGCTTATTTGCAAATAATAATTATTAAAAAGTGTGCTTTATTGGGTTTTTCATTCGTTTTCTTGGCAGGTGTAGTTTGCGGGAAGTCTGTAAAGACAAATTTCCATAGTTAGATATTTTAACTCCTCCAGAAGTTGTTTTAAATACAAATAACAACAGATCCAGTACATACTTGATTTCTACAGCACCATTAGAACACTAAGCACTGTAACAACTCCATTTGCAGTTATGCAGTGTGGAACCTTATGGTAAATTGTTTTTAAAAATAATGTTTACCTATAGCGGAGCATGAAATTGGCTGTGCATTGCTATTGCCTGTTGAAGTTTTTCCTCTTTGGCTCGTCTGCAGTGGCACAGCTACAAAACAAGAAGTACAAGACTGAGTTCTGAACACAATTGTTATAATGCATATCAGTTTCTCTTTAATTATTTAGCTACTTTGCAGACTTTTTTAAAAAAGAAAAGTCCTCCGACTTACCTCCCTTCGTTGTTCAGGCTGAACAACGGTCTATACTGATAACATGATTCCATCCACAATTGTTTACAAGAGGATTGTTTGTAAAGTTATGAAATGCACTTACTAGGCATCTTTACAGAAAGGTACACTGCCTGCTAAGTTACTTCTGTTACAGTAAGAATGGTGTTTTTTCAACCTCAGTTACTTATTTGGTGATAGCCATCAACAAAATTATTATTTTAATAAGTTTAATAAATTAAACATTAATGTTGTTTAATACAACATGTCATTTTATGTTGACCTTCCAAATTTTAAATGTACCATGTGGCTATCTTCCCTGTATCTGTATTCAAGAAAGTGGCACAAAAATATTTGCAACAACACACCAATAGGGTATAACGCTGGAGACCTCTGCACTCCTGCCTTAAAAATATGTGCCTTTGAAATGTATATTCTAAATATTCTAAATACACTGATTATATTCTAAATACGCTGAAGCCAGTTAAGGATAATTTTTTCTTCTGTCAAAGTTCACTAAAGCACTGTTCTGTGCCACAGGACTGCTCAAACTCTAAGTCCCAAATCTATTTATATGTCGTACATATCTCAGATTAGAAGTATTTGTATATTACATACCGTTCTCTTTTCCATGAAACTACTAAGAAAGTCATCTATTTCTGTTTTGCCTTCCAAGAAGTCTTCTGCAATAGTGTCAGACTCCTCTTCAGCTTCATGGGCAGCTACTTTAAGTCTGGCTTGCAGAGCACTTGGACTGCAACTCTAAGAAAATAAAAATTCCTACGTAATATTACGCTGTCCATCCCAACTTACATTTCCAAGGCTATATAAATATGGAGTATGTGGATAAAGCATTATTATTACATAAAAGCCTAAGTGACCAGATGAAGCTTCATCTCCAAGAAACAGTACAGCTTGTTAAACTAGAAAGGATTCAATGTGAGAAAAGTGTTGCAAGTTTAGGTCTTGATACACAGTCATTCTCACAAATGTATAAAGCTTTTCAATTTTTACCCTACACTGTAGAAAGCATCCAGCTTGGAAATCTGACAGGTTCTTGAGTGCATGATTTCTCAGCAGAACTAGCGTTTCAAGTGTCTTCAATAAATAGGGTCTACTTTTGAAACTCAGTTGTGAATCTGAGAAGTATAAAAAGGTAAAAAAGCACTTACTGTTCAGCTTTTAAATACCTTTGAAATGAATGTGGAGAGGAAGACAGGAAAGCAAAAAGCACCTACTGAAGAATTAGATGGACTGCTAATCTAAACCAGTATACTCTATTTTTCTGATCTTATAAACCTCAAACCTTATTTCTGTTTATTGCATACGATTTCGTTATTTTTCCTCTAATATGTTTGAGCAGTTAATCAGAACATGATTCACATCCAGTAGGGGTCTGTGCAGAGACAAAACTGCAAAATTAAGATATTTATAGATTTTAGATGCTTGGCCTACCCTTCCATCTACTGCATGAAAAATATTTTACTTAAGGACTGTAAAACTTTAATGTAATCAGAAATTTCCTATTAAATTAATCTTGCACCAAATCAGGAGATTCTGCTCTAACAGAAGATCACTAAAATTCACTCACAGTACAAGTAAAAAGACTTGTCTGGAACTCTGAAGGACAGAGAATAGGAGATACAGGTGGAGCACAGCAAACACCAATACATGAAGATATAGCATATATGGGAAAAAAGCAGAAAAATTCACTAGTAACTCGTCAGCTCTCAGCCCCCTAACAATCATTAAATCGAACCAGCAAATCTAACTTAGAAAAATAAAAGGTAATACAGAAGTGGGATATTATGTCCTGTTCTTAAGTGGCTTCTTACAGAAATAAGTTTCTCAATGTCAACTACCTAGATCCACTTTAAAGACAACTTGCATCATATGGAAAGGAGGCATTAGGAGCCAGACTACTCTCATTTTCCAGTGAGGAAACATTTAATACTTTTAGATCATGTATGAAATAATTCAGTTTGCTGTCATGCAATTTTTTCATTGTTATTTTGTTACTCTGGGGGCATTCTGAAATTCGGGTACTATGTGTGCTAATTTGATGGACTGTTATATTCTCAGGTGACAAGTCTTGCAAATAATAAAGATTTCAGTGCAGGAACTGGTTTGTGAGAAGTTACATCTTCTAATGCACAGCCTGGTAAACACACCAAGAAATTATTTTCCTTCTTTGAATTACTTTCTGAAGTAGTAACTTTACCCAGTTTGTGCTTTTGAATGTGCTATGTTTGACAACATGTTGAATGTTATCCAACATATTGCCCAAAGTAAGCATACCCAGTGAATCACAGAATTTCATTTATAAAGTTATCATTTTGACCATTTTCACCTGGTACAGTTTTACAAGGTCACTATGTTAAATGAGTATCATTAATTAAACAAGCCTTCTTTAAAGATCATTCTATTCTTAAAACTGGTTTGGCCCAGGATTTTACTTAATAGCTCTAGATGCACAGCACTCTCTTCTTCCAACTGTTCTTCTGTCATAGCGTTAAAAAACAAAAACCCAACCAAAGAAACCCCTCTTTTGCTTTTAACCTGTTTGGTACACCATCCCATTTTTTTCATACTTTATATGAATCTATTTCATATAACATTAGAGTTAACCAGAAGAATGTTCTTAATGGTTAAACATACAAATCAAACCTTCCATTTTATTGAAGTATTCTTAAAGGATAATGTATAGAAATTATACCTCGCTAAGTTCATGCTGTCTTTGCATCTTTTTTTCAAAGGCTGCTTTCATCTGTGTAAGTTGTTCATACTGGAAGGAAAAAGAAATATAACATTTTTCCCTTGAAAAACACCAAATATTATTGCTAATATTTCTGAAAAAGATTTTATTGCTCACTTACTTTATCCAACACTGTCTGTCTTTTTGCCTCGAGACTAGGCTCCAGCAACAAGTTTTTTCCTGTAAAATAAAGTCACTATTACCACTTTTTTTTAAAGGATTCAGTTCACAGCACACAGCCACAGATGATAACATTTTGACACCTTACTTGCCAGCTCTTCGATGCTTTTCACTAATTCATCTCTATCAGTAATGACTTGCTTCAGTTGCGGTAGAGCCACAAATTGTTCCAGTAACACCTCCTCTTGCTCGTTCATACTGGTCAGCTGTGATATGCTACGTTCAAACAGAACAGGAGCAGATTTAAATCTAACAGCAAACACCACATGCAGAGTAACTCACCTCTGCCAAAACTTTGAGGCATTTTTGGGGATTTTACAGACATGTGACACTTGACTACAACTTCTTTTTCCCCTTTCTCCTGGATCATGGTCACTAATATATACAGCAGTAAGCTTAAAAAGTAGCATGTTAAGAAGTATCACCCGTGTCAAGGCTTACTTCCTATAAAGTGCTTTTTAGTGCTACTTTAGTGGGTTGATCGTGTCCAGCTACCAGATGCCCACCCAGCTGCTCTCTCAGTCCCCCTCCTCAACAGGATATAGAGAAAAAGCTCGAGGGTTGAGATAAAGACATTGAGATCACTTACCAATTACGATCACATAAAAAACACACTTGGAAAAATTTAACTGAATTTACTGTCAATTACAATAAGAGTTGGATGGTGAGCAAGAAAGACAAAAACTAAAACACCTTGCTCCCTTTTTCCCCAGGCTTAGCTTCATTCCTTCATTCCCAACTCCTCTACTTTCCACTGCCTTCTGCTCCTTGGGGCAGGGAAGGAATTGTAAAGGTAGCAGTCAGTCCTTATAATTCATCTCTGCCGCTCCTTCCTCCTCACACTTTTGCCCCACTCCAGTCTAGGTTCCTCTCTACAGATTGCCATCAGTTCCTGGCAGGAGAAACTACTCTAGTTTGGGCTATCCATGTCTGCAGTTTCCTTCAGGACAAATTTGCCTGCTCCAATGTGGGGTCCTCTATGGACTGCAGTGTGGGTACTGCCCCACCATAGTCCTCTCCATGGGCTACTGTCCTGCAGTGGATTTGCTGCCAAGCCAGCCTGGCTCTAGGGCAGCCCCTGACCCCTCTCACAAAGGCCACCCAAAAAGCCCCCCAGCTACCAAAACCTTGCCACCTACACACAATACATCTATTCAGAACAGCTGCAATATCATTTGTCATTTAACTCAACTATCACCACAAGAATCATAGAATTTTAATCCAGTCTTCTTGAAAGGACCAGGCTCGATTAGAATATTTCGTTTTAACAAACAAATTACACTTCCTGCAAAACCAGCTAAATTAAGCTGATTTAGCTAAATTAAAACTTTGGAAGGTGTCAAAGGAAACAAAAAAAACACCCCAGAAGTCCTTCTTGCTAAAGGTCTTCTCCTTTTTGAGAGGACAGAGTTTTCAATTGCTTAACTATGACACCACAATAAAGATGTGAGATCCAAAGGAAACAAATCTCCTAAGACCCTCAGAATTAATATCCAAATTTGTTATCCATTCTATCCCAGTTAACTGATATAGGAGGCTGTCTCATTGGATCTGAGCAAACTGCAGGGAACAACTGCTAATAAAATTTGAACTGTGATGAGATGATGAAAGTATTTGTGCAGTATGTACATAAAATACTCGGATGTAGAAGTGGTTTGCACTGGGAAACCTAGCACGGTTACCATCTGGATTTGTCTAACCCAGCCCACCCTGCACATGCTGAGCTGCTCACAGAACAATCCACTGCTACCCTGCACCACAGTCCTTTTGAATTTAAGAGAATGTAATTTGTGAACCAGCCTCAAGCTGTCCCATTTCCTCTTTCAAAAGTTATGCTTATTGTATTAATAGCAATTAAGTCCCTGGTAAGGCCTCAGAAAACAGCAGAACACTGACAGTTAGGAAAAGTAAAAATAAATGCTCTTTTTCCTGGTGTTGAATCAAGAAGATTAGATTGAAAGAATCAAATAGATTAGAAAACCCTAAACAAGCAGCACATTTGAATACAAGTCCGGCTTACTTTGTGACTCCACAATTTTGGTATGTGGCAGTTCTCCTTTCCACAATTTTTATAAAAATCTCAGTAATGTGTATAGACTTCTGACAAAAATCACACAGACCAGCAGTGACTGCCTTTTAATAACTATGGAAAGTTTAACTACCTTCTGAAAATTTACCTTAGTTCTGAGAGTTCCGGAAAGGTATCAGGAACATCAGGCATCTTATAAGTAAATCCATTCTGGCCAACCTAAATGTAAGTTCAGAAATGCTTAATAGATTTTTGAAGAGCAATTTCTTGATATTTAACCTGCTTCCAAAACTGGAGATGGCTATTTGCCAGCAAGAAAAGTAGGAAAAGCAGTAAGAAGCAGTAGTACTAGTCTCTGAGCAGAAGACATCTCAACTCAACAATGGCAACAAAACGCTCGGGAATGTTTGGGGAGACATATCACAAAAGATGAGTCAGTTTTGGAGGCAAATAATTCTGACTTGCCGTGTCCTTCGTTTGAAAACAGTTGGGTGACAGAGGAAATACACGTGAGTAGAATTCAGAGAAGTGACAACAAAGAAAGAGATTGCCATTTTGATCTCTTGCATGTGGTTTTTAAAGCTATAATCCCTCAGAAAAAAAAAGGTTTTAGACAAGGAAAAAGCCTTTGTCTTCGTAGAATGTAGAAAATTTGAGTTTCACAAAGCCAGAAAAGTGTCTCCAAAGATTAAGAAAACTTTTGTTTCTAAAGACAAGCTTTTATTAAAGACTAAATATTTACATATAAAGTTTTTAGAAAACATTAAAAAAAATTCCTTCCAGAGTTCATCAGAGAGAAGGGGTTTGATATACACATATAAGATATAACTCTACATATAAAGGCTTAATAATTGCACATTGTCCTCATCTGAAGGTTCTGGGCAGGAAAGAAAAAAACCAAAACATTTTCTGTGGTTGGAAAAACAGTTACAGCTGCGCTATGGAGAGTGCAGCTCTAAAAAAACCTCCCCTGTATTCAAAGATATTTAGCATAACACTAGTTTCACTGAAACTCAGAAAGACATACTTGCTGCTTCGACTTCAAGTTCCAAAAAACTTTTTCTCAAAGGCAGAATGCTTTCCTAACACCAGCAAAACAATGAAGTGCAGTCACATGAACTGCATCCTTGAGTTTTGTGGCAATGCCCTGTGTGCCCTCGAGGGAACTTATACTCAAGTGTCTGACAGCTCAAGCAGCAAAACTCAGAGCACAGACCTGAAGCACAGCTTCTGCTGTGGGAACAGGTAGTGGCAGATCAGCAATCAAGCCATAGGAGGGAGCAGCAGGCTTGTCTGTAGTGTAGCTTGAAGAAACTGATTCAGCAACAGGCATGGCTGCCATTGTTCTATTTGTTTCTTGAGGTGGGTATGGAGGAAGAAATGGAAACCCCTGAGGAGCAAAAGGAGGCATTCCAGCTGGTTTGTTGAAAAGGCTAAAAACAAACAAAAAAACCCCACAACCATGAGCAACCAACTGCTTACAGCACATTTCTTATCATTTGAATTATAATTACTAGATCACATAAAAGATATGACTGAATTTTCAGATGACCATAAACTTTGCATTATCTATTCTGAGTTACTTCCAATGTCATAAGTCATTTTGTCTTATACTGCAATATAATACAGAACTCCATTAAACTATATTCTTGTAGAGCAGCCAAATAGACATGCTCTTAATTATAAGAAAACTGCTTCACAAAAATTTGAGTGTATAAATTTAAATTCTTTCCATCCTGAAGTTGTGAGAAACATACTTGTGTCATGCATTAGTTCTTATTTATGGTATAGCATTTAACAGTTTGAGCAACACACACGTAGTTACTTCCAAATAACAGGGACGATTATTTTTAAATTCACAACTGCAGCTGCCTCTAATCCTAGTATCACCGAGAGCCACAAGAACCGTAGTTGCACTGATAAAGTTGGAATGCCTCAGACCACTTTTGCATCTGTAATGCAATTCTTTAAATTGCACAATTTATGTTGCACAGTTGTGCAACAGAAGCTGCCGTAAGCCTGGGAGGTTATGAACACAATATGAAAAAACACAACTGCTCAGATCATGATCTACAGCAAATTCTAGATTTCCTCTGATAATGTAAGTATTCTTTTTCAAGAAAACAGATATAAAGTTACATCAGCAAGTTGATATATTAACCCAAATGAATTTTTGTGTTTTTTCTCAAAACAATCATGTCATCGAGCATGCACATGAAATTGCAAGGACAGGGAATCTAATTCTCCCAATATATCCGTTACATTATTCCTGTCCCTGCCCTCCTAGTAATTGGTTTAGTCTCTTTTTTAAAAGTTAAGTTAATACACATAGTTTCATTCATCATGTTTATAGATAACTTACTATGGAAATGATGTTGAGCTAGGAGCCAGGACTGGAGGATTCTTCCAAAACTCATCCAGTAAACTTTGAATAATTTTTCCAAGATCTGAGTGCATTGTAAACTGGAAACAAAACCCAATGTAGAAGAAAAATTATGCCTGGAATTGAAGAGGTCCAAAATGTGCTGAACTTAACTGTTTATTATGCCCACACAGTGCTTGGAAGCTATTTCAGACATATCAGCTACTGTAACCCGTGTATGCATAAGCTCCAAATAAAGTGATAAAGCATCCCAGAATTGAATAAAAACTAGAAGTCTTTTGTATATTCCATTATAAATGGAGAGTCAGCGAAGTACAATATTTCTGTTACACATCAAAAAAAATCCCACCTTAATTGCCAAGTTACATTTGGGAAAACAATGAAAGGGGGGGGAAAGATGCAAGGACAAAGGCATTAATTGCCTTCTGAAAGAGTCAGAACCTCTTCCCCACCCCAAAAAACTACCACATCCTTGTTGACAAAGAAAAGGGGAAAGAACAGCATATTAAAATCCTGAATATTCGAGCTAAAACCCTGACGTTGTTCTAATAGGATTAGGCTGAAAAGAACTATGTTACAAAACAGTCTTAAAGCATCCCTCTCCTTCATTTGGAATATACTGTAGAGAAACAAGAACTGTGCTACTGATACTGACAAAAAAATTTGATAGGAACTTTCTAAGCCATAATAACTAAAATAGTTTTAGATATATGGAATACTCAACTCAGTAACAGTAGCAGTAAAAGCATACACAGTAGTATACTGAACATCTGAATTTTTGTTTTCAGGCCCCCAAAACACGATTTGAGAGCGATTAGGATCTGTACTAATCTTTTTTACAAGGAGTATTAGCAATAATCTAGTGTGACGTATTAAAACTTCTATTAACAGTAGATCTCTGTGAAGCTACAAATTATACATACATTACTTATTAATGGACCGGTCACATATACTCCCTGCTTGTCCATTAAATGATGTCTCACAGGTGGGAAAACACTGATGACTGGCTTTTCCTGAGGAAACTGAGGTGGAAGCAAGCTGCAAATACAAGAATAATCATTACTACAGCTATATCCCATGAGAAAATTTGTGTAAGAAGGCATATTATGCAAAGAAAAAGTACTATTAATTACATAAACTTACTTTTCTACAAGAAGACTTATGGAGAAATACATAGTGAATGAAGCACACAAAAGCATTATTCAATTATAAAATTAGAAGTCAGAATATCAGATATCCATGGAACTGAAGAGACCATTTACTGGGCAAAATTGTAGTATAGCAATGGAGTAAGTATGTCCATGGACAAAGAAAAAGCTGTAGCATAACAAGAGTATTTTCAAATATAAATGTTATTATTACAAATACAATGCAGTGTAACCTGTAAGAACAGGCCAAGTCAGCAGGCCAAAGTAATAAAAAACTTGTGGATAGAATACCATCAATATTTGCCACAGCAAAAGCACTCCCCAAAATAAAGTCATGGGAAATGTTACAATAAATCACTTAAGCTATGATCCAGAAGCCTCACTGGGGTCAGAGTTTGGAGTTACAGCAGACTAGTAAATTACTAGTCAAGTTTATTTGCAGTTGTAAGGGATACAAATTCAGAAACCCTCAAGTGTTATCCCCTAGTTACCTTCATAAACATGCCTACCTACTATAAACATGCAGCTGTCTTAGGAGCTGAGCACAGCAAAATATGCTTTTGCTCTCAGCCTAGAGCATTTGCATCTTGTACACCACCAGTTTCACTCATATTACTACAACACTAATACAAATCCAGGTTCCTGAAATTACTTATGAGCTGGGAGCCACTTCTGTTCTAGTACTACTTTTTTTTTTCCTTGACAACAATCTAATATTCAAGATGCATAGACATATCTCACTCTACTTACATGTTAATATTAATTGTCAAGTTGTTTACAGTGAACGGCAGTCGATATTCCACATCTTTCTGAATTTCTGCAATGCTGTCAAAGAAGAAATGGTCAGCATCCAATTAATGGTCAATATAACAGCTTAAAGTCTAAAAAAACCAAGCATGACCTCAGACCTTTGTACTTAGTTTAGTTTTGAAAAGGCCCATAAGAACAAAATTGAAAATGCTGGAATCAGTTAATATACTTCAGCATGCCATATTGAATATTAAGACTAAAGCAGAAAATAGGAGGTTCAACTTTACAACCTCATACAGGATGAGAAGCAATGGAAACACAGTAGGAGAAATTGCACTACTCACTATTCTGACCACAATCTCAACTTAGTGGCTTAATTTAAGGCAAATGTGTGTTAAGAGTAGTGCTAGGAGTGTTTTGTACCCTTCCAAAGCATTATTTGGACATAGAATTTAAGACTCTAGCTTTCAGGGCTTGGAGAACAAATGGGTCAGACACGAACTTAGCTATGAACCTTGCTTTCCGCAGCCCAATCTTATTCCTCTCATAGGCAACTCAGTATCTGCTCTTGCCCTGTGAAATCACATGTCGTTTGAAGAAAGTATCTAGTACCTTCAACACAAGAGAATTCAAATCAAGGGCTCTACTGTGTTAACAGCCCACACCAAAATCGGTACCTCCTCATTCTTAACCGAATGATTCTCCCTGGAATCTCCCACATGCATTCCTCCCCTATAGTCATCTGTCACACTTTTTAATAGCCTGCTGCAAAATCCTTTTGAGAAGGTATATAATTATGCTCCACTCACAGGCACAGCCTATAGAAAATAGGGAGGAAGATGAGGACAGGGGGGAGAAACAAGAAAGCCAGAATTGCACTGAGCTGATCAAATGGTTATAACCTCCCTTATGGAAAACCTTGAACTAATAAACTTAGCTGCCCCTCCTCTAAGTGGGAATGGGTACACTTAACTTTGGCTAGAACAACAGCAAATGCAAAAAACCTCTTTAAATACAAAGACTTTATTTCAAGCTCCTAAGCGGTGAGGGACCCTGAAAAGGAAGTTTAGCTGCTTTACTGAAATTAATATCACACATACTTGGGCTTTTATGACCTAAGACAATACAAATCAAACCTGAAAAACTTAGTTACCTACACCATGACAACAACTTTGAGCATTTCAGTGAGGAGCAGCCAGGACAGTCATAAATGAATGACAAAGTAGACTTATCAGACAAAACAAACACTAGAATGACATTTACTTAATCACTGCTTAGGAAACAGTGCTACTGCAATGCTTAATGCATATTTCTATCCTATAGATCTGTGTTGCCACAGAGTTCACAGGCAAGCACATCAGTCCCATCGAAGAAAAAAACCCTGGCACTTCTGAAAACTTGCTCGACTTCACATACCTTTTTAAAAGCAAAGAATTTGAGGCGCTGTTATTCAGATTTGTTTATGAAAACCGTGCACTTCGTCAGAATTTACTCTGCTTGCTTGCCTTTTCTGTTTTAGTTATTTTACTATTACAAAGAGATGTCAGACAGCTAGTTTACAGGGCTTTAAAGTTATATTTGGTCAGCTATCATGTCCCTACCCCTCATCTCAATTCCTGGCTTCAGGCTCCATTCCCTCTCTGCCTGTGCTGGTGCCTGCACAAACAAGTAGCAAACCAGTTCAGCAAGCTGACAAACACTGATCGTCTTTTTGGGGACTTAAATCAGGATGAGCTTCTCTTCCTGCTAGGAAAAAGTTCACTAAGCTGCTGCCTGCCCACAGAGACAGCTCCTTAGCAAACTGAACTCTCAAAAATATTTGCAAAACTGGCTCTGAACAGAATTAAGTATATGCAAACAACAGTATTTAGAACACTGTCATATTTATGTTCCCTGTGTGATAAATATTGGGATGGTGAACTATATGCAGTTATTAAATCTGGAAATACCGTAAGTATCTCTTCCACTTCTAGTCTCAGTTTGATGTGACAGAAGACACTTTTCTTTCTCCTTCCTGATTGTTTTGGAGTTCCAGTTCTACAGACATCCTAGGAAGCCGCATGTCTGTAGAATGCGTACTTCACTGAAAATATAACTTCAAATGTATGAATTCTGGATCGCCTTTTAAAATGTTAATAGTTTTGAAAGACTAGGAAAAATGGAGGGCGGTATGCCAAGAGGAAGTACCTCAAGACGAAAGAAAACGGTTTGGTTTTAAAAGTGTGGATATTGAAAAGGAATAAAAACAACCGGCTTCTACTGAGCATATAAACAAAACCAGTTCCTAAGGAATAACCAGTTATTAGCAAATTAGCACTGAACATCAGAAAAAATAGTCGGCAGAGCCTGTAGGGCTGCTACGCCACTGCAGACAGACCACTGTGACACACAGCTCCTTGGTACTCTACCTTTTAGTGTCAACTTTTAAAGAACACTCTCACAACCAGCTCCCAAAGATGTTTTATCGCAACACAGTCCGCACGTCTTTGCAGACTTCAACCCATTAAAGCGCTTAGTTGGCTTTCTGGTCAGTACCCGGTGTCACCGGGCACGGCGACCTGGCCCGCTCCCCTGTCCAGGCCACAGCAGCGTCAGCGCGGCCGCCTCCCCCGCAGTCTCGACACACAACTCCGCTTTCGCTTTCCCGGTGCCGCTTCCCGGCCCGCCGCGGCACAGCACGGCACAGCGCAGTCCAGCTGTCCCCCGGCGAGACCCTCCGCCCCCGGCACAGCCGAGGCTCGGCCGGCCCGGGTGTCCTGTTTACGCGCACGGCCGCGGAATCCCGGCCGGGCCTCCCCGGGCGGTGACGGGGCGCAGCAGGGTGCCCGTGTGGGGACGCACCGCACCCTTCCGACACAGCGCCGTCCCACCCCGACCGGCGCCGCGCCCGGGCCGGGCCGGGCCAGGGGACACCGCGCGGCCCTCCCGCCCCCGCGCTCTCCCGCGCGGCCACTCACGAGGCGTGCGCGGCGCGCCG
>JAWMRA010000130.1:43136937-43186390 GCA_035584735.1 Pseudotriccus pelzelni
GCGGGGGCCGCGCGGGGCCTCCCAGAGCCGCCGGGCCCGGCCCGAGCGCCAGCGGTGAGCGGGGGGGACACCGCGGCGGGACCCGCGGGAATACCTGGCCTTCCTCTCCTCCCGCCGCTCCCGGGGCCTTCCGCACGCGCGGGACGCGGCCGGGGCCGGCCGAGCCCGCGTCCCTGTGTCGGTCCCCGCGCCCCGGTTCAGCGCGGCTCTTGGGAGCTGGAGGAGCCGCTCCCGTCTCGGGAGGCCTCCCGCGGCGCCCCCGGGCTTGGCGTGACGCGGGTGTGCCGCTTCGTTCCCGGCTGCACGCAGCCCAGGGATCCGCGGGAACGCGCCCTTCCGATCCGCGGGGCAGCAGCGCCCGTGGGCTCGGGTGTCCCGTCGGTGTCTGCGTTACCATCACGCCTCCCTGGTTTGCCCCCTTGGTGCAAGAAATAGTTGCTAAGCGGCTGTAGGGTTTTAGTTTCCGGTGGTAATCTGAACTCAGCCTGGTCGTGGTGGTTAAAGATTTTTTTTATTTTCAGATAAATGAAGAGTAAAAACGCGCTGATGCTTTCCTTTCTTTATCTCTTAGGCTAAAAACAATAAACAGTTGAACTTCTCTTTATGAAACTGCTCGTCAGTCAAGTGTAACTTTTGATGTATGGTCTCTAAAGCCCCCCACTATGCCAGCAGCTACTGTAGACCATAGCCAAAGAATCTGTGAAGTTTGGGCTTGTAACTTGGATGAAGAGATGAAGAAAATTCGTCAAGTAATACGGAAGTATAACTATGTAGCCATGGTAAGTGGGTGGGTGCTCGACTTGTGTACCAAATTATCTCGAAAACCATCATGACTTCAGTTGAGTCACTAAACTTCTTCATCCAATTTGGTTGAAAGAATAATGGGTTCTTAATGTATATGAACATCAGGATCCTGATTTGTTACCTTTTTAAAAGCTAAATTTACACACAGTTATGAAACTGTTAGCTAATGTTTTATTATGAGCAATGTAAGTATTTATGCTTGTTGTCTATTCAAGTTTTAATTTTGCTCTTGCAGGACACAGAATTTCCAGGAGTAGTTGCAAGGCCTATTGGAGAATTCAGAAGCAATGCAGACTATCAGTACCAACTGTTGCGCTGCAATGTCGATTTGCTAAAAATAATTCAACTAGGACTGACATTTATGAATGAGCAAGGAGAATATCCTCCAGGAACTTCAACTTGGCAATTTAATTTTAAATTTAACTTAACGTAAGTGCGCAATTTCTGTGCAGCTGAACATATATTTCTGACTTACTGAAAATAAGTAATACATACTTTTTTATCTCAACTTTCTTTTTGTCTGTCTGATTGGAATATTGGAATACCACAGATATTTCATGTGATGAAAATTTTGTCAGCCAAACAAGTGCTTTCTTCCCTCCTTGCTGTGCAGCCTGTCTTATTGTTGGTAACTTGGTCAAAAAACGCTAAGCGATTTCAACAAAACTTTTCAAAAGGGGCATTTATACTTAGTGTGTGTGTTAGCTCTGTGCTTTCATGTTTAGCATTTCAGAATGCTTCTACCTTAATTTAGTTTAACTCTTCCTAGTTGTTAGAGAAATCACATATTGTTTGTTTATATACTTGAAACGGAAAATACCAACATTTGAAGAAAAAAAAAGTGAAGTTACCAAAGTGACTAAAAATATATGTCAAATGTTACCTGCAAGTTCTGAATTATTTTGTCTTAAGTGTTGGTTAAAAAGCAAACTAATTTTTATGGTCTGTTAGAACCAATAATGTTGTGAACTTTATTTCACAATGTGATTTTCATTAATGATAAAACTGTAAGTATAAACCTCTCTTTTTCAGGGGGATCAAACACTTATGTGGCACTCTAATTATATCTTTAGCTGGGGGTTGACAAAGTTACTAGTATCTTGATGGTTTTGTTTTCCTGAAGTAAACATAATTGGTCTGATTTCCATAAGTTGATTATCTATTGAATATCAGTGCAAACATTTCTCACACGTTTAAGAGTGTTGAAGCCTTGGGATTTTTTGGAACTTTGTTACAAGCTGATAACTGGACAACTTTATATATGAGTTAAAACTGCAGCCTACAAAGGAGGTTTAGAGACTTTTTTTTTCCTGCGGATAAAAAGGTTTGTTTTCAAAGTAGTGGGGGTTCTTAAAAAGAGGAAAACTGCTGCTGTCGCCCTTGATCTTTTTGCTCTTTTAAACAAGCAGTGCTGTGGCTTGTCACAAATCAGTTTGGTCTGAGCAGTGACACACTCTATTTAGTCTTGTTTGAAGTGTCTGTTGAAAGAAAAGTAAGTGCAGGTTTGATATTTTGTTATGTCTGAACTTACCTGGCCATATGAATGCTGGATGGAAACTATCCATTTTCTTGATAGAATATACTAATCCTGCTAAGCATGTGAGAAAGAGGAGTGAACTAATAACTTCAAACTGTGATCTGGGAAGAAGAGCCTGTTCTACACTTTATTTTCTGAGCTTCAAAGGTCTACTAAATGCCAAGCAAGTGAAACCAAAAGTAGTTTTCCATCCATTTGTGCCAAGTGCTGCAGAGATAAGACAGCTTAGTAAAAGCAAGATACAGATAATCAGCCAACTAACTTGTTACTAACTCAGTGATTTTATAGAAAAACATAAGCTCGGTAAGTATTGCATGAAACATGAGTTTTTTTTTACATTGGAGGAGAACTTAGTTATTTTTGTCTGTTTCTAAACATCCTTTTGGAAAGTGGCACTGTGCCAAGTGCTCTGCTCCTAAAGCAAAACAGCTGTTGTTTGTTCCTAGAAGGTAATTTTTTTGTGTATGTATGGTTCCAGCCAGATCTTGTTTTAGTGTGCTTTTAAAGAGTGTATTTCTCTAATTGAACTGTGCACCTGATTAGTGCAGATCAACAATTAAAACTCCTTTTTGTAAAATGGTGGGTTTATTTTGGATGGGTACTTTAATGTGTTACGGAGATAGACAGGTGTTGGGAAGCTGATGCCTTTAAAGCTGGAGAACTAATGAACAGCTGTGTGGGAGGGAGGAAAAAAGATACAACACGTCTTGAAAATGTATCTCTGTGTTTTGATGAATGATGACTAGCTCTTAGGAATAAGGAATATAAACCTATGACTGAATCTAATAGTCAGGTTTGATATATTGATTGTCTTGTCTGGATTTTTTGGTGTGTTTTTTCTGTTGTTTTTTACTAAAATTTAACACTTTACACTGAAAAGACTGGAACTGACTGTGGGCAGTAAAGTGAATATCATCTAAGTAGACTCATGTTTGCATATTTGATTTTTTTTTTCCCAGGTAACCATTCTATGCTTTTGTTATGATGATACAGGTTAAACTTTAGGATTAAAAAAACCCAAGACATCATTTTCATCATAAAATTCTTAAAACTTCCTGAAATTGTTAGTGGTAAAAGGAATGAATACAGGAGTAAGAGGGGATCAAGCAGGGAATAGAGGAATTTTATTTCATCCTGTTAAATTTTAGTTCCAAAATATGGCTATTGAAGCTGAAATAGGTTGTTTAGAAAGAAAACATCAGACCAGCTGAATTTTAAGGATTGAGTAGATGGAGCAAGTACTCAGTTTTCAGTTGTACCAAGAAGGAAGTTTTGATGAACATGTGTCTAAATTTACATTTACGTATGATTAAATCATGAAAAACCTGCGGGAAATATTATCCACGAACTAATTCAGCACTGGGATCTGGAGAGTACTGTTCCAAGTTCTGTAATGAAATGTGTTAGTGCTTCAGCTGTTACATATAATTTGTCACAGTTCAAGCAGTGAATACAGATATTTTACTGAATAAGATCCACAGATTCACTTTCCTCTCTAGATTTGCAGAAGAGGCGTTATAGATAACTGAAAGAGAAGCAGGAACTAGGTTTTTTTATGAAGATGGCATAAATGGAGGTGCTGGGAATGGTGAAATGCTAGCTAAGGTGAAAAAAATGCTTTGAAAAAAAGGGTTCCTCCTGCTCTATCCTAGTGAAGTCTGTGGAATGAATAGCAAAAAAGAGATGTTACCAGGTTTATAATCACTGAGATTTGTAGATTTTGGAAATTTACTTTTCCTCTCTGTTTTTAGAGAAGATATGTATGCTCAGGACTCAATTGAACTGTTGACGACATCTGGTATCCAGTTTAAAAAGCACGAAGAAGAGGGAATTGAGACACAGTACTTTGCAGAACTGCTCATGACATCAGGAGTTGTATTGTGTGAAGGAGTCAAGTGGCTTTCCTTTCATAGGTAAATTCTGCATGAATTTGTATAATTTTTATAATTTGTATAATTCTGTATTTGGGGTTTCCACACTGTTTATTGAACTCCAGAGTTTAGATTTCACATCTCGTGCACTTAAGTGCTGTGCATCTGATGGTGTACATAGCACATAGCTTGGTCAGTAAGAGTTAGAAAATATTTCTGCTGTAATACCTCTAACACCATTCTGTGAATGGAGAATAAGGGGTACAGGGGGTACTAGTGTTTTATAATTGCTGTTTACACGGTAACCAGGAAACTGTAAAGCCAAAGGGCGTGAGACTCCTCGGCCAGCTGGTGGCGCTGCACACGTGCAGGTGATAGCGGTGGCAGTGATGGAAGAGAACTGTTCCTAAGCAGTTCTTGAGCAAATTATGGGAGAGACCACCGCAGAACTGTCAGTGAGGAGTTTTATAAAGCAGTTTTAAATTTGCTTTAAGTCTCCTGGAAATCTGGCACCTGAAAAGTACCTAGCCTAGAAGGAGATTCCTGATAAGCCTTAATCCTAGTTGCAGTAATGAATATATCTTACTGTTTATTCCATCACTAGAACCCATCTTTCAAATGGAAATAGAAATATGCATGCTAAATCTCTATGAATCTGTCAAGATACAAAAGGTTTATGAGTGGTAGTAAGACTTCTAATGCTTTAAAACATATGCAGTGGTCATTGTGTAGCTAGCTACATGCCAGAGATAATTTGCTCTTTTTGCAAGCAGTGGTGTCTTTAAAGGCTTGTTGCTATAATGCCCTCGAGTTAACACCTTAAATGCTGGCTGCTAAGGAAATTAGCAAAGGCAGAGGGGATGTTTTAGCTGAGACTAGTTTCCTTACAGCCTTACTCATGTTTATCACTCATGCTATATTGATGGGTGGTAATAAGTAAATGATGAAATTAGAAAAAAAATTAATTCTTCATCCATAAGTATTAAGTGTTGGAGGAGACAAAGTCATATGGAATTAGGGAAGTATTTATGCTATAAACCAACTGAAAACTAAGGATTGCTTTGGTAAGGAATGTAAAGTGGTAGTAAAAGGGTGTATTTAACATTCTATTGTAGAAGTCATTATTTTGATTTGCTGTGTAGAAAGAAGTGTTAGGCTGAGTTTCCAAAGGAGAGAGGTTGGAAAGAAAAGACAGTTAAAAAAAGAAGGATCCTCTAAGTACATTTGTCACATCTTCCACTTACAGTTGTCTCAACTCATATTATGACTCCAAAGTAATCTTACTCTTGCTATCATGCCACTGGGGTAGCACCTTGTGGAAGAATACTGTAACAAGAATGCCTTAAACTATGTCAAAATAACTACAAAGGCCAAAGTAGTGAATTAAGTTTTTTTTAAGCTTCTTAAACCTGTTATTATTGGCTCGTATGTGTGTATTTGTGATTTACACTTGACTTGAGCAATATAACCTGGATGGTTCAAGAGAAGGGGGGGCAGGTTGTGCATATAACTGGTGCATCAGCAGAGACTGGCATGTTGAAGCAGCTTCAGCCCCCAAATGATGTTTTTCCAATATTGCCTGATGACTTAAGAGCCTGGTATAAAGTATGCCTGAGCCATTTCTACAGTAGGGATTCTTTTTTAAGCGTAATTATATTTAGTATGTGTAATTCCTGACTGATAGAGTGGTCGAAATGTAGTGCAAGCCGTGTGCAATAATACCATTTTTACTGCTGTAGCCTATGAAGGATTTCATCTGTACTAAAATGAGTTTCTGTTGTGTATTTCACTGAACATGTCTTTAGAAATCTTGTTAAGGCAGCTATTGAAGCCAGTGTTTGTCAAACACTGATTATTGAGAGTGTTTAAAGGCTTTTTGATCTTTGCCAGGGCTTGTTGATATTATCATGAGCACAAAACCCTGGAGTAAGTGGGTTAAGTTCCAAGGAAACCAAGATTGCGCAAAGCTATAAATGAGCACAGGTCATATAAAATGTGCCACAAAGAATAGCGAACAGCTATTTCTAAATATATTTTAGATTGATTGTGATTATGTTCTATCAGCAGGATGCTCAGCTGAAAATTTGTTTCATGTAGGCCCTCTGTGCCGTAGTTCTTTGCCTACTGAAAAAGCTGTGCTTGATAGTTGCTGACTCTGCTATTGCTTCCATTTCCTTAAAATGCTTTAATTACTACTAACCCTTAAAATTTAAGTCCCATAGGAAGTGGGCAGAGGGGAATTACTCCTTTCTTGTTGTGAGGTTATGGTTTGGTTTTTATTTCCCAGTCCTTGATTTCCTTGAACTGTAACACTTTTTATTTCTAAGCTCTTCGCTTCTCAAATAGTTTTCCTTGTGTGCTTTTTATTTCTGCATTTGATATAGCTGCCTTGGCATCCTGACATGTATTGGCAAATCTGTATGGACCTGCAGTTTTTGCAGACATGAGTGAAGAAACATTTGCACTGTCACCAGTTCTTGTGAACTGCAGCTTCATAGGCAACTCCATCAAATCTTTTGAGTGTGCGTGCGTTAAAATGTACTTGAGTCAATGAGACAGGAAGGGGGAAGCCCTGGATTTCTGATCCTTGTCACAGTCAAAAGAGATTGGCAGTCTAGCAAGTTATAAAGAAACAACTTAAATGCTGGTCTTGTGGATGTTCAAGTGACTTCTCTGCTGAAGCTTTTGATTGTCCACCTGTGTGCTACCTCCTCTTGTCTGCCTTTGGAGGGTCTGTGAAAACACACTTTTTTGAAAACAAAAAATGACAGATGTTTTTGGGATGGTGGGAAGTTCCAAGCCATTTGTGTTTCAGTAATCATTTGTGTCTAACTGATTTTAGTAGAATTTAATCTGTTGGCTCATTTCTGTTAGCTTTATTTTATAATGGGCTTTCTCAGCTCTCGCAGGTTTTGAGACTCGGTGCTTGAGTAGATTTCATTGTTAATTGGCCATCTGAATTCTTTTGGATAGGAAGGGAGAGAAATACAGGTCTATTTTATCTTCTCTGTGGTCTTGTTGCCTACAGCTGTCTATGTTCAGTGAAAAAAACAAAACAAATGTCTATAAGGTGCTTATGTTGTATAGCTCCACAGATTGTGGCTCACTGCACTAAGGAACTTCAGGTGATTATATTAGAAATGGTGAAAGGCTTTTAACAAAGGGAAGCCTATGTGCTTCAGGGTATAAACCAACCACTAATTGCCTGTTTAGAGTATTAGAAGAAAACTTCTTAATGAGCAGGTAATTACATAATTGCTCACTGTGGACTTTCTTCACCTTCTGTTAGCATTCAAAATTTTTTTAACTGGATATATTTTAGTCTTGCAGTGACAGTTTTTATGTCTGTGTAAGCTTGGATCTGCTACAGTCTCCAAGAGAAAAAAGTGTGTAATTCTCAATCAGAACTGCACATTTGTGGTAGCCTGCTCACTCTCAATATATGAATAGTAAATGAATGTTGGCTTTTCTTTTTGTGCAGTACTTTCTTCTCAAGAGAAAGTGGAAGTGTTTGAGAGCATCTGTTTGCTAGTAATTCAGTCTTGTACATAATTTTTTTTAGAAGAGTCAAATATTTTTGAAGAGGAGGAGCACAAATACTGGTTTTTTTCACTTTACGAGTTTTAATATGGCTGTTACATTTGAGCCACAAGGATGATCAGTGTCAGCAATTCAATGAGTTAATAAACTCTGGTCTCTTTAGGAGTAAGTCTCCTTAATCCTGAACAGTGTTTTTTTGCATCTTTTTGAACAGACTTTTTGCTAATGTAGCTTTTTTTCTTTTTTTTCTGTAGAAGGCTTTATGCTGATCCAGGCTTTCCCACCTTCCCTCCCCCTTCAGCTGATCTAATAAAATTAAGCTTCCGAGCTACAGTTTTGCCAAGTATACTGCAGTTTTTACTTTGTAAAACTCGACTGAAATCCTTCTTTATCTTTGGCTCCTTTGCTCCCTGACTGGTGGCTGCTGCTGTGGAGATTGGAGGGCAGCCAGCACTGCTTCAAAGCACCAGATGGAGCGCAGGATTTGTTCAATATGAAATTTTTAGAGCACTGGAAAGCCCCATGGGAGAGCTGCAATAGACTACTACCTCTTGTATGTCCTATATGAATGGACTTACTTGGAATGAATGAACTGTTTCCTATATGTTGAAGGTTTTTTACACTCTGTCTAGAAATTCACAATATAAAGATGGAGAGAATCTTATATATACAAAAGATACAAAAAGTAATACTATTTATATTGAGTATGCAAGTTGAAGTCTTGAGCCTTCATCAGAAGTCACCAGTGTTTGTGGATTCTGAATATCCACAGGGTAGTGGTACAGTGCTCTTAACTGATTTGTCTTTTCTATTGCTCATCTCACAGTTAAAGATCTTAGTCAGTATTTACCAAGTTGCAAAATTCTTGGGTTTGAGTATGATCCTTGTGTAATCAAGAATGAACACAAAGTCTTAAACCTGGAATTTGGAGTCTGTGATGGCCACCTGTTCACTTGAATCAGTTCTCAGCTCTATGCTAAGGTTCCTTAAATAGCAGAACTGATGCAGCCTTCAGTAAAGGCAGCCCTGCTGTGTGTTTTCATCTTTGTGGGTACAGGCATTTTATGTATGTCAGTAAAATCTAGGAATTGGTTTGGTTCAATGCAGACTTAATAACCTAGAAGAGAATATATCAGTCTTTTATCTAGTTCAGTGCGTATGTGCATGAGCAGTCCTGCAAGTACAAGGAATTGGAACAGATCAGATTCAGGTCATGAATAATCTGGTTTGTAATTGCTGCTCTCCTAGGGAAAAGCATAACTAGTCATCCCTGCTTTTTGTTGTGGTGTTCACTCCTGCTTAATACCTGAAATCTGTCTTTCCTATACTTTAAGCCCTCTTGTTTCCTCTCATAACCCTTTGTAAAAAGTATGTGGTTTCCCCTTTTACTGCCACACCTCATTCCAATGTTCTCTTTCTTCAATCAAGCTATTGAGGAGGAATCCTTCCCAAACTCTTCTCTCCACCATGCACACACTATAATACCTCAGTTCCTTCTAACAAATGTGTACTGCTCAGTTATCTTGCTGCTTCCTTCAGACTTACATGTGCATAAAAAAAATTTTCCAGCTTGTTTTGTCATTGCCTCCAGAAAGAGCAGTAGTCTACAAGCTATTAATTTTTTCAGTTGTCTGTCTGGAGATTTAATTGGCAAAGTTAAAGATAATCTCTCTTCTTCTTTGCTGAGGGTTAAATTTCCTTTTGGGCATGCATTGGCTCTGGAAGCTCATCTTTTGGATTTCAAGAACTGTAGAAGTCTGTCTCACTGAGTTTCTAGTGAGAAACTCCAGTCTGTGTGAAAGAAACCAGCTTAACAGTCTTTCTGGTGTGGGTTCTTGTTATCAGATGAAGACCCAGCAGCTACGTTATCTCAGGATTTTGAGAAACTCCTGTAGGCAGATCTTTTTGCTTCCTCACTTGGCCTCATGCAGACTAAATTAAAATTTTTTTTCTGGAATCTGCGATAGGGCCATTTACATTGAAGTTTAGTTTTTTCATAAAAGTTGGTCTTAATTGCATTGAAATTAAGCAAAATATCCTGTTAATGTGCAGTAAAGTCTTGATGTTGAAGTGAGAAGGATGCTTCTAAGTTAATTGCTTATATTGCTTTTGTTATTAATTTGTAGCGGATATGACTTTGGCTATCTAATCAAAATCCTGACAAACTCCAATTTACCTGAGGAAGAGTTGGACTTCTTTGAGATACTGCGGTTGTTTTTCCCTGTCATCTATGATGTAAAATATCTCATGAAGAGTTGCAAAAACCTGAAGGTAAGTAATCAGTTAATGTCTCAGAAAAAATTTTATGTTTGGAGACAGAGTACTTTGTGCTTAAAAATACTTATTTGCTGTATTTTTGTCTGGTTTTGCTCTGATAGTGCCTACTAAGCACTGTTGTCTCAAGCTTCATATGTTTAATACTAAAGGTATGCAATAGAAACAGGCAGGAGCACAAATCAGTTTTTATAACTGCTTATCAGTTAAAAATATGTTGATATTGTATTTACAGTGCTCTGTTGATAGATGATAAACCCATGTTTGGAATTAATCCTTCATTTCCTTAGCCATAAGAATTGATAGGTTTTGTATACTCTTATTTCCTTATCGTGCAGTCCACTAAAGGACTGCAGTCATCTAGGCAAAGGTAATTGCAATGAAGATGATGTGGAAGTGTCTTGAGAAGAGGAATGGAATGAAGAATGTTTCAGATTGCCCTATAAGGAAAGATAAACAACAGCATATGTTCAGGGACATGTGACTTCTAGGAAAAAAAAAAAAAGAACTAGAAATTAATCTGTCATGTCAGGCCAGTGAGGCTACTAATTGGCTTACTCTGTCAGGCATAAAATTTGGACACTTTGTTGATGGACTGGAGAATTAATGGGAACTGGAACTAGTTATGTGAAGGGGAAGACAGCAGGTGAAAGAAAGATGCTAAAGGCACTGTTAACAACAGCCTTACTTGCCAAAGAACTGGACTGCTGCTGGAATGAGGTGCATCACTCATCTGAGGCATTTGATGACTTGTTGCTCTTATGGAAAGTAACTTTCTAGGCTTTCTTAAAGGAAACCTGCAGGAAGAAGAGAACACTCAACTTAGCAAAACCAAATCCTAACTAAGAAATGGCTCGCCACATTGTTGTACTGAACAAGTGATCTGTGTGCTGTTTATAGGCCTCTCTTTCTTTCTGAGATAAACTAGCTGAGTGTGTCACTTTGAGTAGCAGTCTGTTTCTGTGAGAAGTAAATTAACTTTGTTAATAAAATGAATAATGAAAATGCTGACCACCCTTCCACTTAGTAAGAAAAGTATGCCTGTGTTCATCTGCAGTTGTTACTGATATAATCAGCTGGACAAATGGCTGAGTATTAAGAGAACATCTTAGAAGCAGTTTTTTGCCACAGAGGCCAGGAACAAAAACCAAATGCTCCTAAATTTCAGGAGTCTTAAATAAGGGGTAGGGGGGAGCTCCCCCCCAGAAAAAAACCCCCTCATTTTCTCAGTCCTGATAAAGCAAAATAAAGCATCTGGTGTCTTAGTGGTGGTGACACACTTAGCAAGAACAGAATGTAAATTCTACATTTAGTGACATAGGAAAGGTAACAGATTGATGTTCTGTGTCACTATTCCAGAGGTGACATTCCCAGTGCATTTGAGGAGGAGGGGATTCTAGTTCCTGAGATTTTATTAAGACATAGTTGTGTGTAACCATTAAGACATTGTGTGTGTTTAGAGAGACTAAGATCTTTTGGAAGACAAGAAAAACCTCCACAGGTCTTATTTCAGCAAACCATAAGAACAAGGGTGATTTTTTTTTTTTTCAGAGCTGAATATGTAGTTCAGCTTTCCTGCAGTAAATTTTGATCTTGTCACCTCATCTGCAGACTGATAGTGACAGCAAGGGAAGGGGAATGGACTATCTTACCCCTCCAAATTTACCAGTGATGAAATGATGGTGGACTTGAGCTGTACTGAGAGAAGCTGCCTGAAAAAAATTACTATACGTTCAGTGTTGGGACTCTAAAAATGCATGCACGGTCTCCTAATGTGTGTCACTTTCAATCTCTATTAAATTGCAGTGAATTGAACAGCTGTGCAGTTGTCTTTTATTGACTTGTGTAAGTTATTTTTCGTATGAAAGTCAGTGACCTACTGTAGGTCTCCCACTATCTGTCCCCACACAACCCAAAAATATTTTTGGCATTGGAAAGTGAAATATGTTTCAGGATTGGAAAGATGCTGGATGCTTTTTTTGTGGAATTAAGTACTCTCTGAATTTACAGTGTATTACTATGATTTTTACTGGCATGCAGATTGGGAGTTAATTTGAGATATTAATGTAGTATAAGTTAAATTTGCTTATTCTCTAAAAAAACCTTTTTATGTAGACAATTCCAAACCTTCTGATAGTAGCAATCCTAAGGAATGTAGATTGATTGACCTTGTCAGAAACTTGCTTTTAATATGGAGGTTTGTACAGACCAGTGAACTCTGGCACTTTATACAGAACAGTGAACTTTGGGACTGTGCCATGAAATGAGAATTTGAACTGGATTTGCTGTTGACCATGGTTGTGTGATGATGTAAATCATTCTGTGGCCTTTTTCTTGGAAGGCTAATGGTCTGAAAATTTGGAAAGAACTTGTCCTTCTCCTCCAAGAGTGAAGTGTACTTAGCTGAAGTGCAAAAGCCATGCCTGAAAGAGAATCTCAATAGCCTATTAATTTTCTGTCCAGCACACAGTTAGTTTTTGCAGTAGCCAGGAGGGGGCATGGCTAGGACACAGAGGTTATTCTGTACCACATCACACCGTTTTCTGGGTAAGGGGGTAGAGCTCTTTTCTGTGGTGGAGTAGCGTAGCAGAGGGAGCAGTCAGATACCATCAGGGGTTTCTGCAGGCTAAGCAGTATGGTTTCTTTTCTTGTACACACGGTCACTAGGGTTGTTGCTGTTGCTGTGCATTTTCTTACCTCATTGCTGTTTTCCAGTAAATTGTTCATATTTTACCCATGATCTTTACCTTTTGTGCCTCCAGTTTTCCTTTCTGGCCCGCTGCAGGGGAAAGGCAGTGGGGAGTGAGCAAGTGGTGTGTGTTTTGGAGTGGTTTCAGTGGGAACACCAAATTGGAGAATACCATTCCTAAACCATGACATTTTCAGAAACAGCCAAATTTTATTCTGTAATTACTGCACTTACAAACCAAGAAGTTCCAAACAAAAATTGTGTGATATGTATTTACAAATATATATACACACACCATTAGAAGCACTGTTGTCAATGCATTCTTTGGTAGGCTGCTCTTCCTGTAATTTTTGTATTACTAAGTCTGCATTCTAGAGCTTGCATCTGCTGTGTAGCTATTATTGATTTTTTTTTATTCTGGAGTCTTAATTTTTGGAAAGTTATTTGAAGCTAGCAGAGCCTGATAATGAAGCACTGCTAATTTGCAGCTTGAGGAAGTAGAAGGTTAGCAGCAGAAATTAGTACCTTTAAAGGGGTTTGGGTCTAACCACCGTGGGGAATTATCAGCTCATTATTGGAGTCAGAAACAGAATATGCTTGTGCCTGAGATGTACTCTTTTCCTTGCTGGCCGCCAACCCTCAGCATGATTTTGAGAGTGTAAGTTAACCACGCAAGTTTGCAGTGTTCAGATGCTCTATCTAAGCACATAAAACAAACCAGCTTCAGGGCTTAGCTGGAAAGCATATAGACTTACCTTAACTTCTGTGAACTGTATTCTCGCTGCTTCAGGCAGAATAAATCTAGCTATGTATCAGTGCTGTTGGTTTGTAGGTGTTCCTTAGGAATGTTATTACTGAAGCTTCCATTTTTTTCAGCAAAAATGTGGACCCAAATCTGTTGTCGTAAGAGTCATGGGAATTTTCATAATGTTTGATCTGATTTTCAGGTCGCATTCATTTATTGCTTCATGAATTTTACATTTGACTGTTATACTTTTGCCTCTTATTTCTTCCCTTCATGTACATGTACTTGAAACAGATTAAAGAGTGCAAGGAATGGTGAACTCGAGGCATTCAAAAGCATTGCCTCTGTGCAACATTTTTGCATTGGAAAGCTTATGGCAGCACTGAGGATTTTGTCTGTCTGGGTTTTCTAATCTTTCTGGACCTTAAAGAATGTGCACGCGCTTCAGTCTTTCCAGTAGCATTATAGCTTAATGAATTAAAAAAAGAATTGTACGATCATGTGCTCACAGCATTAAAAGATTGCAGTTACAGTATAACATGTTTGTCCTTCAACTGATCAGTGTTATCTGTGTATAACCAAACCAAATTCTGACAGGTTTGCTCCCACACATAGCAGTTACTACTGTTTTGGAGGGGACACTAAAAGGGGGTTTATTTAGTCACTCTGCAGTTAAGGGGACAGTTTTTCACATTAGCTTATTGGGAAGAAAATTTGTTTCAAAACGGAAGAAGTTTTATCTTTTAGAGCAGATAGCTTTGCAGCTTTGGTGTGTTGCCTACAGCTTCACAATCTGTCCTTTTAAACTGTTCTATCAACATTCAAAATGGACAGTTACTGTTTTAAATTGTTCCCTTTTCGTATGTCGGATATAATTTTTAATATTTATTTATATATATTTATTTTTATTTTATATTATTTATATAATTTTTTTAAGAAGTGGGTTTTGTTGCACATCTGTAAGAAATATGCCTTTAAGAGAAAAGCTATTAAAGATGGCTATACAATTGGACTCTGGTATCTTAGAAAACTAGTTGGAAGATGATTGGTTATTTTTGCATGTTTTTTCCCCTATTCTCTTACAGCGGCTAATGAAACAAACTTTAAAGAGGGGTAGAATGTCTTGTAGAGATGGAGGGAGCACTACCTTCCTCTTTAACTTTGCCACGTGGTTTCTACATGTCTATGCTCTAATGTATTCCTGGGCTTCCTGTAGTGTTCTAGGTACTTAAGGATACTCTTGGGTTTTGTGAAGGGATGTGGAAAAGCCCTCAGCTTAACTATTGCAAGGCTAGCCGGGAGAAAGGGGTCTGTTTCAGGGGAAGCCTCGACACTTTAACATATGGAAGCATACAGGCATGTCATTTGTAAGCACCTGAACTGTTGTGTTTTTAAAAGGTAAAAATGTCGTTCTACAGTTTGTTCAAACAGAAGTATAGGAACACCTGGTTTTGTTCTTAGGCTTTGCCAGTCCTCCTTTCAACTTCTTAAAGAAATCAGTAAGTAGTGTCATCTGGAGAAACTGGAACATGAGTAGTAGTTTTGTTGGCCGCAGATACTGCCTTATTTAATCAATATTGACAGAATTTTAATGCTGCTATTGATACAGAAAGTTTGATTTGCCAAGTGTCAATTAATCTAGTACAAGGACTGTTTCAACAGCTGTGCAAATGTTAAAATATACCTGAAGTTGTATGACCTGTGTACCAGATTTTCCCAAATATAGCAGTTCAGTTTTGATTTAACTTCTTTTAGCAGTTAACAAAAATGTTTTCTTTTTCAGGGTGGATTGCAAGAAGTGGCTGAGCAGTTAGAGCTGGAAAGGATAGGACCACAGCATCAGGCAGGATCCGATTCTTTACTCACAGGAATGGCCTTTTTCAAAATGAGAGAAGTAGGTGAATGTATTAGTTTTATTTCCATGACTGTGACAGTCACACAGAATTGCTGATTCTGATAAGTGTATGGTATTTTAAGGAGGTCTCTGAAGGACTTTAGGGGTCAATCATTCCTGACAGAAATAAGACTATTTTCCCCAGAGTAAGTGTGAACCACCCATACTGATTCCCTGCTTAGCTGCTGTGAGTGAGTATTGCGTCACATTTCCAGCCTGTCCCTGGCTTTTGGATTTTTTGTGAATTTTGTTTTGGGGTGTTTTTTTTCCTTACATGTTTTGGAGGGTGTTTTTTTTCAGTGGCCACTGCAGTGAATAATGAGCTGCTGGAGCCAAACTTCTTTCTGGGAGACCGTACTCAAGCCAATTTTTTTTTTTTTGAGCTTCTGCTCAGTGTAATACCCAGCTGGTGTGCACTGCTGCTTGTGACAGGCTGAGAGGTGAGGAAGGAGTGTTGACTAGGAACTTCTAGCTAAACTTTCAGGCTGCAGGTATATTAATGACTTTCGGGCTGTTGCATTTCTTCTTTCTTACCATTAAATGAAGCACAGATTGCTAACGTTCTAAAATATTATATATCAGTCAATTAATTCAAGTTTACAGCAGGGAAAATCAGCTCTTAAAAGCTTCACACTTCCTTGCTACTTGTCATTATACAACAGGAAGATACTAGGGTATTTTGCGTTGGCAGAACAATCAAATACTGCACAGGCCTCTTCTGGAAAGCAGTTTACTGGACAAATGCCAGTGCATCAGAACATGGCATTCTGCCAGCAATTCAGTGTCATTTACCATGTCAGAATAGATGGTAATATCAAACCTCATCTTTTAATAATTTTAAGCACTGTATGCTGAGGTGTCTAACTTCTGTAGTCCAGCCTTTCCTCTGAAAATGACCACGAGATTCTCACAAATACTGGTGAGACAGCTGGTGAATAATAAATGATGTGGTTTAAGCTGGTTTGCTCATCCTGACACTGTTCTGCCTCTGCTGGAACTGTTGAAGTTGTTAAGCAGGTCATGGGCTATAGATGTAATAAAGAGGATTATGTGATGCAAGCCCCGTGCAGCTATCTGCTGTCTGCCTGGTATTGTTAATTTTTCAGCCTTGAATTTGAAATGAAATGCAAAGCAAAGAAAGGGAAGTACATGATAATCATGTTTAAGAAGATACGGCCTTTCAAATTAGTTTCACAGAGGAAAAGGTTCAAAGCCATATTAGTTTCTTTAATGAGATCACAAAATCACAAAATCCCCTAAGTTGGAAGGGACCCACAAGGATCATTGAGTCCAGCTCCTTAGCCCAGCACAGGACCATCCCCAATGGTGACACCATGTGCCTGAGAGTATCATCCAAACACTTCTTGACCTCTGCCAGGCTTGGTGCTGTGACCACTTCCCTGGTGAGCCTGTTCCAGTGCCCAACCACCCTCTGGGTGAAGAGCCTTTTTCCAATATCCAACCTAAACAGGCCATTCCCTCGGGTCCTGTCACTGGTCACCGTAAAGAAGAGATCAGTGCCTGCCTCTCCTCTTCCCCTCACAAGGAAGCTGGAGACTGCAATGAGGTCTCCCCTCAGTCTCCTCTTTTCCAGGCTGAACAGACCAAGTGCCCTCAGCCACTCCTCACACGGCTTCTCCTCAAGGCCCCTCTCCAGCTTCGTTGCCCTCCTTTGAACACTCTCTAACAGCTTAATGTCTTCTTTATACTGTGGTGCTCAAAAGTGCACACAATTCAAGGTGAGGCAGCACCAGTTTACCAAAAGCTTTTACCAGGAAATCTTTGAGAGCTTTTGAGTGCAAAACACTTGCTTAATTAAGCCAACAGACATGGATTCTTTTTTTCCCAGTATTTGTGGATATTCTTTGCATATACAGCATTTCTTAATAAAAACACAGTAGTAAGCAGAGAGAAATACATCAAATGTTGATTTTTAAAGCCTTTTCAGCATTGTTCAGCGTTTAGAAATGCATTTCTTACTGGAAAGTGTTCATTTTACAGTGCTTTTAGAGGTACAAAATTGCTAATTGCTGTGAAGGAGCTGCAACTTGCTTGCTGGGTTTTGCAGTGCCAGCCAAAAAAAGTTACTGCTGTTTTTCTTTCCATCAGAAATACTTAAATAATGATATTACAACAGTAGAATTGTTTTGGGGTTTTCCTACCTGTTAACTTCTTCAAGAACTGCTGGGGGCTTTAAAACTTTGAATTGAAGTCTTTGATTCCTGCAGTACAGACCTTTCCATCCTGACTGTGCTACTAAGAGGAAAGCTTGAAGGGAGAAGTTTTGAGCCTGTGTGGTATATATAGGCCTCTGTGTTTAGAATTGTATATTGCAACCATTCTGTTCCATCATACTTCTGCCTGTCTTAGATTTCTGATGCTGATGATGACTCAGCACGTCAACCACTGTGGTGTCCAGGGTTGCCATGAAGGTTTTAGGGTGAAAAATTTGTGTGTGTGTGTGAGTGTGCGCTTTCATTTTTGCAACATAATTTGTGGTTTTGTGCTTGAAAACCTAAGTCTGGGAGGCAGACTGTCAGAACATCATGGGGTTTCATATGTCTTCCACTGAAAGGCTCCATTTGCACTTCAGACTTGTAAAGGTTTAAATTCAATCTTAGTACAAAATTTTACTCCTTATTAAATGAAGTCCCCTCCTGTGAAGAGCTGGAAATACATCTTTCTGCATTTCTCCCAAGTCCATAATGGGTTTTGTGCTCATCCTCCCCACCCCCAAACTTATTATAATATAAGTTAGGACATATTGCCTTTCAAGTCAGAGTGTGGTGAAAACCCTGCACCGAGGAGTAGGGAAGAAAACAGTCAGTGATGATGTTGTGAGAAACACCACAGAAATCAAGTGGAGAAATATCCTTGTTGTACTTGAAGAAAAGTGAGTGATGACTAAACATTACATTTGGCCATTTCGTTGGGAAGGGTGCACAGGAAGACTCTTTGTATTTCTTGACAGATTTAAAGAATCATGTCATATAGCACATTGTGATAACGTGTTGAGATTAAGCGTATTGCTATGTTAATTATATCATCTTTTGCACCTTGGGATTTAATATCTTATTCAAAAAGAAAGTGAGATTATAAAGCCTTTCTATAGTTATTTTTAAACTGAACCTTTTCTAATAATTTGTGTCTCTCTTTTAACTCTTTAGATGTTCTTTGAAGATCACATTGATGATGCCAAATATTGTGGCCACTTATATGGCCTTGGTTCGGGCTCATCTTATGTACAGAATGGCACAGGAAATGCTTATGAAGAAGAAGCCAACAAGCAGTCATGACATGAAATGAAAGGCCGTCTTTTTGACCTCCACATGCTTGTATATAGGTTTTATCTCTGGCTGAACCCCTTGGACAATAAGGCTTTTTTCCCCCCTTTCTCAGTACACTTTCTTTTCTGCCTTTCTATGTACTAAACTTGACTGTTCCTATCACAGATTTTGATCTTGATATGTAAAATTTTCTGGGTTACATTTTGGCTTCTTAACTTGCCCGTTTGTAAAGAAGCATGTATAGGATCAGTGTGGCAGAGAGAAGGGGAAAGTTGAATCATAATGAACAGTCTGGTAAACTTACCTATATTGTTTTTCCAGTTTTTTGTCTCTTTCCCCTCTCTTCTTCAATTAACTGGTTCTGATTGTAACTAACTTCCCCCTTCATGTCTGTTCCTTCCACTATGCAGGCGTTTTAGCTATTCAAGATTGTGGACCATCAAATTTGCACTTTAGAGAGAGACTCTGACTCAGATCCTCTGTTTTATTTGAAGTTTGTTTTGGTTTTTTCTTTTGCCCTCAGCTAGAAAACAATCATCTGCCAAGTTCAGCAGCTTCAAGCTGTATTTCCTTGGCATCTCAACCCACAGAACGTGACTTACTTGCTGCATAATCTCTGTTTGTTCAAGCAAAACAAACCACTGAAGTCATAGTAACTGCTCTTATTTTACTAGTGTTTGGTCATCTTCAAACATCCTGCACGTGTCAACTGCTGGTTGGCCTGCTGCTTTAAAACCGCTCTGTGATGGGGGAAAGAGGCTTGAAAAAACAGCTTTACACCCTTCAGGAAAGGAACAGCTATGACTTTAGCCTTTTTGCCATTAACCTGAGAGTTGAAGGACATTGGAAAAGTAGGAGTCTTGTAATGGCACACTTCCCTTGATTAGCCTCCTAGCTTTTATTCTGGTAATGTGCACCTCAGATATTTTTTATGAAGTCATATTTATTATGTACCTGATTTCATGATTTTGTAAGTCAGTTTAGTTGAAGATAAAACCCAAAGATCTGAAAAAATACTATTTAATTGAAATACTGAATTAGAAGGACAATGAAATCATGCTTTTTTGTAGTTGTTACAAAGACAGATGTGACAGATATTTGTTGTAAAACAACAAAATATGAATAACTTACAGCTAATAAAGTTACCTGAGGAGTGTAATGCTAGCTTATTTTTGAGTATATCTTACAATATATTTTAGATATATTGTTTTAAAGGACCCTGGAGTATGTTCTCAACTCTGCATAGCATGTATACAGAGCAGTTGTGCAGGAAGGAGTTTTGGTATTGAATAGCTAAATACTAGCCTGAAATGATGGAATGTGTGACATTGTGTGTCTGTGCGTGTGCGCACGTGTGTGTGACACAGAAATCAATGGTAGAAAAATCTCCAAATGTTCACCAAATATTCTGTTTTATCTTGTACTTAAAAGCAAAAGATCAAACACCTTTTTCTCATGAATTATGATGATGTAACTGGGCAGTCCTTTTTAAACAAGTAATTTGCATAACAAAGGGTATTTGTTTTTAAAGCTTTTGTAAATAAAGGCCTAAGAAATGTTTTCTTACATAACAACAGACTGGTGGTTTTGTTGCAAAATTTTTCCTGGAATGTGACTATTTAGTCTGTTAGTTCTGTATTCTGTTTAGGCATGATAGTTCTCTTTCACGTGCTTAAAATCTGAGCAAAATGCACACACATGCAGAGCAAAATTCTGTTCGTAGGTTTCTAGTAATTTCATTCTTACTGTCCTGAATTGAAGGAGTGGTGATCACAATTTACTTCTGAGGCATCCTAATCCCATTACTAATTTTATACCATTATGCATTAGATGATGATGACTTGTCTGTTGTCTTTGGCTTTAATAAGATAGTGATGGTGAAAGCAGAATGAATTCTTACTGTGGCATACAGGCAAAATTTACATGCTTGTGGAATTAAGAACCCTGAAGTTTGATGCATTTGCTTTAAAGTAGTATTTTGGCCTAAAGCATACCAGTACAGCTATCTGGTTAACTTTTGAATGGGATGACTCTTTGAAGGACTTCAGTGGGTTTTTGTTTTGAAGTAAGTTTTTAATCGAGGATCAAAGGAAGTTTTTAGAGCCTCCTAAATATGTGCCTAGAGTAAAAGTTCCTAGTGCCAATGGGGATGTGCTTTTGAAGTGACTGCTGAGCATCCCACATGCTCTGCTGTGCTTTCCTTTGCTTCCTGTCCTAGAATTACAGAATGGTTTGCGTTGGAAGGGACCTTAAAGATCATCTAGTTCCAGCCCCCCTGCCACAGGCAGGAACATTTTACACTAGACCAAGTTGCTCAAAAGTCCTGTTCAGCCTGGCCTTTAACACTTCCAGGGATGGGGTGTCCACAACTGTGTCGTGGGCAACCTGTTCCGGTGCCTCACCACCCTCACAGTAAAGAATTTCTTCCTAATAATCTAAATCTGCCCTTTTAGTTTAAAGCCATTACCCCTTGTCCTGTCACTACATGTTGTGTAAAAAGTACCTCTCTTGTAGGCCCCATTTAGGTACTGAAAGGCTGCTGTTAGGTATCCCTGGAGCCTGCTCTTCTCCAGGCTGAACAACTCCAACTCTGTCAACCTGTCGGCATAGGAGAGGTGCTTCAGCCCTCTAAACATCTTTGTGGCTTACTCCAGCCCAGCAGTCCAAGCTGGACTCAGTGCTCCAGGTGGGGTCTCAAAGGAGCAGAGCAGAGGGGCAGAATTTCCTCCCTTGACCTGCTGGCTACGCTTTTGATGCAGCCCAGGACACGATTGGCTTTCTGGCGTGCAAGTGCACATTGCCAGGTTATGTCAAGTTTCTTGTTCACCACCAACCACGAGTCCTCCTCAGGGAAGCTGCCTCTTGTGTCCCAGCTACTAATGGGCATGCAGCCTGCAGGAGCAGGCTGAGTTTGCTTAAGCCCTAGCCTAAAATTCTCATGGGGTATTTGACTTCAAGCAATTCTACTCTGTAATAATTTTCTTCCTGTAATAAAAGCTTTTCTCAAAAGCCACAAATCAGCAGAGAACTAAGATTATGCTTTATTCTGTGAGAGATCTCTTGGTCTGATCACCGCGATCTGTCTGTTGAGAGTTGATTACAGCTGGGGAGACATCTGTGTGTCATTCATTTCGTTGGCAAAATTAGATTCAGTTTCCATTAGGGAGTGACTTAAAATTGTGAATTGTAGATATTATGAAAAACTGATTTCTTCTTATTTGTAGGACTGTTACTTGTAAACTGCAGAGCCTGAAATTTGAATCTGTTTCCAAAGTGGACAGCTTTAATTGCTTTTGCAAAAATGAATGTGCAGGCACAGTTCCAGCTGTCTAGACATGCACCTTTTTGTTCAGAGAGGCCTCTGCTTTTCCCAATTCATTTAAAATACATCATTGTTTGAGTAGGTTTGTCAGAAGAAATGAAGTATCAAAACTGGTTATATTTGATCTTGCATTTTTTAATCTACTTGTATTTTTGGCTTCTGGAGTCAGATCAGTGTTCCAGGAACCTTATGTTCTCTGTCACTATTTTTTTCAATATATGTAATTTTTATTTTAAGCATTTAACCCCCTTGCTCACTGAAACTAGGCAAGGAGGATCTTTTAGGTGGAAGAAAATAGGTCTGGAACATGTTCTGAGTGCTTGAGGCTTTTCCCATATGAATTTGGGGATGCCAGATATTATAGGTCATCCAAGAAATTTTTCTTACCTCATCTGACTGGTTACTCTAAGCTCAAGAATTGTTCATTTCTTCATGCAGGAAATCAAAGAAGAGTAGCAGGAAGCCTGCACTGATGAACAAGGAGCTTCTGATTCAGCTCAAAACAGAGAAAGGTGGAAGCAGGACAGGTGACATTGTCTGATACGTGGATTATGGGGCTGGGTTAAGAAAGCTGAAGTCTCTCTGAACTTGAACCTGGTGAGGGACAAGAAAAGATTCTAAAGGGACTTCAGGAGCAAAGAAATATCAGAGAAAATGAGAGACCGCTGCTAAATGGGAGCAGGAGACTTATTTACAAATGACATGGAAAAGGCCAAGCTACTCAATGCCTTCTTTGCTTTGGTTTTTACTCTTAGGACTTGCCTTCAGGAACCCCAGGTCCCTGAGATGCCTAGCAAAGTCTGGAATAAGGAAGACTTATCTTTGGTGGAGGGAGGCTCAGGTTAAGAGTATGTAAAAAAATTGGACGTAAAGAAGTTCAGGGGACCTGATAGGATGCACCCTCAAGTGCTGAGGGAGCTGACTGATGTCATGGCAAGGCCATTCTTGTTATCTTGAAAGGTCGTTATCATAAGGATAATTTCCTGAGGAGTGGAAGAGATGTCATTCCTACCTTCAAGAAGGGCAAGGAGGACTCAGGGAGTAACAGGCTGGTCAAACTTACCTTGCCCCCTGGGAAGGTGAAGAAACAGATAATCATGGAAACGATTTCCAAATATAGAATGGATAAGAAAGTGATTGGAAGTAGTCAGCCTGGATTTATAAAGGGGAAATAATTTCTGACCAGCTTGCTGTATTTTACCCTCATTTGGGCATATATGTTGGATTAGGTGATCACACAGATCCCTTCCAATGCTCTCTCCTGTGTGATACTAGAACACACTTATGTAGATGGTACCAGGTCCTTATGATGGAAATAGCTGAGGCAGGAGTATGGGTGTTCTGTGCCCACAAGGTACAGATGCTTATTAGTCACCCAGTGGAGACCAAGTGAGTGCTTTATGTTGCATAGCAGGGGCTAGAAGACATAACCCACCTGGCAGGTAGTATAATTTTATAGTAGTTTCATTTAATAGTTTCAAGTAAAAGTTCGTAGCTTATTAGTGCTTAAGAAATCTTGCATTTCATTGTGTTGGCTCAAAGTTCTTGCGTGGCAGTACTTGTTTAGCTCTATAAAACTTTTGTAGTCATTCAGAAAAGCAGGTAAAGGGCTAGCTAAGTCAGCTGGCAATGTGGATCGTAGTCCAGCGTTCTCTGACCAGGTTCTTCGAGATATTCCACATGAGGAAAGCTTAATGCTGTAGAACCAAACTTACTCAGTTGAAGATATTTGTTGCCATGTGGGATTTTGATTTAGAAAAGTAATGGACCGACACGTGGAAACCACAACACAAACACAACTGTATGTACAGCTGAATCACAATACAAACATCATTCCCTTTACCAGTCTCTATAGCTTGCTCACCACTGTAGTGCTGGGTGATCCCAGCTGCCACAAAGACCATGTGGATTGAAGCCAGCTCGAGCCTATTGGTCTCCTCAAAGTTGCTTTTGCTGGATGTTCAGGTTTTATACTCTGTCATGCGGAGCCATGTTCACACATCCCCATGTGGGTGTGGCTGGCTCAGTTATGTAATATTCCGTATTGATTATTTTAGGGAAGATCTATTTGCAACCAGATGACTCCTTCAACTGATACAGCTGTTTGTTTACAGCAAGGGCCATCTATGGTCCCCTTGGTGTGAGATCAGTTCAGCTTCTTTGGTGACTGCTGTTGTCACTTCCCACATTCTTTTCTGAGCTTCACACACATGACATCTCTCTGTACTCTGAGTCTTCTTCCGCTGAAGGTGTTCATTGATCACTCGCAGAACAGAAGTGTGGCTTTGAAAGGCTAGATAATGCTGGGTTTTTGGATCTTGATTTTTTTGGGGTTTTTTGGTTGTTTTTTTTTTTTTTTTATGTGCTGCATGTTAATGAACATGTCATTCAAAGAAAGAGAAAACCCAACAAACTTAAGCTGCTGCATCTTCACTTTGGCTTCCTAATGGTTTATCTTTTGCTGACATGCTTTGTGGTTTGTTTCCCCCCATTTTCTCAAGTGTCATTTTTACTTGAGAACATGTGTTTCTCTGACCTCTGTTTTAAACTCCCAATTGGTTTTTCAACCTTGAATAACTCAGCTCAAGTGCACCGAAAGGAAGAAAACACTTCTGAACTGAATCAGTTTTTAGAACTTCTTGGTAGTAGTCACATGATGTTGATGGATTTAGGGTGGTGTGGGTTCATTGCAGTTTATTAACTTGTAAAATAATTATTCTAAGAAGTGAATTTTAAAATAAAACAGATTTCTCAAGATACTGATTTAACAACACCAACTCAGTTATGGCAAAGAAAGAGAAAAGCCTCTAGTAGAACTGTGGGTATTTCTCTGACTACCACAAATTGTTGAGTTTGAACCAAATCTCCTAAATAATAAACCCTGATTGTTATGTAGTAAAACAAATCAGTTATTTCTGTGTACTTTTCTATTCATACCATGCAGTTATTTTTCTGGTATATCTGATCTTTATTGTACTGTGGTTGGTTAACAGGTAGTTTTGGTGTTTATTTCCCTCTTCTGTGACTAGATTACACAGGTAGTGAAAAAGGGATGATTCTCCTGCATTATTTTAACAGTCTTGAGTTGGGAATGTAATGTCCCCATTGATGCCAACTGTGAGGATCTGGTTTCTGCAAAGGCTGTGTCCTTCTCCTGGCAGCACAAATGAGGTATTATTTTCTGCCTCTGCTGAAGTGGGAGAGTTGTCTGCCCAAGTGTGCTCTTTCCTGTGCTCCTAAGACACTTGCCTCAGTTCACTGTGTTGGATAATGGTGAGGGAGAGAGGGGAGTGAAACCTTCCCTTCTCCATGCATCAGGTAGAAGTTGGCAACAGATGAGTTTTTTGAGTTGCATTATACAGAACGTGCTTTATGTTTTGTAGGACAGCAAATAGAGCTGGCTTGCAGTTGGCAATATCCTTTCTTTACCTTTCATAATATAATAGCTGAGCTTGGCTAACTTGGTTTTCCTTCATTCTTGTCTGTCTGCATCGAGTGTAGCTGTAGTATCTATGATAGCTTTTCATATGAAGGTTAATTGCTAGTGTGCTTATACCATCACTAAGCTGTTTTTTTCTAATGCATCTGTTTGAGCTAATGGCCAGTTACATCTCTGGTATGAAAAGGAAAATAACTGGAAATAAGTTTTTCTTGCTCAGACAGTTTATGTGTATTGTGTATTTTTTCTTTATAACCAGAGCTCCTTAAGTGAACTGAAAATTATTCTGTTTTCAGGGAAAAGAAAAAGGAAAGTGAGTTCATAAAGTGATGACTGTCAGTAAGTGTTGGGTCTGTTCCAGTTATGCCAATCAGTTAAACTGTGAGCACGCAGGAGGTGGGAAAGGGGAGATGGCTTATGGCACACTCTTCCAACTGCTGCACTCGAACTGTTGGGACCATCTGCTTGAGATTAGAGTGATCTAGGATGAAGCGTGTAATCAATTCCCCCCCCGCCCAGTACTGGATTTCAGGATGACCAAGTTACTATATTTCAGTGATATGTGCCAACTTGGAGAAATGAAGGAATTATCTATCTAGAACCAACTTGGGCGAGGAATAAAAAGAATATAAATATTTTTATATTTCAAATGAAAGACTTTCAATCTGGACTTTTATGGAAGGAAAGAGGAGAGAGAGCAGAATGATAAACTTTAAAAGGGAACAACTGAAAAACTGCAGAGAGGAAATGGCAGGGCTTTCCTTAGATGCCACTTGCTCAAAATTTCACCCCAGAAGGCTGCTGCTTTTCCCATCCTATTACCTTATGAGCAAGTGATAGCTCTAAGAGAAGCAGCAACAGAGACACCCCACCACCCATACAGCATAGCAGCACATTCTTTTATTTATTTTTGGTTTTGTTTGCATATGGTTCAATACCAGTATTTATGGAAGGGTTTTAAAAATGGGATGAGCTTAAACCATATACCGCAGGTTATGTCTGAACTGGGAGAGGTGAAAACTGCTTACATAACTGCTCCTGCATTTTTAGAGGCCCCTGAGCAGACAGTCTCCATGCTCTCAGCACTGTGAGCAAACCTGCTGGGGGTGGCAATCCTGGTGAGTAACACTACTCCCTTTCTTGCACCTCCTCACTTCTGTAAAGTTAGGTGGCTTTAAGAACCCCCTCTTCTTTCGAAACAAAATTCTACCTTTTTGACCTTCAACAGTATCCAAAAAAGGGCAGCTGTCTGCTCTGCCAGCATAAAGACATTGAGTGTTTCACCCATGAAAGACCATAAAGGAACTGGTTCCTTTTCAACCTCTTTCAGTATCATACTTTCTGAGGTGCTAAGGATTTCACAATTAAACTGGGAGAGGGAAACTTACCTAGAAAGTCCAAGACTGCTTGTGAAAGGGTGCAAGGCGACATTTACAGCAACAATGTTGTTAATGAAGCCATAGTAGAGATGCTGTTCTGGCGTTCAGGTACACCATAAGTAAAACTGAAGGAACTGTGTCAATGACTCCTACGTACAGATGTGCTGAACGTGAAGCATTTATTTATGTGAGCAATACATTAACAAGTAGCAAAGTTATACATTAAATTTATGTAGAAATATAATTCCCCTACTTCCAGGACACCAGTCAACTGAATCAGGGCAAGACCTCTCAGTCCAAATAATTATTAAAACCAGCTATAGCATTCCATGCATTAAAACAAACTTGTTTACTGAACCATTCTGGAGTCTCCTTCACAAGAGATACTCAAGAACCACCATTGCAATCCTGTGCAATGTGCTCCAAGATGACGCTGCTTGAGCACAGAGGTTTGACCAGATGATCCCATTCATGGTCCCTTTCAACCTTAACCAATTCTGTGAGTCTCTGTTTCATTCATTTACTTTTAGTCTACTAAAGAACTTTCCGTCTTCAATGTAAACAGGACAGTGTTTTCTGTCTCAAGTTGAAGAATTAAACTGCATAGCACCATCTATGTCTAATTGCTCAGTGGAAGGAGCTCACCAACACTGTGTTCCATTTTCTTAATAAAAATTATTCTCTGTGAAGACTTTGGGCACTCCATCACCAGTCCATCAACTGACACATATATGTGTGGACCACTTCTGTGTTTTGGATTTGTTCTAACCTACAAATTAAAGAAGCTTCTTACGCACATGGGGAGCTATGATTCATCTGACAGTTTACATACATACAAAATAAATTTAACTCTTGTCATTAGGGACTCAGGCCCATCTGAGGAGTCTGTAGAACTTGTCCAATTTCCACTAAAGCTTTAAACGCAGTCATACTGCTAGATAAATCACACATATCAGGGATATTATTTTCTTTTTAGCAAAAAAGTAGACTAGTAACTGTACAGTAGGTAAAAAGCAGTCCTTAAAAAAAATACAGAAATTACACAAAAGGCTGTAGTAAAGTGCCCAGCAAGAATATAAAGGACAGGAGAATCAGTGTAAGCAGACGAACAACATTGCATCCTTGCTCCCCTGACCTCTTCACAAATTCTCCTGTGTGCATTTTAACACTGACAATGCTCAATATGACAGAAAGAGCATTTTCACTTTGTTATAGAAAGTATTTGAGAGCTTAAAGCCAAGAATATAGTCATATCATCAGAAATGATACTTTGGAGCATGATTAGCTCACTTTTGTCCATATCTACACAGCCAGGAATCCTCAAAAACCTGCTGACAGTGTTCTTCATGGAGACATTCGTGCCCATCCAGAAAGCAGATGTGGCAACAGCCCTCTGGCTCAGATCTGCTCAGTGTTTACCTCTGAGCTGTCATCCTTTCTCTTTCCACTTCTCCCTTCATCAGTGTCTGTCTCCCATGCCTCCATCAGTTTTCTGCTAGGGGAAAAGCCTCTGGCTGCATCAAAGCTGCAGATTACTAGGGCTATTGTGCTTTCCAAGTGTGACTTCTGAGACACGGAGAAGCCAGGCATTTCTTGATCCCTTATCCCTGGCCTTTCTCTCCACTGATCCCCAGCCTTACTGAGAGCTCTCAGAGCCCTGGAAATAGAGAGACTGACATCTGTATTAGAGAGACCCATTGCCTTGATATGTTTCGCTGGGGAAGAAATCTTTTGTCTTTACATAAAAATATGGAGCAAGTTACACTGAAGCTGAATTCCAACTTTTTTACTCAGTATTTTTAAATGCATGCTCCATGACAAACCACCCTGTGACTAACCGCGTAAAAAACAAGACTCTACAGATATAGAGAACCTGAAGTGTTAAAAAATATATTTTCCCTCTTCCCTCTTATCCCTAAACAAGTTCACCTTTAAACAAAACATAAATACGAGGTAAGCTGACAGAACAATACTAAATAAATAGCTGCAAAAAATCTTTTGGTTGCTAGATCTCTGCAGGCATCATGTAAACTGTATGCTACCTTCATGCTAGTTCAGAAAAGGTGTTCTACATCAAGGGATCCACATTCTGGCACTTCTGGCAAGAAACAGATGTTTTCAGGCTGGTAAAATTTTGAGATTAAAAAAACAAAAGTAAAATAAATACATTTTTCCTCACTAGAAAAAAAGCCCCACATTTGTGCTCCACCAGCAATCACTTCAGCTGTAAACCCAAGAAAGAAAATTTTTAAAGTTACCTGCCTGTAGAAGAGTTAATGATAGTATTCTTTGCCTTCAGAATTATGTCACTTAGTCCTGCTGCCAGTTTTCTAAACAAACAACTGGCATCTTTACACTGTGAACCAACCTGCTAAGAGACTCAGGTTTGAAAACAGAAGCACTTTTCTGTTTCAACTGAGCTGAGCTTAGTCTGAGAGGTTTTCACTTTTTTTTTTTGACTAGTCCTTTTATCTAGCCACCTGGAAAGCATAACTACATTTCTCCTAAAGTTGGTTTCAGAATAACAATTTGCATTTAAATGTAAACACTGATACCATAAATGTAGTGTATACAAAAGGCACAAGACAGATTTGTGTTGCTGAAACTTCCTTGACTTTGAAAACTGATGATGTGTCTTTTTTTACCTGGCCAGTAACCTCTGATGCTAAGAAAGCTGCTAGCTCCTAACTGTATTGAAGGGGATCTCCTACGTGCAGCAGCTCGGCTTTTTGGTATTGCAGTCAAAAGTCTGTTGACCTATAACTGCAAATATCACAAGTCATAACAGTAAGTCTCCTTGATTGTACATGATATTCATTAAGTTATGCAGTAAGAAAGGCAGTGTCTCGAAGAACAAGTGAAAAAAGAAATATGACGCAAATATTGATAATAAGAAACTATGAGCTTGAAAGACAGGCCCTCAGGAACACAGGTTAGTAAAAAGCCTCTTGGATCAAAGTTCAGTGCCAACATTCGTTTCCCACAGGGGTTAAGAGCTCCAAATAAAATTGTCTATCCTGTGCAGCTGCACTGTCCTGTGCAGCTCCCATCAAAATCCCCAGCTGGCCAGTTTCATTTATGTATTACCCATCTGAAGACAGGCTTTTTATCACAGCACTGAGCAGTGACCCACTGTAGCATTTAATTAACAAAGGATTTTTCCCCCCTCTGTAACTTTTCAAACTATTGGTAGTGCAGATCTGAGGGGAAACAGAGCTTTTGCAATAATGTTTTCCAAAAAATGTTCCAAAAATAGACATTTCACTTGGGTCTTCTTATCTTCAAAAACTGCTTATCAAACATTCAAAAGAAAATACAGTCCACCAAGCCACTAAATTATTCATAATCAACACTGGGTGTTCTCCCAATTCAAAAGGGATTCATAAGGGCAGTAGTGCAAACAGTTTGATTTTAAAGTCAACTACTTTCAACAATTTGAATTAAAAGGTGAACCCAAGGCAAGAACATGGACTGATATGTAAGAAGTTCACATTTTTCTTGTGCTGAATATCAAAGTAAAACCAGACATTTGTAAATTCAACCTCCTATTTTTTTCATTTCCTAATACTCAATCATCCTTCACCATTCAAACACAGTAATTTTAAGTTGAAAAATTCTTTTTCTGGTTCAGAAGTAGTATTTCTAGTTTTGTGTTTCAAGCAGTGACATGGAGACAGTTAATCATCTGTTGGTTTGTTTTCTGAGCACAGCCATACAGGAGCAGACAGGAACAGCTGACCAACAGGGCTGAACTTGGAAGAATACATCTTCCTTCCAATGACAGCTTGTTCTTAAACTGGAACAGAACATTAATCACAAAATACATTATTAGAATCAAAGAACACTTAAAAATTAAGTTATTGCTACAGGTCTCATCAGCTTGAAGGGGAAAGTGATCAACAGAAGAATGAAAATTCCACCCTGAAGAAGAACACCATAAGACTGTTCACAGTTATGTTATTAATGTTATGTTATTAATCTACATCGGGATGACAGTGATTAAGTACTGACTACATAGCAAGAAGGCCACCAGTTTATAAAATGAAGTGAGCTATTTTTACAGTATTTCCAGGTACCAGCATCATTAAAAAACAATTCTCTGTTATATTAGTGTAAACCACATCTGGCATTCTCAGTAATTAGTCCTCTAATGAACTATGAAGGATTATAGGATACAGGTTATTGAAGAGATCCTTAGTTGGGACAGGAATTCTAACTCTAACACACTGTCAGGGGCTGTGGGCTGTATTTTTCATGTTGAAGATGAAATTACTTGGTTTTGTTGTGGTGACTTCAGCAGCTCTATTATTCTATTCACTCCCTAGGAGCAAATTTAACTCAAATACTGACAATAAACCAGTGAAGTTAAGTGCAAACTAGTTTAATAAAGTTTTTATATAAGGGCTTTTATTTCAGCAACTGTATGTCATATATATATATATATAAAAACTGACTTTTTTATTACTAGTCCATAAAGTCTTTTAAGTGCTACATAGAAATTGCTCAGAATTAAGTGTACAACCAAACCAGTGCTTATGCTCATGCCAAAGAATTAGCAGTCCTTAAGATACTACCCTTCTGAAATGTGCACGAGTTCATCTGAGGGAAAACTAACTTCCAGGAGCCCCTTTATGTGGTTTTACACTTACTTACTCTTCAGAACACAACCTTCTACAAAAGTGGTATCTCTTTAAAAAGCTGCATTTCATAATGGATGCTCACAAAAAGAAAAAACAAAAATGCTACAAACAAACAAACAGAGCCCACAAACCCCAGGAGTGAGTTAATCAGACTGCAAACATAAATCTAATGGTTACTTTCTCAGACTGGACTAAGAGGAAAAAAAACCCCACAGAATTAAAAAAGAGATGAGTTGTTTATCAAGATGAACAGCAGGGAAAAACCCCACTTTTAACATCTTTAGAACAGTCACAGACCATGTTTGATATTCAGAATAATCTGAATGACTAAGTTCCAACAAAAAGTACAACTCTTCAAAGAAAGATTAAAGTTTAAAAGCTATAACTTAAGTAAATAAAGTGTTAGGACTTCAGAAATGGAACTCTAACCCAATAAAACTAGTTGCAATTGACAGTATTTCTGTAACATAATCCAAAAATCTGTATCTTTAAAGTCTGTCTCCAATGTTTTACTCTTGATCAGTGACAACATGTAAGATATCATGCTAACTGAAGCTGAGTAATTTATTCTTTTTCAGTAGCTGCTCTTTTGTTAAAAAAAAAAGATGGATTAAACAGGGCAGAAATACAGCATTTTCCATTTTGAACAAAGGGTTAGAAATGAGGGGTTTATATTCTATTCAAATAACATACACAGAGCAGTCAAAATTGCAGTCTTGAGTTTCCTTTGCTCGTCTCTTTAACTCTGCTCATCTGACACCCACATTTTCAACACTTCTAACACTTCACATCATCATCAAGTTTGCAGATGTACCTATATCTAGAACTGTGTCTTCATCACTGAACACAAAACCAGAATGTAAGAGTCAAGAATTTTTTTAGTATCCCTTATGAATCAAACTGAACATTTGGGAACTTCTTGGTACAAGCAATGGGCCCATCTATTGGTATCTGCACACCTACCATTTTTATAATCTGCTTTGACAGTGCAATATCATTTCTGATGGATCTAGTAACAATCACTGCAGTTCCCTGATGGCTTTCCATGCCTTCCACTTCCTCCTTGAGGGACCATGACAGCATGTCCAGGAGTCATGTCACACACAAATGAAGGACATCCACTTCAGACAGGACAACTGAAAAGGTACTTCTAACAATAGGGACAGAACTGACCTTGCTGTCACACCAACTATTGCTCCATACCAATTATTTGGTACGCAGAAAGTCTTAGGGTTGTGGTCAAATTTTTTATACAATTTTAAATACAAAATTCCATAACCTTTGGTGGAGTTACCAATTATTAAAATACTAAACTGAATATGATGACAGATTGTATTCATTCTCCACAACCCAGTTATTAAGGTCTCCTTGTGTATCTAACAGAATTTACTGTCTGCTTCTCAAACTTGTTTTCTGGGAACTCTATGTTGCAAGATATCAATGCAAGAAATAAAAAAAAATCTCAGCCGTTTTTGACAATAGGTGATTAAATGCTTAGGAAGTCATACAGACACCTTTTGTCTTCAGTAGGCAGCACTTTTTTACTATCAGATACGATGCAGCTCAGTACCTGACACAGAAAAAGACATGAATAGCTTACATTTTAGATTAAATCTTCTTTCCTTCATCATTTGATAGACCTTTGGCTGCTTTAGCATACCAAGCTATGACCTTTGCATTCAGCGTTGAGAACTAACTTAATTTTCAAACTCAGCTTTAAAAATATAGGCTGAACAATTTGATTAGTCATAATTTTACTGTCTTTCTAAAGAAAGGAAATAATAATAATATATTGGAGTATTGACTAAAACTAATGGCTATTAAGATTAAACTGTTTTGCAAACATGATACAACAAGAAATAGGAGGTTTAGTTTAAAACTATGAATTCATGTGCTACTACTTGTGGTAAAAAAATTAATTGAAGAAAACAAAATATACAGCAATTATTTTAGTAATTTTCTTTTGTGCATTCTTCAAGTGATAAGGAATCATGGAATAACATATTAAGTAGAGACTATTAACATACCTTTTCCTTACATATTCAGATATTTCTTTTAAGGGAAATTAGGTTTCATTTTCCATGGTTAATGCAGGATTGTTCATACCTTTAAAAACAAAGAATGGTACTTTCAAAAGAAAAGGTCTCATGCCTACTTCAGCAAATAATACAACCTCTAATTAACAATCATTTTAATGCCATTACAGTATTACCAAGTCTATTCCTGTCCTCTGTCTATCATACAGCTTTTCACTAGTTGTAACTAGGTGTTATCATATTCTTTTATAAGCTATTTCTTGTCAAAAGTGCTATCAGGCCTGGCTTAAAAGACAATTACCACCTATTAGTGTCAGTGTCCTCAGTACCTCTTGGTAAGGTTTAACTAGGAAGGGCACAGCAGCTTTGACACACGGAACTTCCTACAAGCATGCATTTAGAAGAAGCTTCATGAATTTTGGTTCATGAAAACAAATCAAGTGACCTTCCAAAATTAGTTTATACAACACGAATCGTTGCAGTGTAAATCAATTCCTTACCAACTTTGCCCTTTTCAGCCCTTGCAGTAGTTTCTGACCAAGAAGGTGTATCCGTAAGTAGATGGCTCTGGGAATCACGCAACGGCTTTGCAGGAAACAGATGGTTCTCACTGTAGTGCCAATAAAAAGAACATTAGTGAACTGCAGTAATTTTTCATTATCTTACCACACATTACAAACACTTTGTCATATGCAGTACTTTTCTTACGTTACCTTGCTGCTTTTCTGATGAATCACTACTCTTTTATCATTACATACATTACAGCACAGTTGTCACAGATGCAAGAGCAATCTAAAAAGCACCTCACTACCACAGAACAGGGAAACATTCTGATTTTTTAATTTGACAGCTATTATATATTAATACATGTATGTACTTTAGCTCCAAAGGCACTCTTACCTATAATCTTTCCCACTACAACAAGCTTGACATGATAAATAGTGGAGAGAACATCTCCAAAATCTCTTGCCTAACATAAGCTGTGGAATGGTGGGTAAAGAAAAAACGTCAGTAAGCAGCTAGCTGAAGTGTAATATATTTATATTATGAATAAAAGATTGTCAATATGATTCAATTATCATTTCTTAGCAACGTATTCAAATTTACTATACTTATCACACTTTTCATTACATAAATGTTGCAAAAAAGATATGAAATACCAGGCTATTATATTGCTTTAAAGGAGCATCTACATACTTTTTCACACTTTAAAGATGTCATGTCCATTAAGTTTAAGAATTAATAAAATATGTTCTATTATCAGCAGAAACAACAGTTAGTATTTAGCTTCCTGTGCTTTGGCACAAGTGCCATAAAGGGATTCCCTCGTGTGAAGCAGCTTTCACCAGACATGAAAAAGCAGGCCATCCCCAAAAGCTGTGCAAGGTAAGGGATTTGTATCCCAGGCGGACCAACTAACCAGCTCATATGTATGCAGAACAGAATGCTGTTGATACTGAATGTCAGGGAGGTGTGGAAAATTCAGGTCCTGGGATGCCACTGAACCAAGACAACATCAGGAGAAAAAACCCCACCCCACCTCACTTCCATAATGCAAAAATAAATCTGAGAATTAGCCAATTACCTTAGCTGTTTCAAATCTGACTTGGATTTATTAACAGGGTAGATGAAAGTGGTAAACAAATGAAGAGTATCTTACATGTGGTTCTGTTTATATGTGCACAGGAAAAAAAATCAACTATTTAGAATGAGTAACAAAAAGCAGATTACTTTTTGGATGTTGAATTAAGACCACCAGGTGTGGAAGCTTGCTCAGGATCCTGATTAACAAGGCAAGTTGGGAAGGAGCAACCATCCCCTAAACTGAAAAATTCAGAATTAGTTTCATACATACAAAAATCCAACAACTCTGAAGAACTTTTTTATTAAAGTGAGTATTACTACATCTTATTTCAAAAAACTAACCACCCCCAAATCCTCTGGATCCTGATTATTCAACAGTTTCAAGGACTGAAGCATTAAGAACAGCATACCTTGAAAACACAGGCAGCAACCAATATTTCTTCTCATCACCAAACACCTGCCTTAGGTTTTTGCTGAAGCCCAAGCTAAAGCCATTCTTGTCTGTTCTATGCCGAAATATGGGAGCTCTGAACACCTCTTAAAAGAAAAAGATTAATTAGATCTCTTTGCAAGCTAGAATATTTAAGTTTCACACCAGTACATGGGCAATTGCACCAATGACACCATCCCCCAGGAGGAAAGGCTGTACTGCCCCAACGACTGAGAAAGCTGAAGTCAGTGCTGCACACTCGCTGTGCGTGCGGAGGAAGTCCGATGGCTGAGGAAGGGTGGAAGTCTCCTTCACTCCCCTCCCTATTCAAGGCAAGGGAGAGTGAGGAACGCACTTTTTAAGACGGCATGATGCGTTTATATGAAGATTTCAGCACATGACTGTACCACAGAGAGTGCTCAAGAACGAAAAACCTAAACAGGAGGTTTAAGACAGAAAGAGAAATGGAAAAGCAGAAGAGCTTAACCTACTTTAGTGGTAAGACTAGCCTTTCACATCCTGGGGTATGAAAATACTGTGTGTTTTTACAGCTGCATAAAGAAAACGACTTTGCTCATAGATGCAGATTGTTACATATGGACATGCAACCTAAATTTCTGGAGAAGAGAGACAAATATAGCTGTAAGTGTTGCAAAGTGCCTGAAGCACAAAATTCATTCACTTTCCACTAAGTGACTGATAGCCATTTAATTCCCTTAATTGGCTATATATAGCAGGCAAACTACATCCTGACTTCCTGACAGCACAGCTCCCAGAAACCACATCAGAATCATGCTGAGACTGTCCTTCTGCAGTAAAACCATAGCTATGAACTACTGGAAATGACCTTCCACATGTAGTATGTATTAGTTTAAAATGGATTTTAAAGAGGAGGGAAGGGAAAATAGGAGCACCCTTTCAGATGCCCATGTTAAGCCAGGAAAGCACCTCCCAGGATGATTTAATCACAGTCACACTTAAAGCTGTCATGGCTTCATTACCAAATTATTGCATGGTTAGGGTTTCACATATTGAGCAATTTCCCAAAGTAAAATAGGAAGAAGAGACAAACAGATCCTTTTGAGTAGCCTAAGTATGCAAAAACCATGTCATATTACCTATATTGAATTCTGTTTGTTTTGAAAATGAAACACTGAATTAAAAGTGTAATGTATAATGGTTACCTCTGAACAATTTTTTTTTGCACTAAAATTGTAAGACCAGTTTATAAATAGAACCCTTAATTACTGCCATTCATTTAAGCATCTTTAATAAAACTTTTCTCCACTTATAACTAGGTTGAACTATTTTTTTCCAATACTAATTTCTAAGTCAATGGTTTGTCAGAATAGTGAAGAAACACACAAACCCTAGAAAAATCTTGATGTAAACAACCTTTCTTCCATTGATATAGGTATCTATTTTCAAAGTTTTCCATTAATCATCTACATATTAGTAAATCCAAAGAGAACTGGAAAAAACAGATCAATTCATTGGCTTACTCTAATTCAGCTTATATCAACAGAAAAGCATTTGAAGATTCAGAACTTTAATGGCTATATGTCAAATTGGCATTACTACAGTCCAGGACATAGCATAGAACAGGCACTCAAATCTTCAGCATTTTATTTATTAAGATTTGTAATCAGAAAAGCATGCATTTAAGTGGAGGAAAATCCTGGTTTAAGGCTGATATTCCATGCAGTTATATATACTGCCATATAGTAGAGGAACAGGCCATCTTCTTTGAGGTTTTTAAAATTAGTTCATAACACAGAGCCCTTTCTATGCATTTATAATTATGTGGTAGAGAGGTCTCACAACTGTGGAACTGCCTTTAGGATCTCCATTGTTCATTTACTACTAAATACAGAAGCACAGCCTGTTCTTCTGTAACAGGTCTCTGACAGAACTTTGGTTTTGTAAAGACAAAAAAGGGGTAAGGGTGGGCATGAAGTGCTGGACCCAGTGCCCTTACTGAGACATCATATCAGAGGACTCTGACCTTGGGGCTGAGAATGCCAACAAGAATCACATGTACAAGCATCCAGTAGTGCACCCAACATTTATTAGAAAATCATCTCAATTTTCAGTTATTTAGTTAGTTCAGTTTCTGTTAACAAGCTGTGGGTGGAAAGCAGTGAGAGGAAGAGCATAAGTTTGTTAATGACTTAGCCCTTTGGGGCAAGAGGGAAATAGAATTTCCAGGGAGCAGCAGAACCGGGGAGTCAGAGCTGGACACTGACAGATCTGGGCAATTTTAACCAGTGTCCAAAGGAACCTGTGTAGAATTGCCCGCTTTTTCCATTACACCCATACATATAATTTATTATGTATTTTTCGCTGTCAAACACAGAAGCATTAAACCTACTTACCTAATGTGGATTTATTCTTGCTGACAAGCCAACAGTGATACCCAAAGAGAGAAGACAAACTGACAGAAAACATAGCTGCAGCAAAGAATAAAAACATGATGTGGAACTTGGCTTGAGTATCAGGAAGGCCATTCTAAAAATAAAAAAAATTATGCTATTAGAATTGGGGAAATAGCTGTTTAATTTGATTATTAATAATCCTCTATTCAGCCAAATCAAATTCAGCACAGAGACAAATGTACCACACAACAAGAATATGAATCAATGAATGATACACCTCCAGTGTACAGCCAGCCATGCAACTAGGCTGGTGACAGCACCTAAGTTAAAGAAACAGGCCCTTTCTTGAGAACCTACAAATACTGAGAGCAAAAATCTGAAATTTGGATCTGAACTTTGAAGCGTTTTTTAGTGAAGAATAATTTGTCTTTACAAAAATTGTTTTAATAACCTTTTCAAAATAATTATAGCATAAATCAGCTACAAAATAATTAAGAAATTATTATAATAATTAAGACATTTCATGATCTATGATAAAGAGAAAAAAATGAGGCCTATGGTTATTAGATCTTTTGTACATGGTATTAGGAGATTACAATGTAATGCCTTGGCACTGGAAGGAAAAAGTGCCAGCAAAACCTCAGCTCTGGACACGAGGAGAGCAGACTTCAGGCTGCTCAGGGAATTATTAAGTAAGGTACTCTGGGAAAACGTTTTTGCAGATGCTGGAGTCCATCAGTGATGGTCACTTCTCAAATACCATCTCCTAAGGGCACATGAGCAGGCAATTCCCAAATGCTGGAAGTCAAACAGGCAAGGCAGAAGGCTGGCTTGGCTGAAAAGGAATCATCTCTTGAAGATAACACAAAAAAGGAAGGTGTATGCCCAGTGGAAACAAGGTCAGGTGACACGGGAAGAATTCCGAAGTGCTGTTTGCCACTGTAAGGAGACAATTTGCGTGGCCAAATCTCAGCTGGAGTTGAAGCTGCCAGAAACGTGCGAGACAATAAAAAGAGTTTCTTCAAATACATTAATGGCAATAGGCAGTTCATAAATATCACCAGCCCGTTACAGGAGGGGGATGGTCACCTCACAAACAGGGACAGAGACAAGGCAGGGGTGGTTTAATACTTTCTTTGCCTCGATCTTCAACTTGGATGATGGACCAAAGGGGTCTCAGTGTCCTGAGCTGGAAGGATCTTGACTGATAATCATCAACTCCCAGTTGACCCTGAAACTGTGCGGGATCTGCTGCTCCAGCTGCACCCCTACAAATCTATCGAGCCTGACAGCATTCATCCAGGAATCCTCAAAGAATTAGCTGATGTCATCACACAACCTCTCTCAATTTTTGAGCAGTCTTGGGAATCTGGAGAGGTCCCAGCTGACTGGAAGCTGGCGAATGTTGTCCTGATTTTCAAGAAGAGTAAGAAGAAGGATGCTGGTAACTGCAGGCCTCTCAGTCTCACTTCAGTGCCTGGTAAAGTCATAGAGGTTATTCTAAGGGGTATTGTAAAACACCTGAAAGATCGTGCTGTAATTCATCACAGCCAGCACAGCTTCATGAGAAGAAAGTCCTGCTTATCAAACCTGATTTCCTTTTATGACAAAGTAACCCACCAAGTTGATCATGAGAAGCAAGTTGATGTAATCTTTTTGGATTTCACTAAAGCTTTTGATATTGTCTCTCACAGGATCCTTCTGGACAAAATGTCCAGCCCACAGCTGGATAAACACATCATGGAGTGGGTGAGCAACTGGCTCAGGGGTCGAGCACAGAGGGTAACAGTGAATGGGGTAACATCAGACTGGTGACCTGTCACTAGTGGGTTCCACAGGGCTCCATCTTAGGCCCTGTGCTCTTCAACATCTTCATAAATGACTTGGATACAGGACTGGAAGGGATACTAAGCAAGTTTTCAGAGGACACAGAACTGGGAGAAGCTGTAGATTCCCTTAAAGGCAGGGAGGTCCTACAGAGAGACCTCAATAAATTGGAAGACCGGGCAATCACCAAGCATGTGAAATTCAACAAGGGAAAGCGCCAGATTCTGCACGTGGGATGGGGCAACCCTGGATATATGTACAGACTAGGGAATGAGATGCTGGAAAGCAGTGCCATGGAAAGGGACCTGGGGGTCCTGGTCACTGGGAAGTTGAATCTGAGTCAGCAGTGCTCTGGCAGCCAGGAGGGCCAACTGTGTCCTGGGGGCATCAGGCAAAGCATCTCCAGCCAGCTGAGGGTGGGGATTGTCCTGCTCTGCTCTGCTCTGGTGTGGCTTCACCTTGAACACTGTGTGCAGTTTTGGGCACCACAATATAAGAAAGATATTAAGCTGTTAGAGAGTGTCCAATGGAGGGCAATGAAGATGGTGAGGGGCCCTGAGGGGAAGCCATGTGAGGAGTGGCTGAGGGCACTTGGTCTGTTCAGCCTGGAGAAGAGAAGACTGAGGGGAGAGCTCATTGCAGTCTACAACTTTCTCGTGAGGGGAAGACAAGGAACAGACACTGATCTCTGTGGTGACAGGATCTGAGGGAATGGCCTGAAATTGTGTTGTGTCAGGGAAGGTTTAGGTTGGATATTAGAAAAAAGTTCTTCACCCAGAGAGGGTGGTTGGGCACTGGAACAGGCTTCCCAGGAAAGTAGTCAGAGCACCAAGCCTTACAGGGTTCAAGAAATGTTCGGATGATACTCTGAGGCACATGGTGTGACTCCTGGGGATTGTCCTGTGCAAGGCTAAGGGTTGAACTTGATGATCCTTATAGGTCCCTTCGAACTGAGAATTTTCTGTGAATCTGTGATCTAGTTCCAAGCCCCTTGCCACGGATAGGGACAGATTCTGCTAGAGCAGGTTGCTTCAAGCCCCATTCAACCCATCCTTGAACATTTCCAGAAATGGAGCATCCGCAATTTCTACCGGCAACCTCACCATCCTCACAGTAAAGAATTTTTTCCTAATACCTAATCTTAATCTGCCCTCTTTTAGTTTAAAACCATTACCCTTTGTCCTAACACTACATTCCCCTGTAAGGAAGTCCCTCTCCAGCTTTTTTGTAGGCCCCCTTAGAATCTCAGACTTCTCGCACAGCAGTAATTTCATACACTTCAAGACAGTATGCAGATTGGGGTACTTACTGTCCAAAACTTGATAAAGTACTGTAAATCTGTTGCAGCAATGAAAAGGCAATACACTAGCGAGTAAGCCAAGAAGAGAAGAAAAAATTTGTAATTGGAGAATCCTACACAGTTGTTCACCCTGATTAAAAAAAAAAGTAGAAGTAAAAATGGAATGTCATGAAAGTTATTTTCTTTTGCTTTCAACCAATTTAAATTATTTACTCTAAAAAAAGTTAATATCAACATGTAAACCAAGTTTTGCATCCTATCTCTGCTGCCTCAAGCTACTGAAATGGATTTAGTTTCAATTCTCACATTAGTGTAGTAATTCTAACCCAAAGCAAAATAACACCACCACTAGAAAACGCCCAGAGAACTTTACCAGGTAACACTGCTTTCAATAGCTTACTGAAATTAAATTTTCTCTTATGGTAGGAAATCTGTTCCCAGCACATCTGATGTAAATATTATTGCAGCTAGAGCTACTTTTTCGGTTTGCAGGTAAGTATCCATGTTATACCATTAGGCATACTGCATGTCAGCTGTGACAGTAACAAGCCAAGAATGTGAATCTTGACTGAGTTCTATGAGAATAAAAGCAGTCTCATTTAATCCACATCTGCCTTCATTCATTATACTACATATTAAAACTTCTTAGTATGATTCTCAAACTTAAGAGCATTCACAGGCAATTCCTAAAAATATTTACATTTACATAAAATAATGAGAGAAATACTAGTCTCGAACAAACAGAAAACATTTTGTAGCAGTGACAACATGACAGGAAATAAAAGGCATTAGAAACATGCAAATACCTGTCCAAATGTTAAAATAAATCTCATTTTATCATTTTTACTTACAAGATTTAAGTTCACCTGTCTCCCATTTGTAAAGATTTTATAAATAATAATGAGCAACTAGTACACACTATGATGATGAGGGTAAATTTAGTACCACGGTAGCTTCCCATTTGAGACAACTTATTAAGTATTATGAATTTTAGAGCTCTATTTAACATGTAATGATATTACATCCACCAAACAAAAAAATATCAGAGTGCTGCCCACGGGCAGTCTATTGGCAAACCACTTCCTCTTTTATTTGCATTAAGAAGCTAATCAAAGTTATCTTTGCACTAACTTCAACAAAACTGTCCATATGAGCTTAAAAAAATAATTCCATATACCTTAACTAACTGATACTGCTGTCAAAAAGACTGGCTAATTAAGAGAAGATTACACCCATAATAGCACTTGTATATTGAAAAAATTCTCAAAAAAAAATGTGTGGCAAGTCTCAACTCAGCTTCTAGAAGTGCAGGACAAATTACTGTAACTATTGTCTTCTCTAGGGAGACAGTGATACTAATGGCAGAATACATGCTAATGAAATAATCTTAAAACACCAAATAAATGTACACTGTACCCTACTGTTACTCATTCTCAGAGTGGATAGGGAGTTTGTTCTAAGTTCTTTTTTCTTACAAAACATGCCACGTTGGCTAAACATTACATTTAGCATTATCATTTAAACATGCAGCAATAGCTAAGCATTTGCATTAACTAAGATTAAGGACTCAAAACACATTGTTCTAATAAAAAAAAAGAAGATATATTTCTAAGCTCATCATGCAGTGAAGTGGGATTTTTTTCATTAAATATGTCAAAGTAGGCAATTCCATGATAAACTGCAACCAATTCAAATTCGAGGTTTCTGTGATAACCCTGTTTTCCTTTCATGATATTTATTTTAGGACTGTTTTTCCTTTGAGGCACTGTTTAGTGTGAGAAAAGAAATACCAAGTGGAATTTTATTCCCCAAAGACGAAGTTTCTTGAATCAAAGACAGATTTATTGCCGTTCTTTTGCGCTATGCCATGAAGTACACACATCAAAATAAACTTATATAAATTTTTATGCTCCCTTCAATTCTGGCAAAGCCCCAGATTGTGGAGTTCTTACTGGAAGAGAACACTTTATCAGAAGACTGAAGAGAAAGTAAGCACCAGGGTTTTGTAATTGTACTGCTTGAGCATGCAGTATCACATCTTAAAGCCCAAGAATCGTGGTTAGATTTGAAGCCTAACATTTCTGAGAAAGATTAAAACTGATAAATACACTGACAACTGGCTAAATAATGGTATGTTATTGAAGTGAAACATTATTACACAAGAACAGTACAGAGTAATACTTTGTATTATAGCTAACATTTTAAACACTTCATTTTGAAGCACAAAAAGAAAATATATAATTCTGGTCTCAAGAGTTAGTTTACTGAAAATGCCAGGCAAAGAAATAACTTACAAGGCACTAAAGGTGATGCAACTCAGTTAACAAGAAGCATCACAGAATTCAGGAGATGCTAACTTCTTTTTGGGTTACTGAGGAGATAAAGGAGAAATGTTTCACATTATGCCTAAGGTGTTCTTAATGGACCTCATTAGCATTAGTGCTATATACAAATGATATTTTTGGTGACGCCTCAAGCCACTGCATTCCCGCCTGCAGCTCCATCTGTCCACAGCGAGCAGCAGCAGCACTAGAAATCACTAATGCATCACTTAAAACTGTTAGTTAGTGGGCAGTTAGCATTAAATATTTCCGTTTATCACAGCACTTCCATTAGCACAGGAACGACAGCCAAAATAAAGCCTCCTTGAGAGCAGAAGACAGCTGACTTGGGGCTAGGACATGACGACCTCTTGTTACCTCTGCCTTCCAAATGCTTCATTTTACCTTCCTAGATTATTCTTACCTGTCTCCTCTCCAGAAGTCCTTCTCATAGCAAAATATTAAGTTACAGGTAACTCTCATTACTGTTGCCCTGCTCTCCCTAAGCATCAAATTGGTTCTTTCCCCCTCCTTCCCACACAACTGAGAGAAAAATTGAGTTTGTTTTCCTAGAAGTCTCTGCCCTAGTAAAACAACACTTCACTGCCCTTTACAAAAAATATAAGTGCTGTTTATGATTTACTATTTGATACAGCAGATTTTTATTATGAAATTGAAGTTTACATGAAGGACATTTTCATTTAAATGTCTTAAGACAGAACAGCTCGAACGATCCCAAGGAGACCATATAGCTATAAGAGGTGTTTATAATACTGAACAATAATAGTCATATTGAGACTTTGCACCAATATTTTGTCAGGAACAGCCTGACAGCTATTTTTCTTATAGCTTTCTACAAGACAGCTATTAAGAAAGCTACAAAAAGGAAACAGCCTTTTATAAGAAATTTGTTCTATATTCAATGGTTTTCCCTGTTTTGTTGTTGTTTTTTGCTTTTTTTTGTTTGTTTGGTGGTTTTTTTGTTGTTGTTGTTGTTGTTCTTTTTTTTAAGAAGCACACTACTAACACTGAGCATCATCACATTTCACATGCTGATATTCCTACATCAAAAAAACCTGTAGAAAGTAACTCTATCCTATACAGGTAACTATTTCTTTCAATTGAATCTACCATGTAGATGCAAAATAAGGGGAGATTCTTAAAATCAAATTGCATTGTGTCAGAGGCTGTAGTCAGGACCACGACAAACAGGAAGAGACCAGCATCTCTTCTTCCCTCAGGACAGAGTCTCCTCTGCCCCAGAATTTGATTTAAGAAAGTGTCAAAACAGCTGCTTAGAACCATCTACCAATCAGCTTGTCCAACATAGGAGATTCTTCTTTTCTGATCAGTTTCACGCAGTGAAGAACTGCCACAGACCACTCAATTATCCCAACTTGGACCTTACTAAACAATTATTTTAATTATTTCTGTGAGGCACCTGCCAAACTGACAAAATTAATTACACAACCTGCCTACCCAACGGTCCCAAGGGCTGCTAAGAAAATACAGGAGAACAAAACCACTGTACAGGCTGACGTGGCAGCAAAAGGAAGGAGGGTGGGAGGGAGGGGAGAGTAAAAATGCAAGAACACAAAAAACCCATAAAACTAAAAGAACTAACTTGCAGTTTCCAGCAAGCCCACTTCAGTTGTCCTGCGAGCTTCAGTAAAGGGAGCTAGATACATCCCTGCCCTTTCATTTTTAACATAGGGTGGCATTTCATCATTAATTGCAACAAAGGCACAGTAATACTCAAATTATAAATAAAATAACAATCCTTAAAAGAAGTTTTTTCACTGACTGGAAGTCTACCTCATCTTTACTATAAAAACATAGTTACCCAACTCAGAGATGTAAGAAAAATTATACATGAACTTCTTTCCATATCTCACAACTAAGAAAAGAGGACATACTGTAAATATCCAATGGTTATGCAAGCCCAATAACTTCACATAAGCATCTAACTCCAGGAATAGTGAAGCATCACCTTCATGAAAGGCCCAGCAAGAGTGTATTTTATCAAATCAGAAAGTAAGAAAAGAAAATAAATAGCACACTCACCATGGGCAGTGATGATCCATTTTCAAAATGCATCTAAATAACCCCAACAGAATTCCAAGCATCGCAAAAGGCAAAAGAAAAAAAAAAGTCAGAAGCACAGTTACATGTCAAGATTTAAATTACTCACACACAGATTAAGAATTACCCATATTTATTGTTGGTTACCTAATCTATTTAACAAATATGTGCATTTAAATTCACATAAAACTGTTTACCTGCAAGTGAAGCGCAGATAAACTAAACTCAAAACACCTGATCTGTCATGAGCTTAGTGATTTAAGAAAATGCAATCTGTAGCTTCAACTTCAGGAATTAGTTCTCATTCTGTACAGGTTTCTCAAGTATTCTTTATTCTCTGACAGAGCCTTAAAAATGGGGTTAATTCAATTATTACTAAGTCATTACTAATTACTTAGTCATATAATTAAATATATTTCCAAGAATTATGGTTTTCTTTCACAGAAATATATGCACATAAGGTTTTTAAGACCTTACCTTGCACGAAAAATACCAAACAGTTTTCCAATTAATCACTCTTCATTAACAGAATGTGCACATGAAAATCAGATATAATTGAAACAAGCGAATTTTGACAAGGTAAGGACAAAATAAAGGTATTCTGCAAAATATGTTAACTAATGTCATTCTGCAAATTTCATTCACATTTCATAGGATAACATTTTCTCCAGTAAAAACATACATGACCATATTCCTATCTTACATTGCAACCACCATTCCATAACCAAGATCCCCTTTCTGCCTGAATTCTGTTATTCTTTCAGTGCCTCTGCTGCTCAGCTGGACAAAATGGAATGTCTTCTCCACCTCACAATCATGTTGGAAGGTTTGATGCTGTATCAGCTGAAGAGTATCTGGAACAGCCTTAAAGCTGAGAATAAATCATCCTTTGAGGAAGTGTCTTCCCTCAAAATTAGAAATTTAAAGCACTGGGGGCAAGAGCGAAGAAACACACAGACTTCCAAGCTTGCTGGAGAAAGGTCAGAGAGAACAACAGCCAAAATAAAGATTAAATTAGAAAGCAATCAGACTTCTGGGGACTACGGATGTGAACTTCTTTTTGTGGCAGACAAACAAAATCTTCATTAGAAATGGGAGAATGTTTGTCTGCTTCTTTCTTTAAACAAAAGTAACCTGCAAATTATCCAGTGAAAAATAGGATATTAAGTTTATTACCTCACATAAGATGTAAGTGACATCATTATTAGATTGAGATGAGTAGTGATGTTTATTCAGATTCTAACAAAAGAAGCAAATTTTTGTTTATCAGCTATTTTTGGTTACATTCTTAAAGAAAATTCATTATTCATATTTATAAATTTTAACCCTTATGTAAAGAATGTAGAAGACCATGTAACCCATGCTGGCATCAAGGAAGCCATCAAATGAATTAGACTAAGCTACAGACTTCCTTAGAAATAAGTAAAGGAAAACTAAATCAGAAAAAAAAATCTAAGGGAAAAAAATCTTACCTGCCAAAATATTAAATCTGAAAAATCTACTCATAAAAAATAAAAGCTGCTATGTTAAGGAAAAAGAAGATTAATTCAGAAAACCACTTATTTAGAATATTTTCTTACTTGTCGCATACAGAACAGTGATGACAACGATCTGGTTTTACAAGATGGCATCTGTCACAGTATCTGATTGCTAAAGAAAAAAGTTCCAAGATTAGATCTCAGTGTACAGTTACACATTTTGATACCTGAAGTCTGTGCAAAAATAAATACTAGCAGCTCAGTCCAGAATAACCCCCAGGAAAGCATTTCAGCATGATCAGAAACGGTTGCAAATACCAAAGCATTCTTTAACTACTTGTGATGCTGAATCTATCAAAATGAACCCAAAAAGCTCAGTTTTTGCAATCTCTGCTAATCATGCTAATCATGGGTTTTTTTCTTCCAAACCCCTCAGCTCTGCAAAACAACCAATGAACAAACAAAACCCACAAAAACCTACTAGACTGGAAAAACTTTAAAGATCATTCAACAATATAGCTATTTTAAGCTATTGTTCTAAAAGCTTCAATTTACTATATGAGATTATCTCTTGGATTTGCTTAGCTAGCCAGCATTCACAAACTGACAGGATCAGTAGGGTTAGATTAACTCTTAGTTTGGAAGAACCTTTGTTCTTGCTACTGAACAACCTAAAAGTAAAACAGTTACAGTTTCTTACTGTCATCTATCTACCTATACATAACATGCAGATAGTGATTCTTTTTTTATTACTATTTTTGTGACCTATGAAAAAAGAAATCTATGCAGTCAATGACTGCTACAGCCTCTCCTGCAGGTTGTCAGTATTACAAGCTATTTGCTAAAATCAATTTGAAAAGATCTAGGAAGGCACTATCAATCCACTTTAAAATCCTAAACTGTATGCCACAATTTAACTTTCCAACAATCTTTACATTGAATACATGTAGCCGCATAAAATTACATTAAAGTTAAGTTCTTGGACCACTTTGTTATTTTATGAAGTATGAAAAGCACTCCTTCCCTTTAATCCAAACCCTTAATTTTTATTTTTTTTTAATTAGTTTAGGTAGTACATCAAGACACCTCTCTTTGGTGGCCTCCTGAACACCTATTTACCTCCAGACATTGTCCGTGTATAGATAGGAAGATCCTTGGCTGCCCGTCTTAAGACTTCTTGCTGGGATTCACCTCTAGGCTCTCTCTCTAGGGATTCCTTGTCTGAATATGATAGATGAAACTAGAATAATTTTTAAAATCAAAGAAATGTTAGCAAATTCCAAGTTAAATAACTGTAGATCTGTAAAGAGAAATAAATATTCATTATATGAAGATGGATTAGCAGCATGTACAAGGAATTACAGCAAATAACCCAGTGTTCCCAAGACAACTAATTCAGTTTATGGCAAAAGTAAAAATACTTCTGATTTGGTATCAATGCAGAGCTGAATGCTTCCAGAAGTATTAAGCAACTCTCTTCAAGAGGAAGATCAAGAGCTTATCATTCCCCTGAAGGGTCAGTTAATTTACTTCTGTAATACCAAATATTAGCTAGAGAATATAAGCTAGGGATGTCAGTATTTAACTGAAAGAAAATACACTTCTAATAACAGCTGAAAAGATAGCTTTATTTCTCTTCTGCCTGGCATTTTCCCTTTTATTCTCTGTCACTAGAGAGTTGCTGTTCTCGTCATGCAGGTGTGAGGATGTGATTTTACTTTAGAGACTAACAGAGAAGGAAGAGAAGGATGTCCTGTATGACAGAATAACCACATCTTGAACATCACCACTCAAAATGGCAATAACAAATATGGCTCTAGTGAGCGCTGAAGGAGTAAAAATAACTGAGAGACATGCACAGTACACATGAAGTAGTACAAATTCCTTATACTCCAACGTCCTCTGCAACACAGCATCATAGCCTTGTCACTGCAGCTTCTAGAAAGGGCAGATGCCAAACACTTTGATATCTCCATCTCTGATATTATCCAGAAAGAGGATAAAAATCATCTCTGAAAAGAAGTCCACATTTGGCAGGAAGAGTGGCTGTCTCTAACCTGTGCGAGAATCAGAAGCCCACTGCATAGCATTTATGTTTACAGGAAGGCTAGCCGTTACAATATTGAATTTTTTTCTAAAAGGCAATGAGACAGTAGGTAAAACTAAGGAAGCAGACAGAAATATACAGTTAGGAACTCTTGTCTCCATAGAGAAGGCATCACTCCACCCTTCCTTGCAAAGCTCATAATCTTCAGCTGAAGCTGGAGATTCACTGTTTAGCCTGAGTTTCTCAGGTCAGCGTTAATTGTTTTCCCTTCCAAGAACATACTCTTACCAAAATCTGAGTTGATTTATATTGTGATACATACAATTTCTCACTGCAGAAACTTGGTTCAGAATACTTTTTTTAAAAAATACTGGTTGGATGTAAACAGAGCTACTAGTCCATCATTTTGTATTGGTCCTCAGAGTAGTCCTAAGTCTACCAACACTCCGTCCTGGGAAACCATCTTCTCTTCCACCTGTGGCAGTGGACATACCCTATTTAGGATGGAAAAAGTCCTGTCAAAGATGGACTGGTGAAGGAAAGGAAGAAAAC
>JAWMRA010000130.1:43186490-43201484 GCA_035584735.1 Pseudotriccus pelzelni
GGGCTCCCAGGCCACGTGGTAGGGGGGCAAGGGGGAGAGCACTTCCCCCCTCTAGGTAATGGGCTGACATCCCAGGATCTGGAGTTTTCCCCCCTCCAATTCAACTGTCACATCCACCTTCATTCAGCACTTGCATATAGCTAGTATGCAGGGGTACAGAATGGCATGCACTACAGCAAAGTCCCTCAAAGTCTACTTTCTATATGTGTAGAAGTTTGAAGTAAGCTTAAAAGAAAGCTGTGTGGTTTGCACGAGCTACACTATTCACAAAAACAAAATGCTGAAACTGTGTTTCAGTCTTCAAATGAGTATTTGCTAGATAAGTCAGTTCAGTTCATTTGAAAAGATAATCCTCTAGTATTTACAGACTTCGTCCTAGAAAATGGAAGCCAAGCAGTAATTTAACATTACAAAATACCCTAATTAAATTTTTAAAATACTGCTTTAGTAGAACAGGAAAAAGACACGGAACAAAGATGTCACTTTCTGCCAGCAACATTGTGTAAATTCAAAGAACACAGAAACATCACACATTGCTTTCTATTACCCAACTTCCATACCCCATCTGAAGTTCTTCAGTAGTATTGTATGATGGCTTTGGAAACGTACTGTAATTAGCAGGATTTGTCAAAATCTTTTGCAAGTCTTTCATTGGCATCAGTCCAGCGCTTTGAAAGCCCTTCTAATTATTACTACAGTCACCATATACATGCACACATTTGGTTCTGTAATTACCAAATGAAATAGGCTCCTAATTTATTTTGCTCCTCCCTACCCGAAGCTGTAGTAAAGACTGCAGTGTGGACTCCAATGAAAACCGCAATTAGTTTGAGTTTTCTACTTGTTTCCACAACTACGTATCTTAGTGGTGAATGAAAACTATTCAGAAAAGAACCTCTGTAATACAGACAGCAGAAATCACCAGCTATTTATTTTGTGTTGACATGGTACTTAAAGCATCTAGACTTATGAATCCATGCTGAAGTAAGTATTGGCTCTGTGGGTATATTCCTCTTGACCTCGGAGGTTGTGTGACATAGCACCTACTGAAGACTAGGGGGTTTCTGAATAAAGAGAGGATGGAAGAGGCCAAAAAGTTGTGTTGGTTGCACTAAGCTGCACGGGGAGCATTTCCATCAAAAACCTTTTTTCCATGTGGCTGTTCTTTACTAGCTCCGTTCCTGCTTAGCCAGCTGTGCCTTCCCAGCATCAGCTTACCCAGTGTGCACTCCCATCACAACCCACAAGTTCCTTCACACCAGAATACATGGGGAAGAAGCTTTAATTCAGAGGACAGCAGAGAGATGCTGGCAGAAAATATAAGTGCTAAACACAGGGAAATAAAATTTTGCCCACATAAAAGTCTGATATTCCCCATGCAAAAATTTAAGGTGGTACTTCAAATAACTCATATTTTTCAAGTGGACCGGATTTTTTCTTTTTAGTATCATAGGTAGCTCATTTTAAAATATCTATTAAAAACTTTAAAACTCAGAGAAGATGTTAATGTAGTGACCAAGACAAAAAAATTGATTGCAATCTGATTCACTCCTATTAAGAAGCTGTGTTAACTATCATCCGTGTTTTTCTACACGAGATCAGAGACTAAGTTATTCAAATACTACAAAATCAGGCATTTAACTAGGCTATTTCAAAAACAAAGTTAAGTTTATCTTACTTCTTTTGAAGGATTCATTGGGAGCGTAAAGATTGTTTTCCAATATGACCAGACGAACAGCATGAAAAATATGTGGTAAGCAACCAGGCACACAACTAAAATCGAAAAGGAACAGAATTAATACAAACAGACTAGTGATACTGTAGTACTTACAAACAGCTCTGCAAAAGCTTTGCAACAAAAATACAACACTGCAACTTTACATTAGACGAATACACACTCTGGGGGAAAGTCATGATACAGTCTACATATATTACAAAAGTTTGAGGGGAATGGACCTATCAAAGCCCCATAATTATTGAGCAAGCACTCTCTCTTTACACATTTGTTAAATCCTAAGTAACTGATGCATCTCTGCCATTTAGCTTTATAAACCATGCAAACACACCCTCTCCCCAAGAAGTCCCAGCCCCCTGCTAAAGGAGGTACAGTTATGTAAACAATGACAAGAGTAAGGGGAGCCTTGGGGTGGATACACACATGATACCCTGAGCAGTAACCCTAACCAGGTAGTTTGTTTTGCTAGATTTTAGGAGGGAAGACAATTAGGTGGTTTTTAAAAACCTGCAGTTCCTTTAAATTCAGATGTTCATTCACTACTTTTTGTTCTTCTCAGACAGTGATTATTCTTATATTTTTAACAGATGCCAGGGAGCATTTACCACGCTGAATTGTTTTACATGAATACAGAAGGCAACATTAACTTTTCCTAAGAGCCTGCCATGGATGGATAGGTATTTCTTCTTAAAAGCTCTCACCATTCTAAGAAATTCACTACAGTAAATAGCATATCCAAAACCCATATCCCTACTTAACTTACTCCAAAAACAGGAAAGAGGATTTTTCTATAAATTCATAAGATCATTAAAAAACATAAAGGGAAACCTGCTATATAATCTGAAATATTGCCCTTGTATGGTTAGCTCATGGGGGGTTGTATGTAATACTTTTTAGAGTTAAATAATTTTCTATAATGCATGCATGATGGTGCGTATAAATGCAGGAACAATTACCCATCTTACTTATTGTAATTTTGCCTCAAAAGTAAAACTGAATAAATATTTCTGGTGTTGAAGTTTGTTTATTCAAAAACCCAGCAACATTATTCACAAAGCAGTAAAAATAATAAAAAAGGGCTAAGAAAATCTAAGGAGCAACTCTGCACAGAGCTTTGGGGATGACAGGGGCAAAGAGCCATACGCCAAGTCTATAAACTGAAAGAAAAATCTCATCAGCATAAGTAAGTGATAGAACTGGACTCCACACAAAGAACAATACACTAAAGGACCAACTTGCTATTGCACAAGCTTCTGGACAGGAACGGTCCACATTTTTATTAGAACATTTCTATCAACTATAAAACCCCCAGATTTACTCAACAAAATCAGTATTGTTTTAAACAATGGTATATTCATGGCATACACTGAGAGCAAGGTAGGGCAAGTTACCTCAGTTCTGTACACAATGCATTTATTAATCTGCATCAGTATTCTATTTTTGTGAGAAAAACAATTGTGATAAGAAAATTGTTCATATATTAAAGGAAAAAAAGAAAATACTACTGAAGGAAGATGAAAGTTTAGCCTAAAGACACTACCCCAAGATTCCCCTTTAAAGTCTGCACAAGATTCGAGCTCATCTTTTTTGATCTTGAACCTCAGTTCTCCAACCTGGCCAAGGTCCCAGCTGGTCACTCCTCCCAGGTTATCTACCCACCAGTTTCTTTGCACTGCAACAGAGACTCTGGGCTACCCACTGCTCCACTGGGTCTGTTGAGAATCCAACATAAAACCTAATTTCCCTTGAGACACTGAAAGAAGAGCTTTCTGCAGCTCCCTGGCAGAAATCCTTCTATTTCACAGTTTTTCTGAGCCACACACCCAAAAAACCCCAACCCAAATGGTGTATCCCTTGCATGAAGGCAATTCATTTACAAATAGCTAGCACAGCTAGAGTTGTCAGGAGATCTGAGGCAACTTGTAGTAGGGCTGAGCCCCAGTTGCCCAGTTTTCACTCCTGAAAAAACTTAGGGCAGAAGTATAAGCCACAGTACATTTCTCCTGACTAGCTGAAGCTGACCAGGGCTCTGAGTGAAAATTTAATGTTCTCCAATGCATTTTGCTGATAATTCTAATGTGTTTCGTGAGCAATGCGTAACAACACACTTGTGTTCCCTCTCACACAGTACGGAGCAGCAAGAAACTGGAGTTACTTCAAAGTCTGCAGGTGCTGAAGTTTGCAGATACGCACTCATACGCGTGGAGAGATCACTGAACTGAAGAAAGTTATTCAAGCAAATGTTTTGTAACCAACAAACACTTTTTCTAAGTGAGGGAGCTGCCAATGACTTGATAAAATACGCTGGAATTACACAAACATAAAAAGCATAAAGTTTATCTCCTAACTCTTAACCGCTTCCTTCAAAAGCTCCGCGGCCCTGCACTTTACATTTCCATGCTGTAGCACTGAAATAGCATCTGGAAAAGCAATCTAAACATGCCACAGCCTCAGGGTAGGAATTGTAGTAACTGCTAATAAGGCAGTTTTATTATATTCTGAAAAGGCTACATATCCAAAGGATTCTGTTTCTTTAAAGACACTGGCTAAAAAGAAAATACAGGAAAAATTTACCTCCCATTTCAGTATGTTGCATCTGCACCAACACCCTGTTCACATCTAGAAATCCTGCTTTTACAAGAGCTTTCTGTGCTATGAATATTTTTTAAAAAAAACCAGAATATAAGGATTATTTTAGTTGACATATCAGAAAGCCAGTAAGAACAGCAAAAATTTTTTCTCCTCTTTATTTGTAATGGCTAAAGCAATATTCAGGAATAGCAGGATAATAAAAGGAGCTGAGGAACACAAAAACTATACTTATTTAAAACTAGTTAGATTTGTATCTTAATTCTACTAGTAAACTACTATTCCACCCTGATATATGAATTCCACTTACAAACAGATAATAAAAATCTTACCTTTTTCTCCAATATTTGTCATTGTCACTGAAAAAAAAGAAAAAAGGAAATAGTAAAAATTACGTTTAAATAGCAAATTATGAAAATGAATATTTAAACTTTTTTTTGAATCAAAGAGGGAAGAGTAATCAAACAATACATGCTTAATATCACAGACTATCAAGATTTTAGGCTGTGTACATTCATTACAAGAAGATGTACAGAATACCTATTGCTTATAGTGTTTTTTGGCTCCTATTCCCAGGCTCATTTCTTGAGAACTAGTATCTCCATCTCTCTGAAGCTGCCCAAATTTAATCCAAGAAAAGCTACCCCCTGAAGATCAGTTATTTCTTTAACTGTGGTTGGACAGGTTTCACTATTTATGTTCTGTTCTTGAAGCGAAGGTATCAGACTCCAAAACTGGTTTTGACAGCAATGCTTGGTGATACCTCAGATCTTTAAAGTAGAAAAATTTAAAGTACACAGAAGCTGCATTTAGTTTAAGAATTTGCCCATGGATTATAAGATCTGCATATAGTAGGAGTGAGAAAGATGCAAGTATGTCAGACATGGAGTGGAGTACACAGGTATCACACATCAGTCACTGCATTTTCCACTCTTGGTCACATTATTTAAAAAACGTAGCCATCCTACAACAGGTATCTCAGTGAGATCAAAAACTCCCAAGTGATCAAAACCTCTTTCCACCCAAACCACTCCACCATACATTTATCCATCCTAGTTAAGCAGTCTAAAAACCGTCTACTGGCACCTACAACTGCGAGCCGAGGCACAGTAGCTATATGAATCTCTCACACACCCCTGTTTTCCTGATAAAAATGGCTGCATAATGGTTTTCAACAAGCAGGCACTCCTACTGAAAGGCCAAGCAGTCATGCCATCTGACTGATGTATTAAATTTAGGCCTGTTAATGGAATGAAAGATGAAAGTCTCCATTTAAATACCTCTCACACACTGCAAGGATGTACCATGGAACTAATGCTGCTCAACACCTTAACTAATGCTCTGGAAACTGAACACTTATCAAGTCTGCAGATGATGCCACCCTGGGGACATCAGCTGGTATGTGCAGGACTGCCATCCAGAGGGATCCAGACAGGCTGGGGGAATGGCCCAATGGGGCCCTTATGAAATTCAGCCAGGGTAAAGGCAAAGTCCTATAAAAAACCACCTGAAACGACACAGCCTGGAGACTGCTGGGCTGGAGCAGCTCTGTGGAAGAGGCTGTGGAGATGCTGGTGGGCAGTATCTGGACAGCAGAGAGGGCCACCAGCCTCCCAGGCTGCATTAGCAGGGGCACAGCTGGTCAGCCAAGGCAAGGGATTATCCCCTTCTGGGCAGCACTCATTAGACCACACCCAGAACATCGTAGGGCCTTGGGCCCCCCAATACAACAAAGCGACAAGTCCAGGGGGGAGCAACCAAGCTGGTAGGGACCAGACCTCTCACGCTCTACCAGAGACTGCATAGCCAGAGCTTGTAAGCCTGGACAAGACGTGGTTTTGGGAGGGCTTAACAGTAGCTCCAGGAAGGCATTGAGGAGGTAGAGCGGGGCTCTTCATGCTAGTGCAGTGTGGGAGAACAAAAGCCAGTAGGTGTTAAGTTGAAATGAAAGGATCAGATGTCATACAAGGAAAGACTTCTGCACCATCAGAACAACCCATCAGTGGAGGAAGCTGCCCAGACATGTTGTACAGCCTCCATCACTGAAGTTTTTCAAGACTCAAACTGATAAAACTCTGAACAACCTGCCATGACCTCACACCTAACCCTGCTTTGATTACAAGGTTGGACTAGATAAGCTTAAGTCCTCTCAAACAAGAATTATTCTACAACTCTGTAATTATAAAATAGGTCTATTAAAATGGAGATATGGCTACAGCTCTGCCAAAACAAGCATCTACCTTTATCTGTGGGAAAACATTAAGCAACCATGTTTATAAAGCTCTTCACGAAAATCAGAAAGACACCAAAGAAGTTGCATAAGCCACTATAAAATCTACTCTGCTCTCAGTTTTCTGAAATATTTATAACTTAACAAGCTAAATATCCACCTACACAACTGCTAGAGAGAAGCTGAGGGAACAGGTATACACATTTGCCTCTGAGAAGCAGAGAAGGTCCACTACAATAATGCACAAGAACCGTAAAACTGTAAATAAACAGTAATCTACCAGATGACTGTTTACAAAACAAAAGACATCTTTAGAGCTGGTGTGTAATTTAAAAGTGCTGGAGCTCTCAGATTAGGACAAATCAGTCACTACTCAAATTCTGATTTTATTTCCCCACTTGGCATGGTCAGCAAAGTATGCAGAAATTTTGTCAGTCTTCTTGGAATAACTACTCTCTCTTAATTAAAAAGCCCCAGCCAAGCACGTATTGCAGAATCACCAGTTTCAAAATAAAATCTATTTAACTAACCTTCACAATGATTTGTGGTATTTTCTCTCCTTACAAGGAAATGACAGAACAAAGCAGTTGCAATCTTTTTTCCACCCCTTATCTCTAGATAAAATGTATTTACCAATGTGTTTGAGGCATCTAAATTTTCCACACGCCTGTAGGTAAATGACAGATACAAGTAATAAATCCAAATTTAATAATCTCTACTGGACAGCAAACCTACAGCTTGTCAAAATTTCTGTCCACTCCCAGAAGGAAACGCAAACTTCAGAGTCTGCATCTGCTCAGAGGACTTGTCTTTTCAGCTTTTGCCATATCTAGTCAAATGTTCCTGACAGTCAGGACCACGGATGCTAAAACACAAGTGCCCAGAGATGTCTAGCTAATCTCAGCAGGGTGAAAACATGGGGGGTTTTGAGACATCTTGTCATTTTAATCTCTTTTACCACCTGAGTATAACTCAATAGTTATTTCATGCACTCCTGATTTGCAACTACTTTAAGAGATCAAAGCAGAAGAGGCAAGGCTGAAAAGAGATGCCAGTACCTTCAGTCTTACTATCTTTTTTCTCTACACATACTGCAACTGGTGTGTACAAGGAGACTGGCTGCATTGTCCAACAAACACTCTCGCAGACAATGACACAGAGGAAAGTGCAAGATATCCAATAACCTGTATGAAGTGAAGTACTGTTCCTTCTGCTTATCCCTTTAAATCACCTTTGACTAAAGTTCCCTGAAGGAGGTATAATGTGTGTGAAAGTAATGGACAAGCATCTGCAATACCACAGCACCAAAGAGGAAATGAAAGGAGGCTTTTTTTGTTTGTTTTGGCTTTTGGGTTGTTTGGTTTTTGGGTTTGTTGGTTGGTTTGTTTTGCACAAATGTGATGGAATTGACCAGAAGGAAGGAAAAAAAAATTATTGCTCTTACAGATCAAACTCTCTCAAATTTCTCTAAAAAATAAACTTTCTCTATTTGTTGAATGACTGTGATACATAGAGTTCTCAGGGTAACAACAATATGTTAATAATTCTAAAATCACACTATTTAAGTGCATGGAAAATAATTTTCTAACATGAAAAATACCCCTCTAATTTTGGCTTTGATCAAAGAAATGTTTGTTATTTTCCCCATCTTCTGAACAGCATACATGATGTATTTATTTAAACTAATTTTTTTTATTTTTCATTAGATTCAGTGATGCAGTTTTACTATATTATTCAATACCATTTTATCATATAGTCTTTCCCTGTATCGTTTATATCAGTATTTCCGGCAGTTTTCTCATTTCTCTTCCAAGGGGTTACATTCACTGTGGTAGTGCACAGAAAAGTAGGTCAGACTGTGCAACCCGTCATTAATAAATATCAGCTGAAATGCTGCAAGTGCACTTACTAGTAGTCAAATAGCACAGAAATAATACGGGTAAAAAGCATTTATGTCTATGATGACTAAAATAAACACTAAGGACATGGCAATCCCAACTGCTAAGCAATTTCTGGAAGAAAACAGGGTAAAATCCTTTGGGACCAAAATGGAATGATACTCCTGTATATTCAGAGATGGAAATAATTATAAAACCATGATCTGTCTTCAATAGGTAATTAAAAAGTTACAGTTTTGTTCGCCTGAGATGCTGCAGGGGCCAATTTCATTAAGAAGCATGCTTCCCCTGCTAAAGCGTCAGGATGCCATTTACAGTTCAGTACTAGCAGACTATCACATCATTAGAGCCTCTCCGGATAATTACGCAGCTTGCAGATGGTGCTCATCCGAATTAGGGACCAGGCTGGGACAGACGCAGGACGTCAGCCAACAGAGATGCCAATTTCCTGAGCCAGAAGCATCGTTCCCTGCTTGCCCTGAGCCACAAGCAGCCAGAAACAGGAACAGCACATTCAGTAGTCAATGCTGCTAAACAGCTTGCGCTTGCAAAAAAACAATTGCAAAGAAAACAAAACTGTGTCACAAAAGATCGGAAAAAGTCCAGGATGGTCTCCATCACCAAATTACTTTGCTAAGAAGAGAAGTCACATTGCTAGCACCTTGCACTGGGTCAGACCTTAATTCAGTGACAGAAATGGATTCTTCACTTCTCGAACTACTGCTCGTTTTCTCTAGGAATGTTTATTCTCACTCACTTGTGGCAAAATTAAGTAGACATCCACCTCCATATGGCTAGAGACACGGTAAGACACACTGCTACCAAAAAACCCAAAAGAGTTTGGAATATAAAATTAATGTTAAAAATTTGCATTAGTTTTGTAACATTAAATTTTGCTTGACTTCTAAACCCAAAATCAAAGTTCCTGAACAGTAAGTGTAATTATTAGATTAAAATAAAAAAAGAGAGAGAGAGAAAGCAATTAGTTTTTTAGAGCTTTGATGAAAGTGGATATACAAAATCTTGCTTTCATATTTTATGTACATTTTTAAAATATTTAAAACTTTGGAGTGGGAAAATAACATACGCCTGATCCAGAGACTCTGCAGCCATATCTATAAATAGATGCCTCTCTCAAACTTTTATGAAGTTTAACATCTTGGATCTGATTCACAAAACTAAGTACATATTTTATCTTTATAGCATATCTGAAGCTGTAAAACACTGATCTATAGATGCAGTTTAACTCAGCTTCTGTGCACACATAAAAGTGTTTTATAGTTGTGACAAGTGTTCTGTCATTGCCTGCAATAGTCCTTTAGAAAAAATATCACTGCTTGCAATAAAAACGTACCTCTCTGCTAGACAAAGCAGTGGTTTGCACTGATTCAGAGTGACAACATGCCACCAGTGCTTCGCTTCAGAACAAAAGTAACAGAAATATTTCTGGGATATTTAAGGTTGGTGTAAGTAGCTATCAATACACCATCAATAACCCATACATTTGGATTTGATGGCATTTGCGAATGTGTCAGTAAACTCATTTTAACCCTCTGCCCATCAAACTGCATCATCATCTGCCTCCTCAGCAGCAAGATGCTATTTGGTACCTTTGTAGATAAGGTCGCAAAACCGCTGCATTTGAATAGAGCAGCACTACTAATTGACATAATCTTCTTTACAAACTTCCCATTTACTTTGCAAGTCACAAGGACTGACTGAAGAGTGAAGACTATTTCTAGAAATGCTGTAGAACCAGATCCTTTTCAGCAAAAACAAAGTACCCCCTGACAAGAACATCTATTAAAGTATGTATCAAACAGTGTTAAATCTTTAACTGAAAGCATAATCTTATCTTATAATTACATCTTCACCATAGACCTTATGTTTTCAACTTCAGGTCATGGTTTAAATTTCAAGGCACAAAATCTATAGGTAATACACTGGGCACCGCATGGAGACATAATCAGCCATGCTTAACAAAGATTTTAGTTCCATTTTGGAAGTGGTCATGGCAGCTGCACAGGAGCACTGCCGGATATATTTCAGAAGCCAATTTTACTTCAGCTGCCAGTTTCAAAAGTTTTCTCAAAGCACCCAGGGATCTTCAAAGAGGAGGAAAAAAAGTGGTATTTGCAAAATATGGAATAAAAATGCAAACTTTCTTTGACCAAAGTCCTTTTCTACCTTAGCAGCCAATGTACAGACAGGGTATTTAACTGGTATTTGACAACAGCCAACTGCAATGTTACAACATACTAGTATTTCTATAGCCAAAGATAAGATGTAGGTGGTTACAAGACAAAAGCTGCAAGCATCATAAATCCTTTAATTTATCTGAAGAACATACTCAGCAAAGAGCTCAAATACAGCCAACCAAATTGTGGGTCTTTTTTTTTCTACCCCTTATCAGCTTCTATCTCCATATTTTCTGCCACTTCTTATTCCCTGATGACCCTATGCCAAGCCCACAAGGCACGTATTAATCCTGCCTCTAAACTGTGATGAATTAAGCAGCTTTTTATCCTGTTATAATTCCATTCCACTGATGGTACACAGAGTAAAAAACCTCAAATCAGCACTAATCAATATGATCCTCTAGCAAAACTTATTCATGATCATTAACATCTTTAGCATCTGAATGTCATTCCACGTTTTCTGTTCCATTCTGAAGGTAGCTGTGGACAGATACAAGTCATATACTCTACTCCAAAAAACAAAGATGTGCCTTATGAGCTCTCCTGACAGTACTGTGAATATTTTCTTGTACTCCCTCTTCAGCTGTGCTGAAGTCACTTACTCTTTTCCAAATCAGGCAAATCATTCACCAAGTGGCAATACTTCCTCCCTTTCCCTTCACTGAAGTAGTCAGGAAATGCTTAGGGTTCATTTCTTCTGCAGCAAATCCATTTTCCTTCTTTAAAACTACTAATTCAAGCTACATTTTCAGACAGATTCCCTGAGCAAGAGCATAATCCTTAGAATTAAAAATCAGTGACATGTAAAACATATACATATACATCCATATTCTATTTATAGGATAACCTTTTCATCAGCTCAGTTGATATTGTCACTAAAAACATCGTCACAGCACTGTCAAATTTTTACATTTTCCTTCTAAGGTGCATGTCAAAATCACAAACTGGCAGGCAAACAAAAGAAAAGAAAAGAAAACAAAAAGGCATCTCAATATCCAAATTTGTAACAAACATTTCTGACAAACAACCAGCAGAAACTGCAAATAACTATTGGTTCTGCCTTACCTAAAGCATGGAGTGGACAACTACTCCAAGTCCCTTACAATTTTACAAACCTGAATAGAGATACATCTAAGAAGGAAAATGTGAGAACAACTCTTTTCCTTGCATATTTCATATGCAAAGATTTTAATAAACACCAAATTTTCATGTTTGGTTTTCATAAACACTGAATCCAATGTGTATTTTCTGAGTATAGACACATGGACGAGGTGCTGGGGGAAAGAACTCCATTTGAACTTCATTATAGTATTATTCTATATATCCTAGGTTGAAATTTTAGTAACTTTAGTTATCAAAGTTCACTGCACTCTTTGTAGGTTGCCTGTATTTCCATATCTTTTTTAGAGGAAGAACAACGCATCTGTATCTCTCAGGTTTTCATAAACACACCCAAATTTTTTTAAGAGAAGGAATACTTAAAGGCCCATTAATTTTAAACAAAAAGAAAGGCATTTGAGATGAAAAAAACAACTACTGTTGGCAGACAGATTGTGAGATGACAATACTGGCAAAGTTAAGAAATCGTACTGGAATAGAGAGAAGCAATTTTTAGTCAGGTGTTTTAAGACCAATTTACACATTTAATTCCAGTATTCTATAACCAAGAGGAAGAACAGAAACATGTGCTAGTGTTCAACACCTTTCTCCTTTTCCTTAAAGGTTAAAACTGCACGAGCACTTAACACTAATAGAAGAGACAAACATGGTAATACTCTGTTAAAAACTGTGAATTTCTTTTTCTATTCCTAAAACCTTTTTCAGTTCCTAAAATGCTTCTCAATGCTGTAACTATTCAGCTTTAGGAATGAAAGGAATCAGCCTAGTAGACTTCTTTTTTAAAAAAATATAATGTTCCTCCTACAACACTCAGATTAAAATTCCAAAAAAAACCCCATTCAAAATACTACATTTGAAACACTACTAAAAGCTCAAATTAGCTCATTACTAGAAGCTCAAATAAACCACTTACAACAGTGCAAAGTCCTTGCTAAGTCCTACTGCACAATGGTTAACACTGTTCCCTGTATGTTGTCATTAGCATCAATGACAGTAAGCTGCAGGAAAAAAAGCACCTATATGCGTCCTCTTTAGCATTCAGTGCTGCAGGAATAAAAGATGCACTGAGCAGACAGGCTGGCTTCAAAGCACTGAAATGCTTACAGCCTATTCCTGCCGTTGGCTTTCGTTCCCAGAGTTGTTAGTTATTCCTTCTGTTGTTTACACTAAATATTCATTAGTAAGACAAGACATAAGTTTATTTTATCGTAATATGCCAAAAATGAGGGAAAGCATCCAGATACAGATAAAAGATGGAATTAGCGGAAGTTGTAGATGACTATTATGCTGAATTCAAAAACTGGTGAGCCAGGCAGAACGGGAAAGGGGTGGTAGTAGGGGAAACTGAAAAATAAAAATTAAAAAAAAAAAAAAATCACCCTTATCCATAGAAAGGAATTGAGTAAAAGACATTTTAGCAGAGGCCCAGGATTCCCTCTTCCTCCCCTCCCATCGCAGACCTTTTGCTTTGAGGGATTCTCAAGGAACTAAAATACCATAGTTTACAGTTTGAGACAAGTTTCAAGCATGTAATTTCCTTAAGACAAATCCTGCTTCTGTTATACAGAATAATGCAGAAGAAAAAAATACAGGAGATCACTGAAACTGATGCCCAAAATAAGCCTCCTGTACCTACTACAGGGCTGCATACACAGGACAAATGTTAACTACAAAGCAACTTTCCCCTTAAACATCCTTTCCCTCATCGTGCCAGCTAACAGCTCCTCTCTCCAGGCTTGCTCAGTCAGCTTCTCCCAGAAACCTGCAGACAATTCCCATCCTTGCACTGGAGGCAGACACCGATTCTTCCTCTCGGGAGGGCACAGCAACTCTAGCTGAAGAGTGGCGCTCAAAACTAACACATTTGAACGTTATTAAGGAAAAAAAAAAAAAAGATGCAAAAAGCCCGCCTCCAATATAGAAACCACACCAAGTCTTAATACCTCCCTCCAAAACAGAGGTGCTAGGCCTGGCAATCATTTTTTGCTTAGTCCCTCAACTGCTCAGTCAAGCACCTACGGGAAAAAATCCTATCAATCTTTGAAGATTTACAACTTATATTCCTTTATGCCATTATTCTAACACTGTTAGCGAAACATCAGTATACCCCACATTAGCCCCTAAAATTAAAAGATTCAATTGTTTTCTACAAGATACACCATAAGAGAAGTCAAAATTGGGAAAAAAAAAAACAAACCCAAATCCAGAAACCAAGGGAGCCTGGCAAGCTGGTCATTTAATAAAGCCCTCTGGCTCGGCTACTCAAATTTACACAAACACTCTATCACACCCAGTCTCCAGTATGTGATTAATGATTTGCCTGACGCTGTGGAACAGGTGCCAAGGTGCGTGGTGGTCAGGATGACTTCTGAATGACATGCAGGCTGCCGATGCCAAAGAAGGGACCAAGAAGTTGTGACAGTCGGGCATTTTCTAGATGACTTAAGAGTGGCACTCGCGGATTTCCTGTTACCTGTTCCTGCTTCACCGCCGGCTGACAAATGGCCCTCGCATGTTACACGTATGTGTCTGTATGTGCGCTGTGTGTCTCCGTGTGTACCCACAGGCTGTCACGCCGAAGGGACGGCGAACTCCCCTCAGCCACCCGCACGGTTCAGACCCCGCTTCCCATGCCCGGGGTTTGGACCAGACACCCGCTGCGCACTCCACGGAGGGAAACTCGCGCCCGTGAAAAGCCCCGCGCGACCGGGTCCCTCCCCGCGTGGGATAACCAGGCGCTACCAGGTCGCGGCAAGAAACAGGCGGCGCGGATGCCCCTCGTCCGACCGGCCGGGATGCGAGGGGGTCCCGCCCAACGCAGCCCATCCCGGCCCGTCGCCAACCACAGCCCCAGCCCCAGCCCCAGCCTCTGCCCGGCCCGCGGGCGTGGCGGCGGCAGCACCCGGGGGCGGCCCCGGCCCCGACACCCCACAGCCGCCGCCGCCGCCGCCCGTGTCCGTCCCGCCGGCTGCGCTCCCCCGGCAGGGGCGGCGGCGCCCACCCCCGTCCCGCCGCGCCCCCCGCCCGCCTCGGCGGCGGCGGCACTCACGCAGGCAGAGCTGGGGGACAGAGGCGTAGTAGGACCAGCAGAGGATGCTGGAGATGAACAGCACCGGCACCCAGTAGAGCAGCCGCTGGCAGCGCCGCCGCACGCCGCCCCAGGCGCCCGGCGCCCCGGCTGCCGGCGGCGGCGGCGGGGCCGCCATCTTCCCGCACCTCATCCCG
>JAWMRA010000130.1:43201623-43253641 GCA_035584735.1 Pseudotriccus pelzelni
GCGGGGAAGAGGCGCCCGGGAGCGCACAGCGTTCCTTCGGGGTGCCGCTGGCTCCGCCGGGCCGGGGCCACGGCCGGGCAGTTCGGGCCGAGCGCGGAGCGGCCCCGCCCGGCGCAGGGCGCGGGTCGTGCCCGGGGCGGCCGCCACGTCGTGGGACACTGGGCCGGGAGGTGCCCCGTGCCCGGAGCAGCATCCCCGGGCTTACCCGTCTCGGAAACAGGGACGGCGAAACTTCAACGCGCCCTGCAAACCCTTTAAAACACCTGGTTAGGAAAAGCGTTGCCTCGTTTGCAAATAACTCATTTCACAATATTGTGCAGTGAACAACAAGTGCTGCGGTGCCATGGCAAGCAACAGGCTCTGCGAGGCCGAGGTGACCAGAGCCGCTCTTGGCGGCTGTTCGGCCGGCGGAAGGTAGCGTAGGGTTGTGCTGACTCACTCTGCCCCGAAAAGGCTTTACTTTCTGGCCATCGTAATGAAACGCTCGTGAAGTGTCACAATAAACCCAGCTGGCTTTGCAGTATGTACACCGAGATTGTTGCCGAATTATCACTGCAAAATTGGAAATGCCAAGCACGGGCCGTAGTGTTTCTGCAGTCTGCTAGAACCTTTCAGAGCATCGGCAGCGCAGTAGGTAGGAAGGAGCCGGTTGATTGAAGTGTGTTTTGAAAAAAAGCTTGTCTAGTATCTCACACGGGAGACTACACATGAAGCTAAGTAATCACAAACTGGAAGGAGACAACTGCTATTGATTTAGGAACAGGCTTCCAGAGAGAAAAATAATATTAGAGAAAATACGACAAACCCAATAGTAGGTGCGCTGCCAGGTTCTAGAGTATGAAATGGAGTAGCTAGAATGTTTGTTGAAACGACAGAAAAAGAAGTTGACCATATGGATGCAGGTTTTTTATAGAACGAAAAATCATGCACTCCTCATTACTGTAAGATCGAGCAGAGGAATTTCAGTTAGCCACAATAAACTGGGTGAATGGCCAATGCAGGATGATGTATAGAGAGGAATGATATATATCCCATGGCAGTAAATGATCTTTGCCTATTCAAGAGAAAGACTCATATATCATTGTGAAGGGCTCAGTGAAACCACTTCCTCAATGTATGGTTATTACAGTAGAGAAAAGAACGAAATATGCCATCAAAAGACTGGAATATAGTAATTTAAGAAAAGATTCTGCATCATGGGGAATTATATATTTTACATTAAAAAGGTAAAGATATAGTGAATGCTGCTAAAAACATGGATTTAATATTCCGGCATATTATATTTCACAAAATAAGAGGAAAGGGAGAAAACCCAACATAATATAGACAATAAAAGCACTTTATTTTACCTTCATTAATTATACAAGTCATCACTTAGACCAGCATTTTAACAGAGCATTTAAAGTATTTGACTTTACTATGTTTTCATGCAAACATCCACGGTTATTCAAAACAGATTTTAAAAGCCTAAGGAATACCACTGCCTGAAGCACACCCAGTGCTTTATTGGCAAAAGTTAAAAGAAATTAATGCAATTTAATTAATTTGATGGCTTTTTGAACTTATTTGGAAATACATGACAGTGACCTCTCTCAGGTACCAAGGATAATGCATCTATTGTGTTGTGCGTTTCCAGGGAGACGTGGCTGCACCATGAGAAGTTCGCAGCTGGATGCTGTATATGTGAAGTAGGTTTTGCATCATCCTTGGGGGCTATGAAAGGCTTCTTCCTATAAACCCTTTTAAAATGCTCTTTATGATATGGGGCTTATTAACAACAACACATTCCAGGGAAACACAGTAAAAATTTATAACATAATAATTTATTCATTGAAATCATAGTTATGATACAAAATTATGCATATAGAGAGGTGGCAGTCTGCCAGAGGTGATGTGTAACAAACACCTTAAATTATAATTTATCATACAATTTCTGGTCAGAGACCTTTTATTACCCCTTCATGAAAATGGGCTTGTATAGTCCAGCTTCCTAACTTTTCCATGGTTACTACCACCCGCTGCTCACTGCTCAGATTTCATAATAATCAGAATTTTCCTATTTAGCATGCTGTTAATTACATGAATAATAATTATTATAGCATGTGGTTTACCAGAGCTCCAAAATCATGGTCATTCTGGTTTAAAATTAGCCTATCCAGTGAAATAAACAGGCAAACCTCACATTAATTTAGGTGGGACAAGAAAACCTGCCTTGACTGATACTGCCAATTACTTTGGAGCATCCTTTGGTCCAAGCTGTAAAGAATTGATCATCCTTTTGTCTTCTCCCCAGGAATGTGGGCTTTCTATATCTCCTTCATGGCCACAGTTACTTTCTATTCTCTCCATGACTCTCATCACTTATGGGTTATGGCCATAAGAGACCCTTTCTTCTGTGCCTTTTCTCCTCTTCCTCCCTCTGTGGCATGACTTACAGACATTTTACATAACAGCAGAACAATTCAAGAGCAAGCATATTCAAAGGAGAATTGTACTATGTCAGAAGTAAAAACTGGCATAATCTAAACCCATTAGGTGTTAATGGACAAGTTTCCCAAATTAATATTCTTGTTATTCTTATTATTCTATAATGAGAGAGGTTACTTGGGGCACAGTTTATTGCTGCTTGTATGAAAATGTTCACAAGAGAAAGACAGAGGAAATGAAGGTAATTTTCTTGTCAGGATCTGGGCTGAAGTTAGCTGGGGTTTAAGGAGGCAACTTGAGTGTTTGGCAAATTGAAACAAAATATTCTTGTCCCAAGTGGTAGTACCACTCAGCTTTTCTACTCAGGCAAGGTATATGCGAGGTAGTGCTGGTGGCTTTTTTGTTTTAAATGTGTGTCTCCTGGAATACATTTGGAAATTTCTAACATTACCATGTCTGACTGTTTCCTGTATCCAGTTGTGCGACCTTGGTAGCATGAAGGGATGTTAGAGGAAGGGGCTGCCACACACAGCTGTGGGGACAGGTATCCTCTTCCCTGCTGGAGCCCAGCCCAGGGACCCTGTGTCTCCTCCCTGGTGAAGGTGCCTGCTGCTGTCCTGCCCAACCACCAGCAACTTCAACAGTGCCTTTGCGCTGGACTCGCACAAGTGCCAACAGCCAAGTTCCTTTCTCCACTTTGGCTATCAGGGCTGAGTTTCACTGGTGAAATCACACCCCTCCCTGGTGCAGCTGATCTTGTTGAAACAAGCAGCTTCCTGCTCCACAAAGCCTTGTCGACCAGTCTGGCTGACCAGGGCTCTCTGCTGTTGTCTTCTGGGAGCGTCGTTCAGTTGCATTTGTGCATCTGTATGCTTGGCTTCCCCCCTTCGTCTTCCCAATTGACAAGGTCCTTGGTCAGATGACATTAACAAAGCAGGTGCTCTCTCTTTCCATATGCTCTGACAGGTAGATTCCAGCTGGGCTCAGATACAGAAGGGGAGGGGTGGGGACCGTGCCTCTTTCTGAAGGAAGGCGTCCTGGTACCCTTAGCAGGCAGTCCTAATTAGAAACTACTCCTTTGCAAGTCTAGGGGGCTCTGCTTAGTTGACCCATCTTTAAATAAAGAATTACATTGTTCCAATTGCTGACACTAAAAGTTCTTTGACACTTACAGTCCAGTGACGCTCCATTCCTACACTGCTTACTGTGAATAGATAGATAAGAGCATTTTGGTGCTTTTAAGAAGTAAGAAACTACTGGTAGTAGTTAGTAAGTTGTTCATCTAAAGCAAACATTAGTACAAGGTTTGTGTATGTCTAATGAAGTTACACAGATGTCTTGAATGTATTTTATTAAGATGTGATAAACAGTTCCTGACAATCAATCTTATAAAGTAATGGCAGCAAAACGGAAGGAAATTTAAAGGGAGGATATTTCACAGAGAAAAATTATCTGTTAATGATAATTTGGCATAGTGAGTCTCTTCAGAGTACAGTTTTATGCCTGTTTGAAAGGTTATAAAACTTCATAACAGTACAAATAAGAAAGTAAAATGAGCCACAAAAGCAATTATAAAAATTAACAGTGTTCTCCTTAATGTGTATGTGAACTGAATACCACGGTACTGCAGTAAGAGAGCATCTGTAGCTGGAAACACCATATGTTTATCTAGCTCATTACATTTTGTTTATAAAATTACACTGAACTCTTAAGACTACCATTGCAACAACTGAGTGTGGCAAATAAAGACTTCACATTATTAGATAATTAATTTAAGATATCACAGGTTTACTGTTCTAGAACAGTTTGAAAATCACAGAATCACAGAATATGCTGAGTTGGAAGGGACCCACAAGGATCATCGAAGTCCAGCGCCTGGTCCTGCACAGGACAGCCCCAAGAATCACACTGTGTGCCTGAAAGCATTGTAAAATGCTTCTTGAACTCTGTCAGTTAGCAATAAAGGATGATTCATTTTATAAACGCATCATAGCTTTCTTTAAGTTCAGTATTTCTTTTATTATTTGGTTTATTTCAAAAATCCCAGACTAAGTATATACAGAATACAGTGACTGATAAACACACACAAAAATGTTCTTACTTTAAGAAGTATTTTTCAGACTAGGCACTTATAGTTTATAGATTATGAACACATCCTCCCCTACGTAAGCAATCTGATATGGTGGAATACTTTCTCACCCACCACATTCTGTGTATTCAGTGGAGCAGCAAGAGGAGGAGGGACAGTAGGACAGGAGTATACATATTTGCTCCTACACAAGTGCAATACACAGAGCAGCACCTAGAAGCAGGAATACACAGACAGACACAGAGGCACACGGCACTAATTAGGTGAACCAGCAGCTTTACAGGGATGCTCTCTGGCCTTCAGGACAGTGGTTGTGCTGCTTGCTTATCTTATGGGTGTTGGATGACAATTACCACACAAAGGGAAAGAAATCTCTCTGCAATGCCTCTGGCATAAGGTGTCACCTAGAAAATGTATGTTGCATCTCAGCTGGAGTCAGGAACCATCTGTGTATAGTTTGTGATTCCCGGCTAAATGAAAACAAGCAGCTTAAGTAGCCTCCCCAGTGTCAGTCCTGCTGTCAAATATATTTTAATTGAAGGATTGGCCCAGATGTATTCAACTTCTTGCTCTCCCTTCATCTGAGCTTGGTACTCAATTATTTGCAACTGTTTGGATACCCAAACCTAATTGTTGTCATATGATTTTTTTTTGTTTGGTGGGGTGTGGTGGTTTGGGTTAGGTTTTTTTTTGTTTCAAGTAATGAAGTCCCTCCTCAAATGCCTTGATTGCTACCTCTGGATTGATACAATACTGTATTGCCAGTCTGCCATCAAGGAAGTTTTTTGAAGTCCTATTTGGGGTTATTACGCACCCACTCTTCTGTCACTTTCAGCAGTAATTTATTCGTTGCATTGGTTTTTTTTCAGATGCATCCATCTGTGAATTTTCATTCCCCTGCTGCTTCCCCTTTTGTCACTTAAGGTGGGAAACAGGAAAAAGCGAAACTAGCTCCGATCAGTACTAGTTCTGGTGCAATGGAGATCTGTACAGTGGCCCAAGGAGGTCTCTGCTTAGGCAAAAATCAAAATCCCTGTAGTGGAAAACCCCTCAAGAGCTGTATGTAAGAAACCTTATCACATGCTGTGTGCACCAATCCAGTGCTTTCTGCCATTTGGAATAGAAGTTAAGTGACTTAACAGTTGACTCCAAAAGAAGACATCTAAATTTAAAACCATCAGTCTGACAATCTCCTTTTTTAAATTTTAGATAGGGACATTTAAACCTACTTCTACAGCTAATGCCCGAAATGCCTTGACAGACCTAAGCCGCTTTTTCCATGGTCATACATCTACGTTTGGCCATTGTCCAGGGATAAAATTCCTGCCTAAGTTCAAGCTTTCTGTTGCTGGGCATCCTCAGAATATGTCTGCATAAAATGCAGCAGTCACAAATTCTTTCTTTCCACTTCCCATGGAAATGTTTTAACTGCCAGCCGGTAAGCCAGTTTTAGTAATTTGTCTGCTCTCTTTTTGAAATGATATGGAAAAGGATGCAAGGTTCACAGCACCAGAGAAAGTAAATGCTCCAGCAGCCTCTTAGGGCATCTGTACAAAACACCAGGGACTTCTGGATTCCAGTCCCTGCTCCTCGTACTGGGTTTTGCCACACGGTTTCCAACTGCAAGGGTGTATTCTCTTTACAAGCTTTGTTATCTCTGGAGAGACATATAATTGGATTGCAAGTGCCACATCGCTCTGAATCCTGACTGTCACTATCCTGGCCTTCATCTCTGCTCCGGCCAATGTAACTCTTTGCTCTCACACACGCTGTGCCCAGCACTCTTGTAGCAGGGAGCTGTTCTCATGCAATCATATCTGTGCATGTTTGCACGGGTTTTTTGGCTGTGTCACTTTCTAACTGAGCCCTCTCCCCGCACTGTCATACACACGCTAATGGCCACTAAAGAAAGTACATGAGAATGCACAGCTCTCAGGTACAACATCTTACAATGTCTCTGTACTCAGCACTGCCTGGTTGACTAGTTTAGTTTGCAGATTTAAGTTTGAGGTTTAAATCTGAGGTTTATTTCTGGATCTTGTGCAATTCCCTGCATGCATTTTTTTGAAAGCCCAGGTGACTAACCTCAGACTCAGTATTTTACTGCTGAGATTTGAATACCTGAAAGTTTATTTTATAGCACTGCTTTTGAATCTAGGTTGTAGTTTCGGAATCAGGGTTAGAATTTTAAAAATCCCAGGAGTGATATGTTGCTGTTTCTATGAATATTTATATATACAAAATTAGGTATTTTAATAAAAAAAATCAAGTGGGACTAGTATTTTTATGGAATGCTACTAGCTAATAATAATACTCCTCTGTGGGAGGAATTCATAAGTCAAACTAGTGGTGAAAAATTAACATTACCCATTCAAGATTAAAGCACACCCTCATGTATTTAATTGTGTGTGTAAGAAAAAGAATGCAATATATCCAAGGGTGTTATCTGCTGACAGGTTCATGGTGCCAAATACTTTCATGGATTTTCAGATATAGGGAATAATACTGTACATTCAGACCTCACACATATTAGAAAATATTCATATTAGTTTTGGCTTGATTTTAAGGGGATTTCAGACTTTGTATTGCTAAAAAAATAGTTTTGGATTCATTTTTGAATAGTGAGCTCTCGGTCTGCTCCTTCTGCAAGTATTAGTCTGGAGTTCTTTTGCTAGAAACTGTCTTGAAAATATCCTCAGTGGGACAAGAAATCAAGACACATCATAAGGTAAAGAATATCACACGAAGTTGAATGAAAAAGAAAAAATTCTCTATAATTTTTTCCAGTTTTATTTCAATGCACCCAATATTTAGGTGGACAAGAAGAGATCAAATAACTATAGAGACCAGGGAGTATTATCAACAAAATTCTGCATTTCTTTTCCTTCAGGCTGATAGCTTTCTATGTCATACAACACAAGAATCTGCAGTGGTAGTAGTTTGTATCAACTTACTGCCAAAATGCGCACGGAGGGAAACCGCCACTGTAATCTTAAACGTCAGAAGATTAGCAGGAAGGAGCTTGTAGTACAGGATATTCTGCCAGGAAATAGGAATTCATCAGAGCAGGCAACAGTTAGTATCACAAAGCTACCCAAAGCTGCAGGTTTACTAGTTCCCATATTATCCCAGCTGGTCTGGGCATCTGTGGGCAGATGCTAAAGCATTCTCTAAATACCCACTTACATTTTTACAGTTTTCTTAACTTACGGAGGAGAATAAGAGCTGGTTTTAAAAAAAGCCTTAATTTACACAACTTTTCACAAGATCTCATGGCAGCATACACATTTTCTCTGCTGCCAGGAATTTGGCAGATTTTGAATAATTTACGAATTTACTGAGCACAGTGACTGCTGCCTATCTGAGGGGTGCCTCTATAGCAGATGGCATGTACCGTTATCCTGCCTTGTTTTCACCTGTCCTTGCACTCCAGCTCTTTCACACAGAATTCTGTGGCAGAAAAGCAAAGCCATCTAAAGAGATGACCAAAAGAAGAAATGTATTTTTTTGTGATGGTGAGATGCTCTAATTCAAAGTTCTTACACATTCATGTTACCAAAATAAAGATTATTTTATGACATAAGAATTTGAATGACATACACTGCAAAGAAAATAAGTTTCAAGTGCATTTATTTTGAAATAAACAACATTATAGGTATATATTCATATTTATATTAAATAACATTATTAAACATGAAGAAAAATATTCTTAAAAACTAATCTGACAATTTCACATTCTTGTTTATATTAAGTGACTACAGTTATGAAATATATAGAAAAATGCCAAAATTGTCTCAAGCCAGCCATAAATGCAAAGTGCACTATTGCCTAGGGCAGTGGAGGATCAAAATGGTGATGGTACTGCTGCTTCCTCCAAGGGAAGGATCCCTATGAGTGGGCAGTAGTGAACAAAAAGGAAAGACGGGAGCCCCTTCAATGACTCCCTATCATTTCTTCCCTTTTTTTTTTTCTGTCCTTCATCACCGAAGAAGCAAACTGGGTTTTTTACGTGCTGACAGCAGTGAGACAGTTCTGCGTACCAAGACAATACACTGAATGCAGTTGATTCCCTACATGATCACACAGGGATTGCAGCTTATCTATGTTCTGCTGTGTCAATTCAAGAACCTTTATCCCAATCTATTTGATTTTTTTCTTGTTGTCAATAGTTTAAAGACACCAAGGTTGAAATTTTGTAAGTTTTTATCATGAAATATTAACTAAAGTATTATCCTTCAATAGTTTTCTAAACTGGTTTGTTGTTTTTAGCCACCACCTAGCACACTTTTTTCTAGACTTTCTAGTGTGGAATTTCTTAATAAAAAAACTTCCTTCTTATTTTGTTTTGATTTTTTTACCAGAGATGAATCTTAATATAAATTAAACATTTCTAAACTTAGGTGCACTTACACAAATGCTACACATCTATTCACATGTGATATAAGATCTAAGATGGTATTTGAGGAACATGTACACTGAATAAAATTTTAAAAAGTTTGCTTTCACATATTTGGGGTAATTAGATGTTTAAAACATATTATTTTGGTTCTGTTTTGATTGTCTTGACTACCAGATATTTGCCTTTCCAATAAAAAATTATTGACATTAGTTTTAGTGTGTGTGTGTGCATTCAGCTAGAAGGATTTCAAGGCACAGATTGTTTCAGGACAGATACAGATGTATTCAATGTCCAGTGAATCTTTTCAAGAAGGGTATAAAAATATGTGTTCTTTTTTTGGGCTTAATTCATACCACCTGACAACAATCTTGAAAGGGAGTAAGGGAAAATGCTGCTGTTGAATAGAAAACAAGAAATTTAGAAAATATGAAAAACAAATATAACAGTGTCCATATCACTGTTTCAGTAACATTTAAACCTAGAGGGCATGACAGATTGTAGTGGCTACTGATGGCCGGTAGTCTCCCTAACCTTTATACAGCCTAATTTATGTCTGATGTTCCATGTGTGATATTCAAATAATATTACCTAATGAGTGTTTTTCTGTACTGCTGCATGCAATCATGTTTTGTTTTGCTCTTTGTTTGACACTAACACAAGTTACTTGTTTTCAGATGCTGCATTCCAGAGTAGCAAATTAGACAACTATAGTTTCTACTCAGTGCCCCTTCCTACAAAAGTGCACTATTCACAAGAAACACATGAAGTTTTACTCTACTGGAAACATATCAGTGTATGGCAATAAAATATATAATAAATATTACAAAGTGTCTGTTATTTAACACAAATTTGAACAGTTTGACTTTTCTTTGACATACTGCTTGTAAGACATCTTAAAATCATTTTTTTTCAAAAGGATCAATTAATAAACATAATAATAAGACTCGGAGAATCTGAACATTATAGTTCATACAGTACTTTTCCTAGGTAAATACCTATCATTCACATTATAACCATAACAGCTTTACTCTTTTAAAATAACAGCTCCTAAGAGTTTAATTTGTCTATTCAACTCATACATAATTGTTATGCTCATTTTCAGTTTAGCACAAACTTTCAGTAGTGCTCTTCTGAAAGCAAATTCACAGTAAGCTGATGCAGGGAGTTCCTCTTCATTGCCACAACATCTTCCTACCCAGGCATTTTTTTAAATGACAAACTTATGTCAAAATAATAAAAAAAATAATACTCAAAAGGTGTTCTTAAAAAAAAAGACTTCTGCCACTCAGGTAGTAGTTAGTTTGTCATTTAAATAAAATACATACTGAAAAGCAGTTTTAAGAGTTGGTGATCATTACACTAAGTGGGAAAAAAGTCCTGTGTTTTCTGCTGCAGCTGGAAGATTCACAATTCCCCTGGATTAGTTTGTTCTTCATTAGGAATTCATAGGAATAAATATTTCTAGCCAGTGCAGATAATTCTTCTTCCTTCCTTTATCTCAGCATATCTTGTCTCCGAAATTGCTTCCACAGATCTCTGAGATGTTCACTGGTTACAGTCATCACACAAGAGTAATATTCCTTCCAACCATACTTTGGAGTCTCCTGCGAAAAATGAAAAACATACAATTGAAAAAAAGATAACATTCACTAAATTCCTTAATTTGACATTAAATTTTACTCAGACTCATACATCCTAGATGTTTTAATATTAAAATAATGAAAGATCAAATTTACTTCTCTAAAATGAAGGTTATAAATCCATATACAGGTTCAGTATTCAAAATGCATCCTCACCTCACAGCACACAGTTAGCATTCAACAGATAGCCTATTAATATTGAAAGCTGCAGGAAAGGATTTGCTCTTTAGTCCTGCTCCCTCTCTAGTTTTGTTTCTTGCTTGTGTGGACATTGTACTAAAAAGTTCACTTATGACACCAAACAAAAAGCACAGAAAATTACTAATGTTCATTAAACTGAGGCATCAGGAAAAGCCAAATATAAGATAGGCAGATGACATGAAAGCTTCTCTATACGAGGTTACCTTAATCCTGAAGTGCATTGTAGTTCAGCAACATGGATAAGTGCCCATTGAATGGAGAAGAAAACTGGCCAAGGGCTGTTCTGGGAGGTTCACTAGACTCTATGCTACCTGTAATTATCACTGGGTCTTATTATTTCTTTCACTTTTCCTAACTTCACAAGCCTATTTTGATAGCAGATATAGAAAGATGGAGAGGTACTAAGTATTAGGGCAAGTGGGGAAAGAAGCTAAGGGAGAAACAGGAATTATAATTGTTGTAGGAAAGTAAAAAACATTTACAAGTAATTTAAATTTCTAAGATGGATTACAATTTAAGTACAGTATCTGGAGGCAAGTAGTTACAGTATCAAGGTGTCACAGCTTAACCCCATAGGCAGATGAACATCATTCCCCCCACTCTGGAGAGAGAATCAGAAAAAAAAAAGACCCAACCCCCTAAAATTCATGGGCTAAGATAAAGACAGTTTAACAGAAAAGGGACAAAATAATTAGAATATAGGAAACAAGTGATGCACAATGCAACTGCTCACCACCCCTCAACCAATGCTCATCCAGTTCCCGAGCAGCAGCCCCCACCCAGCCTTCCTTCCAGTTTATTTGCTGAGCATGACACCACATGGTACTGAATATCCCTTAGGCCAGCTGGGGTCAGCTGTCCCAACTCCTTGTGCACCACTTCCTCACTGGGGTATGGAGGACCCCAGGAAAAGCTGAGAAGTCCTTCACTTAGTGTAATCATTGCTCAGTAGCAACTACATCATCACTGTGTCATTGACATTATTGTCATCCTGAATTCAAAACACTGCACTGTACCAGGTACTAGGAGGAAAATTAACTGTCTCTTAGCCAAAACCAGGACAGAAGATGAGAGATTGTCCAATACCTCGTTTTGGTTGACCTGAGTTAAGTTGTTAAAAATATTGCACCACTGCAGTACATTAAAATCAACTATTAGACAGTGAAGCCTATATCCATTTATTATTCTCACTCACCTTGTTTAATTAAAAAACACAGAATTTTATAGAGAAGTTGTAAATACTCAGAAAACAATCTAATCCACAGTAATATATAATCCAGACTTTAAATTTTAGAAACAATACTTAGATGAATGCATAATTTAGTTGAATTTTGTAATCAATCTCATGAAAAAATGCATTACTTGCAAATTGCACTGCATTATTTAACAAAGCACATTCAGTTGATTAACTCGTGCTTTAAGGTACACATTTTTTATTTTACGAAACAAGTTCAGAGAAATGTTCATGAAAGTCATTAAAAGAAATGCTGAAATACACTGACTGTTCAGAAGAACAGTGTTATTTCTAATATATGCACCGTTCTTGTATCTACTGTCAGTGTTTACAGAAGAGGTAGGCAAAAGTCTCAAGTAGTAAGCAACAACCTCTTAGGTTTTTTTTCTAAGCTTACAACAGTATTCAACTGCTGTGTACTAGGATAGTACAGAAATTAAAAGCTCTAAAAATATTAGCTACATGATAAATTTAATCTCACTTGACAGTGAAGTGTTTACAGAAGATAACAGTTTATGGTTGAAACACAACTAGACATGAGTTTCTAAATCCATGCTTCAGTCTTTCATGTCTTTCTCAGAATGAACTTTCCTTCCTCAGTCAGTACCAAGGCACTATTTTCAGCTATTAACTATTACTTCCCCAAAACCTTAAATCAGAAGTTTTGAACCCCACAACATTCAGAAAATCTAGAAATCAGTTCTTTTAAAGCAAAATGTCTTAAGATTCTCAGGAAATTACTGGTATAGAGAATTTTATTTCTAGATTAACATCTGTGAGATTTAATAGTTACTTTCAATACTATCAGTTCAATACTATTATTCAATAATATCAGAATTTTGGCTTAAGTATCTATCACAGCTACTGACCATGCAAATAATTTGGCAAACAGTACTTTTAGATGGACTTGAATCCCTTCTTAAATGGGCTTCTAGCATTCCTTTTCAGAAATTAACTTTGAAAGGGCTTTGTTGGAAATTTCCTTTATAATCCTTGTATAAGACGTTCAAAGCAGAGCTCTCCTCTATGCTCTGTTAGGCAGCTCTCTCCTAACATGTTTTTTTCAGTCCTCCCTGCAGTGTATGCAAAGGAGTACCTTCCAATGCTGTGTCAGGCTGTGTGCCCTTCAGGGACCACACACAGTTTGTTACAGGTTTTCCAAGGGAACTATCTCTGTTCTCCACAGTAATTTTCGCCAAATCACTTCAAATGCTTTGGCTAAAGCTTCCATTTCCCTTAACTGGCACTTACAATGAACTTTAGTAGAAGTTTACAACAAATCTGAAAGAGTATTATGAGTTATGGAATGGTTCACACAAAAAGGACTCTGAACAGCCAGCAACTGGTTATGTCACTGTAACGGCTGGACTTGAGATCTTTTCTGACTGTTACAATTCTGTGATTCTATGATTTTAGTTCATGAAGAGACAAGAAGCAGTTGCTTAAGTGAAGAGCAGTAGCAAACTAATGTGTCAGCAGGAAACAGGGAATTTTATACATATAAGGCTTACACTGCATTCTTCAGTGCACAGACAACAAATATTTGATACAGACTTTTTCAAGAAAGCTTGGGTACAAGAATTTTCATTAATAGCATTCAGGAGCTCCAGCTGGGAAGAAAAGCAGGGTAAATAACCAGAGGTTTCTACACTATGTCAGTGAGGCTGCCTGTAGCCAAGATCATGCTCTGAGAACCAGCTTGGTTTCTCTGTCTCCCAGTGTGTAGTGTAGACATACTATTATTCAACTTCAAATTTTTTCTTGAGAATGACTTTATACAGACTGAACAACATCTCCCTTTCTCCACTGTAAGTTTTTTTTCACAGTTTACATCATCTCAGCCTATGAATTTATTGCCTGAATTCAGATCTGATAAGGTATTGGTGTATGTAAACTTGATGCTTTTACAACCTTTCTGTCACCAAGATAATTTTATTAGGTTTGATGATTAGGTAGTGGATTCCTTTGTGTCACTGCATTTCTTTCCACTAGGTCACATACCCTTCACTGCTATTATTAGGGATGCGTCATGACTGTATAGCATTTTGCTGTTTCCTGTAAGAGCTGTTCCATATCTTGAAAAATTTACAGTTTAAACAATACTTGACATGCAACTGCAATATGGGTTTTGTAAAAAAGACAAAAAGTACTACTAAAAACCATTTTTAAAAATACATGGGAAAAGAAGAAAGGAAGCTTTGAGAGTCAAAAGTTTCAAACATATGAAGTTACATAAAATTAATCTAAAGCCATGACATTCCTCTCATGTGACTAGCAACCTGGATTACTAAAATGTTGTTTCAACAATTTCATTAGTCACTTACACTTCCCATTAATAAAACGGAGAAATCAGATGCTTTGTTTATTAAGATCAAATTTCCTGTTCTGTCCCTCACATATTAGTACAAATGCTTCAGTATTTGGGTTAGAGTCATAACGGAAGTATAATTTTAAAAGTGTTAATAGTTAATCAAAATAATAATAAAATAATTCTTTGGATGCTGAATGTTACATATACGAGAACTGCATATGCAGATCAAACAGAACTCGTCTTCTTTCTAGGAGGACAAACCATCTGTGTAAGCCTGGATGTGGCCCAAGCCATCTCTACTGTTGAATTTCAGAGAACCAGCCTGTTCAAAAGATGTGACACACTTCACTGAAAATAAATGGTCTGAAAAGTTCCAAAGAACACAGTTCATGATACATGACATGTTGTGCCACAGGAACAGGTCAGTCGTTTAGGTATATTTCCTCTCCTTTGTCTGTCTCACACAGGGAAGACACTCGTGGGACTGGAGAGGTGGTGGGCTGCCAGTCTGAGAAAACAGACCCCACATCTCACCCTTAAACACTCAGATTTTACACTGTTGCTGGAAGCCAGCCATCAACCCAGATAAAAAGGATCTAAGACGCTTTGCTTTCCTGACATGCTATTTCAGAGTTAGAGAGGAAAGATGGAAACCAGAGGGCCAGCACATTCAGTGGCATACAAGTGGTCACAGAGGCATATGACAGAAAAGGGTAGGATTCAGAAGGTCAGAGGCCAATATGATAATGTATGGAGCCATCTGAAGATGGTTACTGAACATAAAAGCTTAATATTAGACCTCAGAATTAAAAACAGCAGAGGAATGACAGTCAAACCCTCCTGGCTCAGAAGCACATGAGATGTGCTGGCTACCGCACAGGGTCCACTGATACCAGACCACTGACCATGGAGCCTTGTTTGTCATGGTGAACATCTCTTTGCTCCTCCCCTCTGCAAAATAATACATCTGGGAACTAACAGCCTTCATAGCAACGACTGCAAACTCTTTAAATGTAAATAGGAAAAAACCTGAAATCACAAAGGAACAAACTCTTGCTTTACGTAAGAAGGGAAATGTCTACTAACACACACTGTCTGCTGTGTGAGACACAGTTTCACAATATGGCTACGGAATATGCACACCCCAGTTTTCACACTGAAACCCACAGCACAATCTAACTGTAAGAACGGACATTCATGTAGTGCACACGTGGAAACAGTCATGGTGATTGTGTGTGGACACAGTGCTGATTTTTGAAAATTGCTGATATAGCATTAATCAAGCCAGAAATGATTACTGCTTTCAAAAGTCTAACAGTATAAACTGAAGTAGAATCAAGTTACTAAAAGTCAGAAAAATTTGCCTCTACAATCTTCATTGATAAATCTTTATTAACTATAGGTACCTGGGAAATTACCTGAAAAGAGGTAACAGGACAGACAGAAAACAGCAACAGAAACTATGAAAGAATACTTTTTCTCATTTTGAACACAGTACAAAATCGCAGCTGCCTTACAAAACAGTGACAGTGTGAATCAGTCATTACCAACTCCAGCATAAAATGCTATTGCTTCGCTCAAAACCACAATGGGATGCTTCGAGCTACCACATTGCTTGCAGGCAGATAACCTTTTCCTGAGTTTTTGAACAGGGAACAAAGCAGTGACAGCTAAACATTCAGCCACTCTTGCAAGCATGCCAGCACACTCAGACTGGGTGGCTAACACATACCGTCATTTATCTGCTATAGAGCTCCTTCCTCACGCAGGATTTGAAAGTAGTATACCTCTGTATAGGTTTGTAGCCCTGTGGAGCAGAAGATGGAGAAGTGCGCAGATGCAGACAACATGTGAAGGCAGCCAGAGGGAAGCATAAGACAACGGTATCATGAAAATACAAAAAAATGGTTTTAAGTGACAAATAGCTAGGAGATACAGTACAGTATGTGTTATGCAGAACGTTTATCATTTAGTCATCAAGTTCCCAGTCTTTCAGTTTCAAAATTGAATTGATAAAGGAAAGGGAATATTCCTGTATATTTTTAAATTAATAAAAAAAAGAAATAACTGATTTAACTAAACATTAAGAAAACAAAGCTTTTCATGTCTGTACATTTTAGCAAATTTATGGCGGTACTCTGAATGACCACCTGATGGCAGCTTAACATATGAGTTGGTTTCAAACTACTAAAACCAAAACAAGGTTTCAGGTTATGCTACTAAATTGCAGAAAGAGAGAAATGTCATTTGATAAACTCTTTAAGACATTTACTTTTCCAAAAACATACTTATATTTATATTAAAAATGTATATTTATTATGTTCCTATAAGAGGTAGCACTTGATCCTCCTCGAGTTTGTAAAGTCACAGCTAAGCTTTGAAATACAACAAACTTGGTAGGTTCTGGCTGATGTTTCAGAGCTCCATTTTCATTGGACTTGCGTAACTCTTTGCTCTTTAATATGTTTGCTTTAGTCTGACTACATAACCACAAAATGCTCTTTTCTAAAATATGTGGTCCTGGTATCAAACTCTGTTCTGCCCTCAGGATTCTGGGCAAACATTTTAGCAAAACAGCTTTTAAAAATGTTGAATTGCTAAGTGTAAGATGTTAACTGTAAAATCATACTGTTATTTTTGGATGTTTTTAGAGCGATGATCACACACTACATTGATTTGGATAGACATTAATCGTGGGATATTTTACATTAAAATTGGGCATTTATACTTCGTAAACAGGTTCCTATTTCTCATGGCAAAGATTTCTATGCTGCTACAAAATACTGCATAAGCAGAAGCTGTTATGATCTTTTATTTGTATCATGGAACTGACCAAATCTTGATATGGATGGAAAAACACAGTTACTGATAAAGAAGAGGTTAGTGATTTGTTAGATTGTTTAGATTTAGCACCAAGACGACATTTGTGCCTGCATGCTATAGGAGCAAGAGGGTAACTTTTACTTGTTATGGACAGATTAAATACTGTTTCACTTTTAATGTACAAACAACAGGAAGCAATCAATGTCACCTTCCACCAATTTGTTCTGTGAAAAAGGTTCTTACTTGTTTTCTACTTTTCATTCTAAACCAAGACTGGAGTGGGTGGTGAGTGTTTATTAAATTGGAAAGGCAAATTTCTGCAGAATTTTTACTACTACCCACTCTTGGAAAAATCAGGTTTGTGTGACACTTATGAAAACTTACTGGAAATGGTAATTCCTCAGTTTGGCACTGTAATTGTCTTGTAATACTACTGATTAATGAAGAGAATGCATTTAACAGAATTAGAGGACCAAATCATGATCAACCCCTATGCAACCTGGGAGGTATTTAGTATCTTATTAAAATTAGACATGTAATTTATGATAGACTATATTCTTCTGAATGTCCTTGGCTATTCTTTATAGTTCTTTTACAGTCCACTGGAATATTCTATAGTGGTCTAGGGAAAAGAAAGATACACACATGAGACTGAATAGTGTGATAGGAGATTTTTTAGGATTATGTGTGATTTCTGTCATGCATTTTGTGAAATAGAAACACATAATACAAGAATTACTTAGTAAGCAGACCATTTTCTGGTTAAATTAACATACACTGCACACTTACAATTAGTAAACAATTAAAACATATAGCCAAACATCTTGAAACGGTTATGAAACAATCATCATTCCCACACCATTAATAAAAGGAACTGAGGACCAACAAGGAAATAAGTTTGTTACAAATGCAGTGGTTGTTACCCACATTTTATGTTCGATCATAATATTACAGAAATAACAAGTAAACTATTAAACTCAACACCACAGGAAGTTCTAACACTGTATTTAGGAAGCTAACTAAAATAACTGAAATTACATTATAGAAATAACATATTGAAATGTGAAGCTAAGAATCATAATGCAGCTTAAGATTTATGTCTAAGTGATAAGGTTGTCAGTAAGAACACCATTTTACATTTCGTTAATGTTAATCCCTATCATATATATATAAAAAAAGGCTTTTATTGATCATACCCTAATTAAAAAAATTTTCTGTTACTATAAAATTCCCCTGGCACTATACAGAACCTGAAGAGGGCAGCAAGGCCTACATATTCACCATTGTTCCCTATGAAAATTTTCTGCAAGTAATTTCCTACCCTCTAGCTTATTGTAATTATTATAATTGAATGTATTATATGCAAGGTTTAATTATCAAAAGCAACTCTGAACCAGAATACAACATTGTTCATTACCACTTCACTGATTCTTTATTTGAAAATTTAAAACTGTCTTCTGCTGCAACTCTTTCCAACTGTCATTATCAACACTTGCTATTTTATATGTCTTAGAATAGCCAGTGTTTGACCTTTACTAAACTGTCTGAGCTTCAGCGAGACAAATTCTCTTTTCTCTGCAAGCCACTCAGGCATAATTGCTACCCTTGTTAAAATTCTTAATGCTAATCTATTAATCACACAGTATGGAAAAAATGACAGTATGCAGAGGATTTCTCATCTGATTTGGTTTGATAAAGGTATATTATATCCTCTATGTATTGCTTTCTAACAAAAAAAAATCAAGAATTTAGGAAGGTTTTATCTTACAGACTGCTTTGGTATTTCTATAAAACATGTCTTTAAACACATGCACTGCTGGTTTGAAACCTACACATGCTACAGATGCTAAAGCAGCGGTAAGTAGTAAAAGGTAACTATAAAAATTAGAATCCTTACCCTAAACCCTCGATTGAGTCTGTCTTTCATAATCCCGATAAATTCTTTATAACTCAGCTGGTCATCTCTGTCGACATCAAAAATCTTGAACACTGTGTTCACTAAATGTGGTGAAAGCTTCACACCTGTGGCTACATACACAGCACGTTTGAATTCATCTGCATAAGGAGAACATCAGAAAAAAAAATTGAAAACCCATTAAGTTAATGGTACTTTGTGGACAACATACTGTGAAATACAAGTAAACTTTTGAGTTCTCACATTTAAACACTAAAAAACAAGAAAATGTGAAAATCGGGATTGAATTTCACAGTTCTAAATCAAGTAGTTCTCAACTGATACAAAAATTACATTCCTTAATTTGTATCAACTATTTTACACAAAATATAACAGTTCATGTACTATACTGCATGCAGTAACAAAAACATAAGATCATATAAGTAAATCTATGTCACATATATGGCATTTATTTATTTGACACAAAAAAGAATCCAAGAAATACAGCAAAGAGAAAATTATATAATCCTTTGGAAAGGACACATGAGGTAGGACTTAGCTGGTGTTACTGTGTCAGACTGAAGAGGCTACTTGAGGAGAGCACAAAAGTCTGACCACATATTGTTCACCTTGCACTCCCCAAGCATCACAACTCTTTCATTAAGGATTTTTAGCCAGTACAGACATGCCTAGTTCTTTTAGCAGCCACTAAGTGGTTTTTTAAAAAATCTAATCCCTCTTCAGACCTCTTCTGACACTGTTTCCTTCTGCACCCTTTGTAGAAACCAGATTCCAGATGGTCATTATGTAAGGAAATGCTTTTGTTTGATTTAATCTGATCTCTTACTGGTGTCATCAAGTGCCTCAACTCTTGTATTGTAGGATCTGATGAACAACTATTCTGCATTCGGCTTATCCACCACTTATATGACTTGGCAAAATATCTCTTATGACTGAACCTCCTCCTCTCAAAGCCAGAGTCCTACCCTTTTTAGCCTATTACTGGAAACATTAAACGTACAAATTAGGAACTACAAAACATTTTTGCATTTTTGTCAATAGTTCTATATAGTTATCAAGAGATTTGTAAAAAAAATATAAATAATTACCTTGACCTATGGAACGACTTGCAAAATTATACATTTGCATTGCAATTGTAAAGTCTTCTAGATTGTTCAAGAACTGGAAAAATGATCTAAATTCATCAAAGGTGATACCCTAAAAAACAGAAGAACATGCACCATAAGAATTATCAGTAGTAGAAACAATTGAATACACAAACCTTGCAGTTATATATGTCTACTTTATTTTCAAATAGATACACCTATTTAAAAAAGAGAGATTTCTAGTAAGATTCAATGAAGTAAAGAATTGGAGTTTCTTGAGGAATGCAAAATGTCTTTCCTCTTTGCAATTGCAACGGACAGCAATTTTCACCAGAGCAGTTGAAAATACTGTTCCATTGCTCAAGGCAGTTTTTAAGAATTCCAGGATTTATTATGTCACAACACTTAATAATGACAATAAAGTCCAGGTTTGTATGAATATTGGAGTATGTTTACTACTAAAAACCTGCAAACCACTATTAAATATATGTGAGTGCATACGCTCACATAAATACACTGCATGAATTCACAAATACATATTATGATCTAACTTAAGCCTGTACTTTAAGGTGAATTTTTAACATATCCAGATTTAAACATGCAAGTCTCTTCAGCTGATACTTCAAGAATCAAGTACTGCATGGTTTCTTCAGCTTTTTAAAAAAATCTTTTGCATTTTGACCAGAGTTCAGAATATGTTTTGTGAAAGTTTCTCTGTATTAAAAGAGCTTACTTTATCCTCTTTCCTTATATTTGTTCTGCTCTTCTCTCAGCTACAAATCCAATGACCTGACAAACTATCTCTAAATCAATTTTGAAAGAGACTTAAAGTGAGACTTTGAATTAAGCCTATGGCTGAGACTAAGGGGATTCAGATATTCTGAACATGGGTTGGCATTCTTGATCTCCGTGGACTCCTTTAACTATAATTTCTGGCTATTTTTCCATTTGCTTTTATCCTTTTATTCTATTTAAGTGCTTGTCTCTGAAAATAAACCTGAAGACAACTGAAACACCTGTGAGCCTTTCTGTTCAAACTAAAGTATTGACCTGTGCCTCTCCTCAAATACATACATAGTCATTATGGTATGGTGGAATACAGAAAACATACTGAAGTAGGTTTGTGGCAGAGAAGATTTAGCAGTGTTTGGGTGTAAACCCACATGAGACAGCAGGTACTGTGGAAAACAGTGAGAGCAACGTAATATTGTTATAATAAAAGACTTTTACAGGCCTCCACACAGTTGAGATGTAAATCCCTGCTTAAGTGATCCTACCTAAACTCCAGTAAAGATTTATAAACTGTTCGGAAAGCTTGACCCATCTCCATCATGAATTGCTTTTCTCAACAAGCAGTATTTGTTCTCTGTTTCATCCTTCACAAGTGGGAGGAAACTCTCTTAGACACAAACAGAACCACCTCCTTATTGTAATTTAAATTTTTATCTTAAAAACTTTATTTACTACTACCAATACTGTCTTTTTGTTTCATTGCACTTGACACTAATAGCTTATGTGTCCAAGTTCCTTTTCTTGCACTGTGTTTAGACTCTCTAGGGCTGGAATACTTTTGTCATGTATTTGTGAAATTCCTACAAACAAGCCTTTTTGCAGCTTCCGTGTTTTCCCTAGTGGTGAAAACTGCTGCCATGAGTTGACACTGAGGAGGAAACAGTGAGATAAAGGAGCCACATATGCAGTCCATGGCTAACCTGTACATACTCCACAACATTTTAGCAGTGAGGAAAATATCTTGCTTCATTAAAGAGTTGTATAAGTTCTGCTGAAATAATCTGCAATCATAAATGTTTACTTCCTCTCAAGGAAAAACAGCAATGGACACAAGAGAAACAGAAGGTCAGGCAAAATGACACCCAAAACCAGCTAGGCATACAGCATTCTACTATCTCTCTCCTTTCCTAGTACCCTATTTTGTTCAACTAGTAATTGTAATAACATTTCATATTTGCCATACATTTTGTATTTTGGCACAGGATATTATCTATGTGTAAACATTCCAGAACTTCCATACTGATAAACATTTATTTTCTATGTAAAAACGTGCTGGTTTTGCCTGGGGCTGAGTTAATTTTCTTCACAGCGACTAGAACGGGGCTGTGTTTTGGATTCATGCTGAACATAGTGATGATAATATAGAGATGTTTTTATTACTGCTGAGCAGAGCCAAGGCCTTTTTCACACTGCCACACTGCTGAGGAGGGATGGATGGAAAGTTAGGAGGAGAAACAGCTGGGACAAGTGACCCCAACTAACCAAAGGAATATTCCATTCCGTATGTGATATCATGCTCAGTATAAAGTGGGGGGAAGGAGGAGGAAGTGGGGGACATTTGGAGTGATGGCATTTGTCTTCCCAAGTAACCATTATGTGTGATGTGGCCTTGCTCTCCTGGGAATGGCTGAACACCTGCTGGCCTGTGGAATGCAGTGAACTCCTTGTTTTGCTTTGTTTGCATGCATGACTTTTGCTTTTCCTATTAAACTGTCTCTATCTCAACCCACAAGTTTTCTTGCTTTTACCATTCCAATTCTCTCCCCGATCCTGCTGGTGGGGGAGTGAGCGAGCAGCTGTGTGGGGCTTGGTTCCTGGCTGGGGTTACACCATGATAAAAAGGAAGCTAATTTTTTTATTTATAGGAACAGATTATATATTACTACAGCAAGGAGAACTCATATTAACACACCAGTGCTGCTAAAAATGCATAGCCTTTTTTCAGGAGCTGATATCTGTAGTAGTTCAAGATGCCAGCTTAAATGAATCAATGCTTGGCATCTAGGCACCTCCTCATCTAAAAGGAGGAAAACATCTTGTGAGCAGGCAGCATGCCAGCTGAATATTTTAATATGACTACAATATGGCAAATGATCATCATGTTGCTTTAGGGGCTTCTTCATACAGGGCCCTGAAAGATTAACATCGCTAACGGTGAGAGGAGCTGCCTGTTACTTTACAGACTCGACTAATTTTTCTTCTAAATGGAATCCTCTGGTTAGTATTAGTATTGCAGCAATATCACTGTAATAAAACAGCACATTCTATAATTTTCAAATTATAATGTTATTACAAGTACAAACATATGAACAACGCCTCCATGGTAATAAGAGGCAAAATCCCATTCTCAAAATGAGAATGTGGCCAGCATAAGAGATGCCACAGGGATTTACTTTTTTCACTGTACTAACAGCACATTTACTGAGCCAATGATACGAAGCTATGAAAAACAGCAGTGTCTTGTTTCACCTAATGGAGGTGAACATACATATGCCATACAGATATACAGCACTGGTCTTGTGCCAGGATATTCCCAGAATGCAGCATAAGCAAACCTGTGAATTAGTGACACAGCTTTCTACATAGAAGTTTTCCTTAACTGATTGCTCTGCCAGAAGTCAAGAAGAGGAAACTACTGTGGAATACTGGCTATCGGAACAGTGACATTGGAAGATTTAGGGAACCTTCAAAGAATACTTCCTTGTGTTCAAAAGAAAGTGTCTTGTATTTACTTAAACTTCACCTTTGCCATTCAAAGGATTTCTCTATACCTACAACTGTCATTATTTTTCAGTTTTCCAAGTGATAATTGTATCATTGTTGCTATACAAGCCCAAGAGTGAGAATTTTGGGGTTTTTTTCCAGATTTCCATCTCGGAACCATGCAGAAAGAGCTTTTTAGCAGTTCTGTTGCAGAATCTGGTCTCTGAAAAAGTTCTACCTACCTTTTATGGCAGCTAGAACCGAGCGCTCAGTAGCTAGACCAGGAACTCAGAAAGGGTCACTGAGAAGGAACTGTGACCAATCTTACCACCGCATCTTATGCTTAATCTGGTAAAAAGAGACAACCTTGCTTCCACCTCTCACTCCCCACCTGAATTTATCTCTCAGTGGCCTTAACTGCTGTACAACCACAGGAAGAGTCAGATAATCCAGACATCTGAACAGAAAACAGTTGATTTTTGGAGTGTGCCTCTTTCAGCTCAGTCGTCTGATCTTACTTACTGTGAAGACTGAAAATTACAATTTCATTTCTCAAATTGACAAAACAAAAAAAAACCTGTCCAAACCTATTTATCACTTTTCTTCACAAGCTCTGCTGTCAATGCCATTAAAGTATATAGCTATTGACGAGTTAGATTTCTAGGACAGATGAATCTATCCAATCTCCTTCTGTAAACACAAACACAAGAAGTATACCCAAAACAGCCAGTATTTAAAGGGCTACTTTTAACATTATCCTATTGGTTGCCAGTACATTTCTCTCAGATACACTTCTGATGACACATTTGTTGTTAAACAAATGAAGGACTATCCACCTCATGTATTTTACTGTTTATATTATTATTTCTGTCTCTTCAGTCATTAACATAAACCACAAACCAACAATAATCATGTACAAATGATCCATTATTAAGACTATAAAGCAACAAAATAACAGGTGTCAATGTTATTTCTGAAGAGGTGCTACTCCAGTAGCAGTGCAAAAAAGTAGTAAAAAAGAAAAGGGTTTTTAAAATACTTCATTGCTAGAAATTTGTTCTTTTAAAAGTTGCATGGTTTTTACTATTTAAACTATATTTTTATGGTTTTTGTAAACTTCAAAAATATTACTACATAAATCCTATGCAACACAATTCTATGCTATTTACTCTTTTACTTTTTATTCAGCAAGTAATCTGAAAAAACAAGACACACAGCTGACAATCAGAATAAAATCCTGGTACTGAGTAATTCAGTGACAGAATCTCATTCAGTCCAACAAGGCTATGTTTTCATCTTACTGACAATGGGACTGCATGCTGTGGCCCACTGCTAACAATTACCTTTTCTTCAGGAATACTGCAGCGCATGTTTTCCAGGTAACTTGATGTATTTTCCACATTTGTATACCTCAAAAGAATATGGGCAAAGTCTTCCTCACTGATTGTGTTCATCCCGTTAGAGTAGGACAGGAATTCTATCTCGAGAACCTCAGTTTGTAGGTTATCCATAAATCTGAAGCACAAACAAACATGAAGAAAGAGTCATACTTTCTATTTCTATTGTTTATGTTCTTTAAAGACTGGTTGAATATGAACCAAGTAACACTACACAAATTAGTTCTCCTTTTGCAGAACTGATGGTAAATCCCTTATCTATGTCAACCTATTTTCTAATCAATACAATGATCTTAACACAATGATGAAACATGTTATTAAGGATTAAAATGAGTTAATACTTCAATTTTTAACTTAATTCTAGTTTATATTTGCCCGATTTTTTTCTTCAGCGGGTCACTGATCTTTATTTGTATATGGTAAACTCAAAATTCCATCATGGTCCTAAATTAATTCCCAACATATACTCCTCGTGTAGTTACTTATAGCTTGCAATTTAACCTTACCTTTGTCTTTTTAACAAGCCAAGTATGATGAGATCTTGCAGCCTTTAAATCTAACCTTTTTGTTTGTTTTTTTGTTGCTTTTTTTTAATACTCTACTATTCTCATGATATTTCTATAAACTCCTTCCCACTTAACAACCTATTTAGTATACAGTATAAAAACCAGCTGCCTACAAAAAGGAAATGAAACTTCCCTAATTCCGTCTGATGTCCTAGTCATACAACAAATGAGGAAATTAGCTCTCTCGTCACAGTAGTGAACTGGGAGTTCATCTGATTGTCATACAAAAACTGTAGCAATTTAACATTTTACCTTTTGAAAAATTACCTTTTCTGCTTTCTATTTGAACTCACATCATTATTTGACTTAATGATACAGTTTTTATATTCTGTGAAATACTGAATACTTTTCATGGCTTTTCATTTAAGGCAAAATATTTTGAAAAATACAAATTGATTGGAATACACAGCTAAGTGATAACTATAAAGTCAACAGGTTCTGGGAATATTTACTGAAGAAGCAATAACCAAACACTGTATCTATTTCAATTATCAAAAAACATACAGTTTTATGTGCCTGCATAAGCTATGTGTGTAGTAATATAATACACATTAATTAGAAGAACCATGCAAATATTTTTTACAGGGAATTAATAAAGTTGAGACTCACCTATAAAAATCTTCAAAGTTCAGTTCAGCTTTCCCTTTTTTGCCGAAAAAGTGTACAAGCAGTGTAGTATCTGACAGTGAACTTGAAATATCATCAGCACGCTTAAATATTAGAACAAAAAAAAAATTAAAGGCCATGATTGGATCAGATACAGAAGTATAATCTGAGAATGCCTATCATCACAATAGACCTTTCTACCGAAAGAGTTTGTATTTTATGTTCATCATCTTAAAAAAGATTTTAGTATTAAAATCCATTACATTAACTTTGCCATGCAATTTTCACACAAAAGTGGCATTAGCTGTTAATGGCATTTAGTAGAAAATACTTAAACAAAATAATATGATGGAAACTGCAATGAAGGGGGGAAAAGCATGAAAAATAAAGCCAGAAACCCATGAGGAAAAAAAATTGTCAGCTGAGGTAAACCATAAACATAATTCTCTTTGTACACAATCTCCTTTCCCTTCTCCTATGCAACTACACAGAAATTAAAGGACATTACTTCATATACTCCTATTTTATATTTCAATATTAAGTATGGGATTGCATTCCAAAACCATTCACATCAATTATGTATACATTATATTACAGTTTAAATTTTATTGCCCAAACATATTTAAAAAACACAGAATCATAAGATATTTTGAAATAATGAAGTAATATTTTGACTCCTTCTCTAAGAATGTTCCACATCTGCAGAAAATGAGCTCTCTGCCTAGGACAGAAATTTCTGAATATGTATTAATAGTTTTTCCTTAATAAACAACAGAAAACTTCGAAGGCCAGAATTAGAATAGAAAGCCAACTGATTCTGACCATTTGTAATACCAAGAGTTGCAAACAGAAGTTTACATGAAACAGAAAAGTAACAAACAGAACAAAACAAGTAACTATAATCTGTCTATAGTGATTGCACAGCATTCCAGGTTTTTTACTACTCATTGCCCTTAACTATTGTGTACATGCATTGATTTTACTTCTTTTACAAAGAAACTCTTGATACGCTGAAGAGCTAGAAGAATAATTCAGTAATAAAAGTCTCTTAAATAAGCCATAGTATTCCAACATGGCAGTGTCCTTCTGGAATTAATGGGCATTTAGTCTCCTTACTGCACCTGCTTAGAGAGAAACTTTTGTCTGAGCTCTCATTTTTCTTACAAAGACAAGATTTTATGAAAAGCAAAGAGTGAGAAACAGCAGTTTCTGCTCTTCCTAGGCAAGCTACCACCCATCAGGAAGTTTTTCTGCTGACTCTAGTGTTACACTACAAAACAGAGCACACAGTAAAGGAACATAGTAAGTATTTGGGAGACGTAAAAGCACTAATTTTTTAGTACTTTTAATCACCATAATGACAGATTATAGACCTATGAGATTTACCATAAGTATAGAAAACTCTTTATAAAGATCTGCATGTATAAACCTGTAAGATGCACTCAGAGTCCTATAAGTCTGATTTTATTTCATAACTGAAGAGGCTATAAATTTATAAGATAGAGAAATTCCACTTCCAAGTGAAGAAACCAGGAAGAAATTTTGAACAATATGCAATAGTTCAACATAATGAAAAACCATTTAATGATGTACCAAGAAAAACCATTTCATATCTACAATCTCTGAAATATACTATATTAATTTCAAATTCACATAGTGATTTGTAAAAAAAGTAAAATGCCATAACCATTAAGAGTATTTACGTATCAACAACAAGGGAAAACATGAGGCAGTAACAACATAAATCCTTTCTTTCACCATCCAAGATCTAAAGAAATGCGAGAGACTTTTCTGTTCTTTAGTATAATCAGTTTAGGATTCTCAAGATTGTATTTCATGTACCCTACCTTCCTCTTTATTCTCATATTCTTCTCCAGGGAGAAATAAGATGACAGTGTATATAGAGGCAGAGAGATATTTCATGCCCTTCAATTAAGACAGCTCTGCTCTTCAAGTGAGCAAACTAATTCAGAAAAGTAATCACTATTTGTCTTTTAATATTGTTATCCTCCACTACAGGACACAATATACTGAAATGCAGATACCCTGATTTCTTATGTCTTTTAAGCAATTAAATCCCTAAGCACATTCAAACAATTTCCCTCAAGTACACTGAAAAGATATCAAATGTTAAATTACGGCCTTTCATCTTGCAAAAACATTTCAAAACCTTAGACTTAGGTTGCATTCGCCCATATCTAAAGAACCATTTAAAAAAAATACAATCTGTAAGTCTTTTCACAATTCCCATTTGGTTGGCCTCACTAAATGAAAAAAAAACCAAACAAAAACGTCACCACAGAAACTCAACCCAGTATGCTTCTCTGCAGAATTGCAGGCAACTGAAAAGTATTCCTGTGCACCACTGATAGCATTAAATAAATTCTCTCTCTTACATGGTAAGGATAAAACCAAAAGCTTTAATCATTTAAAACTACTGTTTACTGTTCCCGATAGAACAATTTTTTACTTCAGATCAGTGAAAATTTAATGACCACACCTGTTTTCATGTACACAAGTATGAGCCTCAATTTTGACCAAATATATTTTGCACTCACTTAAATAAGAATAAAATCCTGCTGATTTGTTTTTACCTTTACACTAAACGTAGTACAAATACAGGTGAAGAGACAAACAGGAGCCAAGTGTTTCAATCACATTATTGGCTTGCTGCATAATGGCAACATCTTTTCTTATCAACTTAGTGCCATGGTCTAGTAACCATGGGGGTTGTGGATCAAGGGTTGGACTTGATGATCTCAGGGGTCTTTTCCAACCCGTCTGATTCTATGATTCTGTGATTTCCTAACCTGAAGTGCATTAAATCTATTTATTTGATATTCTGAAAAGTTAATTTCATGCTTGTGATTAAAGAGGGTTGATTAAAAGTAGGTAACACCTATGAGCATTAATTCCACTTGTAGCGATATATTCTGATAATTATGTATAATATTTAATAGGAGTTTTCTTACTGCAAATTCTTGATTTTTCAATAGTGACAAATATTTCAATATTGACCAGTAACGACAAACTGATTTTCAGTTTCACGTAGTAATTCAGGAATAAACTCAGAAACTGAATTCAGTGCTAAGTGGCATATTCCAAAAAGATGATGTAGTTACTAAATCAGTAAGAGCAGAAACAGTATTGCACACTGTCCTGGAAAGAAGCTAGAAGTGATGAATAACTTTCCTCCTCAAAGAGACATTTCCAATTGATTCCCACAGCAACAAATCTTATTTACCCTCTTTATCAGCTTACACATAGCCTTCTCAAAAGCCTATGAAGCAACACAGATTCAAGTGTCACTGAGCTTTATGCCACTTTCTTACCACAAACAGCTATAGTATTATTCAGAGTACCTGGGAGAGATAAGAATATGGATGACAGTCAGCTGGCTCAAAATTACACCAAACGAGATAAAGATGAATATGGTCAGAAGTGGGAAATTGTCAGTGGAGAAAATACAGAACATGTTTTTTCTTCATAAAATGATTGACAAGTGAGCAAACAGGCTTTTTACACACTGTAGAGACTTGAAATCTATGCTGAGCATAGCTGCTGTTAAGCTTCAGTGTAGTTACAGATATTACTCTGAGGCATCAGATATTAAAGAACCTCTCTCTCTTCAAATTAAATGCATGTAGAGATTTCCAAACATAAATCCATCTACACTTGGGGCTGAATTCATAAGTGATCAATGAAAAGAGCAGCCTTCTCTCCCCTCTGTCTCCTTTAGCTGACTGGACAAGAGCATTGATATTTTGGGTTTTAAAATTTGGTGGCATAAATAAAGACTAATAACTGGACTAACAGTTCAGGAGCTCATCAATGTAAAAGCAAGGAAAGGAAGGCTGGGTAAGCTGATTTATTGCAAGATTACTCTGTATGTGTTATTACTATGGATATTGGTATAAATATTGTTATAAAACTCAATTCTGTACACTCCATTTTGTTTTGTTCCAGGGCAAATGAACGCAAGCAGAGGGAAATACAGAAAAGGCCTAATTGATATCTGGGAAATGTATGTTTTACCTTAAGAGAAAAATCAAGTACCTGTTTGGCTTATGATAATTACAATGGAGGGATCTTACTACATTTATAAACAACTATGAGTAAGAAGATTAACACTAAAGAAGAAAAAGCCCTATGAAAATTAAGGAACCATACACTGGTATAAAGGGACTATCAGTACATTTAGCTGGATACTAGAAATAAGTCCACTGAAGTCCTCAGGTTATTCAATAGCTTCTGCAGAGGAACAGCAGGGACAAAACACTAATTACTTCTAATATGAAGCACACATTGCTTATGAACCAAGGAAAAGGTTGTTTTACCCTGGAGGTCTGTTTAAGTTCCTGGTTCTTTTCTCATTATGATCCTGCTTAGGAAACATGGGACTTAGAGATCAGAGTCAGTGGGGAGTTGCTGTATGTCCTTTAATGCCACAACCAGCAGAGCAATCACTCTCACTGCATGGGGCACAGAAAAGCCTAAATGATCTAGTTTTCTGACCCTCTGAAATGATTGATACAAATAAATGTCTTACCCAATTATCTGAAAGCAGATAATGAAACATTAATTATTAGAATTTTAATCACTATGGAAATTAATTTCACATCTCAGTGATATTTGTAGACCTCCATATTGACCACGTAATGTTAAAAAAGACTGACTAATGTTTTAGTTACCTTAAAACATTCCTGGTTTTCTCCAGTAATTAAAACAATCTTCGCATGATACTTTTGTGAAGATAGGCCAAGATAACATACATAAAAAGTGCATTAAGGACATAAAGCTTAAAGGGCCGCAACTCTCACTAAAGTTGTCATATCACTAGACCAGGTCTAAATGACAAAAGTTTCCAAAATTACTTCTCCAACTGTGAAATGCCATCACTATTAGTGTTAGAAAATGCTTCTTATAGTGAGGACGGAAGAGGAGTTGATCTTCCAACTCTTTCAAAAGGTAACTTTGCTTTTTCTTGGAAATTACAACTTTCAATGATTGAACTGCACAGAACAAATGCCTTTTATCTGAGAACTTTCAGGTTTAAAAAAAAAAGTAATTAAAAGGAAGAGAAGAAATAAGGTGCATAAAATATGAAAATAATCAGAACAGAAATAAATAAATAAAATCGCAGTCTGTTTAGGGACCAGAGACAGAGGTTGTCTTATACCTCTGCAAGGTCCGAAAAGAGTGCTTGGCTTGTGCTACGTCTCAAAGTATCCCAGTAGCTTCTGGGGACAAGGTCCTCTCCTTCTGTTTTAAGAACCTGCAGTTTCAAGAAGCACAATTGTTTCAAAAACAAAGAACAATAGAAAAATCACTTATAAACTTTAAAATATTTTTCAACTGATCTTCAAAAGCATGGCTTGGTTTTCTTGCTTCTAAACAGAAATTTCAATCCAGTTACATAACACTTTGTAAATTAAAGGAACACTGGCCTATTACAGCTACTTGCTTAATACTATTGGTGGTGCCAAAAGTATCACCAGGTTCCACTTTCCCAAACAAAATAAATTAGAGAAAACATAAAGTGAAAATATTTATTAATATATTTATTAAAAGTGAAAATGCCCATTTAGACTCAGCCTTTAGCCGTTTTTTCTAATAATTACATTTTGCCAAAAAATAATAATTCATATGCTTAAGAAATGCATTTTGTCATTGATCAAAATATAAATATCACCATACAACTAGTTATATAAAAATAATTTCATTCAGTAATCAGGATGACATCCTTGCTCTAATAAAGAAAGGCAGTAAGTTCAACTTATCAGCCCCGTAAGTTCAACTTCAATGGTAACATACTTATTGGGAAAACACTGTGCAAATCTGATCATCAAACTTACCTTGTCTTGTGAGTGAATAGCAGCTCATTCTTTCATGCATACCATTCTGCATTCATCTAAAGTATTCACTGAATTTGTTCTCTTACTGGAGATTTACTTTAGTCAATGGAATTAGTACTTCTGGGTATGTACATGTTATTTTCATTACATGCATCTCATCATAATTATCATGTTCTGGTTGGCATTTGGCCAGTGCAAGCACTCATGCAATACATGCTGAAGCGGTCTTAGACACAAATGCAGTATGCACCAGAACATGGCTGGAAAGAATTTGCAAATGAAAATACTAAAATATTTAAACCATTTAAAACACCACTCAATGCTTCCTATGGTCTGTAGACATCAACACTTTTCAAAAAATTCGAATTGATTCCTAAGACAAAGTGAGGAGAAGGGCCCAACACAGCATGCTGGACTATCCCAGAATTTTAGGGTTGAATCGCCTTGGTCCTGAGCATCTTCAAATCCTTCGGACATCAAGGGAAACTGAAAAGGCTGCTACACTTTCTGTTTCAGTGGGAGAAATAAAACTCCCAAAAATATCCATTTTGGGGGTGGGGGATTTATTGGATACTGTGAATTCTTGTACACCTGAGCTTCCTTTGCATGGAGATCTCCATTTAGATAGTAGGAGGGCAAAAGAAAGATGGAGAACACCTGGGCATCATCTTGATAAAGTGTTTGGACATGGCTGGAGTCTAGAAGGAGGTATTTTTACTGAAGGTGAAAATTATTGTATGCGTAGAATACCTAACTAGTTTGGTATCAGTTTGAAATAGGCAGCAGCACAAGAATATGTTAACCACTGTACAGAATGCTTCACTGCAGTAAAGCCTGATCTGAAATCCATTGAATAAGGCCTTACATATTCTACTACATTTTTCTCACAACATCCTGTCAATTGCATCTTTTAATTCAACAGACTTAATTCCTGCATATTGCCTAAACTGTATGTGCCAACTTCACAGGAAATGAATCTGCACATTCCTGTGAGTGATTGTATAAAGAAGTTTTAAAAGTGGAATTTCACTAGTCATCTAATTCTCATAGATTGCATCCCCTCACTTTGAATATCACAATAAGATCAATTCTTCTATTTAAACATCAAATCAGTCTGGATTTTTTTTAAACAGTTTTACTTCTGCCATGATCAAAAATTTTATCAGGTCAAGATGAAGACATTAAAACTCTAGATCTCTCTCTTGCTGATTCTCTCTCTCACCTCTCAGAAATGACTGAAAAGAAGTTTACTGTCACCTACATGATACAGGGACTATTTTCTGCATAATCTATATATTTGTTCTGTAAGTGAAGCACAAAACCAGGAAAGCTCTCTTTAGGTTCCCTTTTAGGGGGAAACAAAGAGGTAAAGGATTCATTTGACTAATCATTACTTCACATTATACACAAGGAAACAAGAGCTAGATCAAATGACTCATGCAGGATGACTTAATTTACATACATTAATTAAAAACAAGTCTATAATTTATTAAAATGTATTTTGAGCTTTCCCTTAAAAATATTGTTTCCTTCATATATAAATAAAGAGAACAACCCTTCCTCCTGGGATGCTTGCCTGTTCAGAATGTGTGCAATGAGCACGTACAGTCTTTTACACAAGTAAAGATCCCTCACATTTTTACAGATTAGTACAGATTTTACTTCATGAAAAAGATAAATACAGTAATTTTCCTTATAGCATATTATTTTATCTCACTGGTGAAGACTGCATCAATTGGAAATAATTAGAGTACATACACTGTTAGTAGAAGTTTGATATCCATAAAGTTGAAGACGCTGACATACAGCAAAAACCGGCCAAGCCAAGTATCACATGTCAGAATGAAGACAAAAGAAGGGAGAAAAAAAGACAACAGAATAGGTTAAGACAAGCAAACCTTTACCTTCTATATTACTAGTCTTTTTGGTTTTTTGTTTTCAAAATGACAGTGAAGAAAAATGGTTTATTTTCAATCTCATTCTAAAAATTTTCAAAAGACAAGTACAGATTTGTAGAAATTACTCTCAGGAGAAATGTGCAATTTTGCAATCTTTGTTTTCCAAAAGCTCTTCCTTTGTGTGTAAATTTCCTGTGTTCAAAATAAACAGCGTGTCCGAGATTCAACAACTGACCCAGCATTTTGAAAAGCTAAGCAGGATAGGTCTCTCTGGGTTGGAAGGTTTAAAAAGTATTACTTCTTGAAATTCAAAATTCTTATGATTTCAGGGACAAAGAACTGGGATTAAACACCTACAGTTGCAAAAGGATAATGGACATGGTGAGAAGTTCTGTGCATTGTGAAAATGTTTCTTATAGTAAACAATTTTTTCTGTCAATATGCAAATTGCAAATGATCATAATTTGTTCTGCTGTTGGCTTGACAGACATTTGCACCAAATTTTTACTTTTCCAGCAGTAAAATAAGTACCTGCTACTGCTGCCATCCTTTAGACAAACCACCACAGACTCATTTATTTCTGACTTACCTTTCTTGTCTCCATAGGAAATACAAATTTGACATCTTGTGAGTATACAAAATTCCATAAAAATCTATTCAGATTAATATATACAACCAAAAATATTTTACATTGGTCATAAGCCTTATTTAGTAAAGACTTAAATTTGAAAATAAAATCTAAGTTCACTTGTAATACAATCTATTTTAGAACTACTCTGTTGATAACAAGCATCAGGATCAGTATGTCTACAGCTTTAGTTAGTTACAAAAGCAAGAGTCTTAGTCTTGCCACCAAGCTCTCTCACTGGGTCACTACTATTCACTTTTCCCTAGATTTAAAGACTCCAAATAGACTCAATAGTACTGTTGTAACATGTCACAAACATATTTAAACACTATTTTTTCCTTTATATAAACGACTTACTTTTTTTTTTTCAGCAACTGCAGTTTAGGATAATGGCCTTTTTTCTATATATAAGGTTAGGCATATTCTTTTAACAATATGAATTTAGTGTTTAAAAAACCCCTAGTGATTAGTGAAATACATACACACAATTTTATCCTACATAGAAGAAAGCAAACCAATTCCTAGATGCAACTATTCTGATTTTACTTACCAGCATTGCACGTTTTTCTTCATCTCCTCGTTTTTCTCTCTTCTCATTTTTTTTCCTGAAGATCTCTTGGAGCTAAAAACCAAACCGTTTTATTCATATTTAGAGTTCAGGCTATTCTGCATGCATAACAACTTTTCATCACGAGGTAACTACAAACAGGATTCAAATGCAGCTCGTTACTGAAATATCAGTGTTTCAATGATGCTTTATTGTTCATAGTCATGCCTTTATATTATTTCTGTGACTTAAACCATCCCACAGAAAGGAAAAAGGAAGTATTTTTTTCCACAAAGTAAGGTTAACGATTCTACTTGGAAGCACAATATTAAGAACATCCTATTTAGCCAATCTGACCTATATAAAAAGGGGGAGTTCCAGCCTTTTTCACCACCTCAAGGCACAGTCTTTCCTTCTGGGTACTAATTAGTATCTGTGTGGTTACGCAGTCAGCTGGATCAATCTTTTTCTCATACCATTAGTTTCCAACCTGATCAGTTCTTAACTCCTGCTGGCACAAGGGAGGGGTAGAAACACCTGGTGGGGGCGAAACACTCCCCTTCAGCAGCAACAGACTACTACTCAAGAGTAATTTATCAAGTACCCTTTTTTTTCAAGTCTGTTCAAAGAATACCTTCAGGTCTTGTAAAATACCCCTTTCACAACTATCTCAACATTAAGAGCTTTAAACATGACTTCTGAGAAAACCTCAAATACAAGATTTCAAACATAGATACTTGAGGATATTTATTTTTGTAAAGTCTTCAGAGTAGGAACTGTTTCATACTTATCTTTCTTTGTGAGTATCTGTTTTATTTAGATCTTTTTATTTATTGCAATAACTATTAATATTCCCAAACCATTAGAAAAAAATGTCAGTGTTTATTCTTCGTAGCAAGAGAGTGCAGTATTAACTATGATATCATCTAGATCTCTACGAGTAAACTTCAGTTTTTAAAAAACTGCATGTGAAAATATTGTACTGTCACTTGTAGCATTTGTTATCCTTTAAGTGAGCTGGAAAAGAATAAATATTTCAGCTGACAAATTCATCCTATCTGGAATATGGTATTTTCAGAACCAAACACCATGGCATACAGACACAATTGTGGCAGTCCTTTCAAAGACCCGATTTTACCTACCAAGAGTCTGATAAAACCTGATACTGTAATGGCATCCACACAGCTCCCCAGGGATCGGAACGTGAAACATAAAGTGTGTGTGATAAATTTTGCAAGGAAATGTTCCAAACTAAATTTCAGGATATCACTATTTCAGAGAAGGCAGATGACTAAGACAAGGGGATCAGCAAGCTTTACTGCAGGGGTATGACAATATTGAAACACAAGAATGCGATGTTTAGCGATTAAGTAGCAAAACACATTTATAAAAAACATTTTATGAATTACCAAAATTGACTACAGTGTTCTGGAATTTCCTATCAGGCAAATACAGACAAGAATATTTTGTGTATCACTATGCCTATTTCTGAGTATGGATCAGCTTATAGACCTTGATATATTGTTTTTAATTTTTTGCAAAGCTATAGACCCAAATTACTGTAATTTATGCTGACAAGGAAAGAGTCATGATACAACATCTAGCTGCATGGCCTAGAGTATCACACAGTTTGCAGCCCAGAACAACAGAAAGAAAACAGTTAAGACAGAGATGTAGAAAGAAAGTCCCTTGTGAAAAGTGAAGGGACAAGCCATCAAGCAGGAGGGAAGAGTGGCAGTAATTGAAAAACCAAAAAAGACTGGTAAAAAGCAATTCATCCTTGGATTTCCCCTGTCACAGAGGCAAAGGGAGTAGGATTCTGTTGCATACATCATTAAAGCGTTTGCTAAACTTCTGGAAATGGATCTTTTGTTCAGAAAGGGTGGTATAGGATACCAGTGAGTAAAAAAGTGAATTGAAAAAGGGTCTAGGAGTACTTTCATAGGAACGCTGTTTGAAACAGGATAATGGGATTGACTGCTGAAGCCAGTAAAAACAGGATCTCCTCTAACAAGGCAACACAATCCGGCTGTTCCCTGACCTCACCCCTATTACATAAGCAAAAAGGGAACCATGAACACCATGGACTTAGTTTACAAAAACACTAAAGCTGTTACCAGAAAAATTAAGTATTTTTTAACTCTTTGCTACACGTACTATTCTCCTCAAGAATCACCCAACATGTGATCCCGAAACAAAGCTCTTCAAAATCTCTTTATTTGCAAAACTGAATAGTATTAACTGTACTTCCAATTTTGTGTTGATAGGCGCCTGTAATCTATGGATAAATACTTTGCAAATGCTGGACAGAGTTCAAACGGTATCTTTTGAACAGCCTCCTGCTTCCAGGCACACAAGGTATGATGCATCATATTCAAGCATGATGAGCACAGATGCCAAATGTGTGTTGTAGGGTCAGTTTTATCACAGTTACAACATCACTGAATCAATTGCTATTTTCAAATTTACTTCTATTGACACAAACATTATCTATCTACCTACCTACTTCAGTCTTATTCACTTCAGATCTAACATTCTGACTTACAGGTTTTGAACTAATTTTTAAGTGTCACTGACACTCTAATGAAGCAGAGTTACGCTCAGGTTTAACCTATATGATCTTGTTAAATACAATCATAGGTGGAGGACAGTATATCTAATATTTGAAAATTCTCCTTTCTTTCTTTAATGCACCAAGTCTCCTAACAGAAAACATCTAAAGAGAATTTTTTGCCAGGGACCATGACAGACAACAAACACATAGCAGGATGTGAAGGGGACTATAAAAGCATAGTTAGAAAGAAAGATGCAATATCCATAGTTAAATGTTGTCCTTGCTGCCCACTTCATATGCTTATTTTATTTTTAGCATCAGTTTCTGAAAGACGAAGCCTCCTGCTTCAATTTTCTCGCATTTGACTGTTGTGATGGAAGTCCCTTTTTTAACACAAAAAAAAAAAAGTTTTCAGTATTCCACCACATTCTGTATATTGAATCCTTAGATTTTTTTTTCTTTATCTACTTTTCCTTTTGCTAATTAATCCAATGCTTGATATTTTGTTCCTCCAACTGGAGGAGACATTTAATAGGAATTAGCACGTACAAGGATGCATACATTTAATATCAGAAGACAAAAAAGTTATCAGCATGCCACAATTTGCAAGTGGTGTCACCTTCCAAAATAAATGACACCTGTTCTGCTTAAGCTATTTCACCAGAAAACAAGCCCCCAGACCTCAGATGTAACTTCCTTGAAGAGGAGAACTGAGGAAAGTTCAGTCTTTACAACTAAGGATAGTTTCTTTCAAATTTCTGTTTTCTTTAGGTTAGCATAGCTTATCTGAATCAATCATGAAACTGCACACAGGAAATTAGGGTGTCTTTGTTTTGAATCAAATGGGATCAGACACTTAAATAAATATATTCCATGTGTTTCATTCTTTATATTTCATTCCATCTTTTACAGTAAGGCAGTGGGCTTTTTCTCATGTGTATTTATTGTATTTATTTACAAGCTCAGCTACACAAAACTCTGTGAAGATAAAATGTCTTCTGCAAATGTCTTTTTTTATGAGCATCTGATTCAATTCTTATATATATTTTATTAATCATCTGTACCTGTTCAGTAAAAAAAAAAGGCCTTGTGAAGTTTACACCACTAACCACAAAATTTTAGATGTTAATTTCCAGAGAAACTGAACAAGATATATATACAGTACGTTTTATTTAATTACAAATCTTGTCCAAAGCAGGTGATGGTGTCCCATTATGTCAGTCAATATTTTCAGGTTACCTGCAATTATTGGCAGAATGAATGGCAAAGGGAAGTGGTCTCCCAGGAAAAGATTCTTTTGCAAGTCTCTTATGATTATAGCAATTAAGTAACTCTGCTGACAATTGATACCGCTATATTACTGTAATAGCCTAACTTTATGTGAACGTAGTAGCAATTAAAAAGATACAGAATAAAAACTGGAATTAAGCTTCAAAAATCATTATATACAACACATCCATGCACTGTAAGAAGGAGCTACTATTTTCAATTTACATTATAATAACCATGTATATTAAATAAGGCAAATAAACAACTGCACTCAGTGAAGAATAGCTTATATGCTCATAACTACTGACATCATCACATCAGTTTCAAGATTACTTCAAAACCTGGAAATATACGTACCACTAAGAATTCTTTTTTGTCCACCATCTCATTGCCATCCGTATCAAACATGTTGAAAGCAATTCTAAAACCTGCATGTGGCTCTGCAAAAAAAAGAAATCCCATTCAATTATTTATTTGCTTGGAAAGAAAGCAAATATAAAACTCTAAGAAATTATTCCATGCCCGTTTTTAAAAGCCATACCCTCAACTAATTTACATCAGTACATCTGTGTACACAGTAAATGCAGATTGTAACATCTGTAAAACAGCACTACCCATGTTATGCCAACAGAAGGCAAGCTCACAAAAGTAGAAATAGAACATGAAATATCCAAGAATAATATCTCATAGTAATGGCTGGTTAGGTAGTTAAAAGTGTCCATAGGTAGAATCCATTTTATGTTACAAAACCAGATTTGTAGAAAGTACATTTTCTATGAAAACACAGTGTTCTAAAAGACACTTCTAAAGATTTTGCAAAAAAGTTACAGGATGGAACAACTTCTGATCAAAATAAATGCTACGCAGAAAGACATCCAGCATTTTCTTGTTTACATGCTTAGAGCCATTGAAGTTTGAGACCAGGTTAGAATTTTAATTTATTTCTGAAACATGGGAACTTGGAAGGTAACTGGAAGTAAAGCCTTTAGGTGACATTTTGGTGAAATATGGATGAATTATGGCCGAAAGTTAACCCAGGTAACAAAGAAGTAACAGAAGAATATCTACTGAGTTGGTGTTGGAGATAGTTAGAGTTCAAGGTCAAGTTCCTGCTCATAATGGGAATCCAGATCATGTCTGATAAAAACCCACTAATGAATCCAATAGAAATGGTTTAATTACATACAAATGAAAGACAAATAAAAAATCTTTGCTCCTTCCCAAAAAACACATCTCAAAATACCAAAACAAAGTCTCTATCAGAGCCTCTACCATAAATACTTTATATTTTATTATTGTCTCATTGATATTACCTATCAGGCACTAATAGGTGAAAGAAACAAGTAATAATGGGTATCTTTCTCTTCTCCCTATATTCAGTGTCCCTCATGAACGTCAGCAAATTTAGCTTGAAATTTTGTAGGAATTTCAAACAAGAAAATAAACTTAAGCTCTTAACTGTGCTTTACCTGAAGAGTATAGCTCAGCTTCCTCAATATTTAAAGAAACGTAACACAAGATTCCACTAGGACAAAAGAGGTTCAAATGGATATAGAGATGTATGAGGTAGTTTTTTCAATACTGGGATATGCAGGAAGGGTAAGCATATTTTAACATACAGCAATACATTCAGATTGCAGAAATTTGTAAGAAATCTTTTGGATTTTTTTCTCCAAAAATACTTACTTGTTAAAATACATAAGAGGAATAAATATTCTGTGTAAGATATCACACCTGAAGCAAAAAAAAAAAAAAAATTAGGTCATATTAGTTTCATTTTATCTTCACATCCTAAACTTGAAACCATTAAATCCATGTATAAGGAGAATTTTTGTTTGTGTGTATATGCATATTCATACTTGTGTGCATATAACTGTATTCAACGTGTTAAATATTTGTCTAAAATACTGATCTAGAGTGTGGGGCTTTTTGTTTGTTTGTTTTTTAGTATTTTAGGGGAGGAGTACATTAAATATGGCAAATAAACAACTACAGTCATTGGAGAATGGCTCATTAAACAGAAGCTGGATAGATCCTTAAAAGCTAATATAAATGATTTATTAAATTTTCTTTGTAAAATCCCCACCGACAGTTCATGACAACACTCTCTATGAAACGACTCACTTTGAGAACATTAACAGTGCTCCCTCCTGATACAACCCATTGGAATACAGTTCTTGACATTTATATGTGCTTTGTAAGTGCATTACATTAACAGAAAACTTGGTCTCATGTCACATATGGAAAGCACAGATTCTGGCTTTTAAGTTGACCTTGTATGAACCTTTCCATAATAATCACCAGAAATTCATATTAAAACCCTTAGTAAATAAACATGTAATTTATTAAATATTTTTAAAGCCTGTTAAAGACATTTGTACTCTCTCTTCTTCTACATTCAGAAGACCTGTAAGGATTCCGTTCTAGCCTTTTCATCTTTTAGAAGATGTCCAAAGGAAATCACAGTGTGGAATGGCACTTTCTTTTCTCTTCAGAAGTGATTAAGGCAAAATTTAAATGAGAGCTGAAGTCAATACTCAAATACTATGTCTGGTACCGTAAGCTGTACTTGTGCTTTTCTAGCTCTGAAGTAAGGGGTAAAAAGAGACAACTTTACAAAATGTCCACAGTGGCAACAAAGAGAAAAGCATCTTACAGTTCAGTAAGAACTGAAAACAATGACTTACAGCTCCCCCAAAAGTCCACAGCTCCAATGATCTTTGAGGCTGACCTAGGAAAACTTGTTCCTTATTTCTAAAAAATTAATTTTGTCTGCCCTCCAAAACCATAAGTGCTAAGTCAGTCCGCAATATTAAGACTATTTCAAAAGAGAAAAAAAAAAGTATTTAGATGCCTGAGAGTAAAGATGTCTATCAGCTGGGATTTTCAAAAGTTGCTGGCTGTCTCCTTGATTTCAGTCCAAGTCAGGTGCAAACGTTTTTCCAAAACCAGTCAAATCTTTGGATGTTTAAATATCTTTTAAAATCTGACTTAACTGAGTATGTGACAAACTATGCAAATAGTCATCTGATTTTTTTTACACTGCAAAACCTGTACAATTAAAACTCAAAACATTGTATCATTCATGTGGCTTTTACTTCCATTATAATTCATTTCCCATCTTTTGATCCAAGAGCAAATTTAAGTCTTTACAACCAAGATTTTATTACTACTAGTAGATCTAGTTAGGAAAGTTACAACATATTTTTAATACCACCTACTCTTTTCCTCAATTTACACATAGCTCCACATTGAAGATTAGCAAAGATTAAATAAAGGTATCTAAGTAGCACATGCTCTTATGCTTTATCTTCTTGATTTTATATAGCAGCTTGCTGAAATTAGTTTTCAAAGACCTGCTATCAAGAAATCAGATACCTCAAAGGTTCTCATTCAGTGATGTAAAACATTCTTTAATGACCAGTCAATAAATGTAAATATGTATTTTTGGCTTTTTGATGACACCTTCTCTGCTGTAAAACAGAGGAAGAAAGTGCAACTGTCAAGTAGTCCAGCACAGTACGAAGAAAGCAATACAAAAGGCCTTGAAAGCATTCTCTCCTTTTGTTTGTATTGGTGTATTATAGTTGCAGAGAGAGAGTTCTGGTTCATTGCTCTGAGTGTTATGGGAGAGAGGCTCTGAAATGATGATTGAAGGGAAGAAAAGCTTATGCTAAGATCAGAAAGAAGAGAAGGAGGGCACTGAAGGGTAAAACATAATAAAACTTAAGGACAATGGGCATAAATCTGTGTGGCTATCTGAATTAAATAAATCCATGGAAAGGTAAATGGACATAGGTTTTTGCTACTTGCTTCATATGTGCACATTTTAAATAAAATGAGTAAAGTAATAAATAAATAAACCCCTACATTAGAATTAAGGAGGCTGAATTCTATTCCACTCCTTTCACTGGCTTACTGAATGACATTATCAGTCCTAAGACCCATCATATTTTCTTATATTATGTATAAAACCGGACAACAGAACTCACTTTTTCAGAAAGCATGCTGAAAAGATTTCTATTTTTTAATGTAATTTTAATTAGATTATTACTAATTTAGCCAGCTTACTACAACAGTTTTAAGTCCTCCTAATTCCATCAACTTCTGGAGAACTTCTCTGGCGGAAAACTAGAATAAGATACTGTTGAATCAAAGCTGTAGATGTTGCAGACATTTTATTACAGACTTAACAAGCAACATCCAGACATGGTTTTTTAAAGCTGATAATGTATTGATTTAACAGATTCTGAGGCTGAATTTTTATGCAATTGATATTTCAGAAGTCAGCTCTTTGAACTATACAGAAAGCAGCCTAGAGCAAAGGAATACATCGAAATAAAGTGCAAAGATGTACCAATTTCTGCTTCTCTAGAGTTCTGGATGCACACTGCGGAAAAAAAGAGTGAGTGCTTTCATGCACTAGAGATTCAAGCCCAGGATCCTCCTCTGAGAATAGGTTCATACTACTTAGTCCTTTAATAAATTTGAGCTGCATTTGATTGGAATTTTGTTGCTGGCATGCTTATTTTAAACATCCATAAAGTGTCTTTATTTTATAGCAAGTACTTATGGCTGCTTTTAAAAGTGTTTCAAATGCTCGACCAGACCTTTGCCATTCAAATATAAGCAAAGAAATATGTGGATGATTTATCATAAATAGCTTTTAAATGTCTGCACAAGCCATCATTGGTTTTTTATACCTATATTTTTGGTTTTAAAATTTTGACAGAGCTTATAAACAAAGAAAAAAAAAAAAGAGGAGACAAGGAGTGACTCTTGGCTTTTCATTTACCAATAGTGTATCAAAGCCCTCATCTGCAGAACTAAAGGGATATATAGCATTTCCGAAACTACCACTTCCTGTTGTGTACGAAATGCTTATTCAGTGATATATGATACCATTACTGTCTTTAGAAATAAATCACATTATCAAACTTATTAAAAAAAAGAGATATCGTGTCTTTATTAAAATACTCTGTCTATAGATCATTCATTGCAACAAACTGAACCTGAAACATTCAACATCAGTTTAACAAACTAAGACACCAATTCACCTGAAGAGGCATCATTAAAATACTGCGGAGACTAAAGGGAACTTTCCCATGCTGTAAAATGGAGAAAGCAGTGACAAACTTTTTATCTTTTTGAAAATGTGACTCACATGAAAGCACAACTTCACTTTAACCACAACGAATTAATACAGTGATAATTTGGTTCAGGAAAATAAGTTTTCATCAATCACCTTTCTCATTAAGATTACGGAAAAGTTTGGATGATCCTTTCCAAACTGGTGGTGTCTCCATAAGGATCTGATTCAGTTCCTAAAAAATAAGATTTAAAAAATATAAAAGCATATAGTTCAATATTTAATGAAGTAGTTAATAGATTACGAGTAAATTCTAGGAAATCAATACAAAAGACAAGAAACTGCAAGCAAATCTACCGGTTAATTTAACTGCAGTTACCACAATCATTCTGGAAGTACTCAAGCACCATATCAATTTTGCACACACAGTTATTGCAAGTATTACTCATCTACATGAATGCAATGTATTTATTGCTGAAATTACTCACCACTGATCATATTCAGAGAAGCAAAGGATAAGTTTCCCTGCATTTCAGTTAACTTTTCATACAAAATCCAAGCAACTGTTCTTTTGAAACACCCAATCTGAACTAAAGCAAACTTCTCCCATGAATATGAACGTACTTTACTTAAAATACAGGGAAACAGAGTGCTTCTGCAGTTATACAAATGTGGAAAAAAAAAAGTAAGAGGCACTTAAACACCATAAAAAGAGAGAGAGCGGTGTAAGTATTTCAGTCCATTTTGGATATACCTGTTAACAGCTAGACACTAAGAAATGCAGTCAGATATGGACTGAGGAAGGAACTGACAAAGGCTTGAGAAAGTCAGTAAATACAACATAACAGGCACAACTACTAAAGCATCTTAGAGATTCTGGATTCCACTGACTCTGAAGTGACAATTATGAAGAAATTAAACTATTGGGTGACTTTATGTTTACATCATGAATGAAAGTAACTATCAAACATATAAGACACACAGGAATTAATGCCCACCTGTTTCGAAAGGGATCGCCACTTTTTAGCACCTGCAACAAAAGACGAAGTCATGAGCTCACAGAATTTAGTTTTGCCAATGTGATGTCATAAAAATTAGACTGCATTATACTGTGTTTTCAAGACAAAGCAGTATTTTCCTTATTTCATGAGTATAACCTTCAACCTGATTCCAAAAAAATTCTCTTTATGTTATTTAAAAAAATATTAGCTTAATACGTGTCTGAAGTATAGTTTTTAATCCAACTCTGCTTCAGTGAGAGAAAAGACTTTCAACCTCTGAAATATATCCTTAAAACATTTAACAAGAAATGGTTTCCTGTTTTCAGGTTTCAATATTCTGAAAAGATTATTCAGTAGCAGTAGTATTACAATGCAGATTGTAGGGAGACCTGGATTCTGGCCCTTGCTTCAGGGACTACTGATACATTTTAAAGCAAACACAGAAAAAAAAAAAAAGTCCTTAATACTACACCAGGTGCTAAGACCCTCTTCAGCCCTTCCTAGTAACTCATATTCATGCTTCCTTTTACAACCTCTGTCAGGCTCAATTCTTCATAAGTTCTAACAGAAGAGCTGAAGAGGGCTTCTAATTCAGAACTGCTCATTAGCACTGAAAACTGGTAAGACTGACCAGACCCTTTCTTCCTAACACCTTAACTTCAGGCACAGAGAAAGATACTCATATTCAACAAGAGTTGTCCATAACCATTCAAGAATTCAAAACTTCAGGTTTATCCCCACCCTCTCAAGACAAATATTTGCACAGATGCAATAAATATTAAGACAAGACTCTGTGAACATCAGAATTCAAAAGGGTACAAAAAGTAGCACTGTATGTGGTCAAATCCATAAATTGGTAAAGGCCTCTTTTCATAGAGCAAAACATGCTGTGGTAGTAGAAATCTCTTTCCCATGCTCCATTAAATAATGAACACAATACAGAAGCTACTTACTACAGTTTTTTCTTAGTTCATAGTTAAAAACTGACTGAAATTTTAATTTTACATCTTGGTAACAGTTTGCATCCCACTCTAACTATGGGGGAGTTATATCAAAAAACAACATAATATGAGCTAACAGATTTTCATATGCTCTTCACCTTATTTTTTAAGATTCAATTAAAGTCTTGTCTCAGAAAACTAAACTCCCCCAAAAGAAACTCATTCGCCATACAAATCCATATATGTTTATGCCTACCATAAAAAACTTGGAGAATATATATATCTAATTTTCCAATCAAATAATTTTCCAGTCTCAATACATTACACACATATTTTCTTTCTAGACAAGTCAGTGAAGATCTATGTGTATACTCATACTTCTTACAGCTAAGCCTAAAATTACTACTGTTAGCACTACAGGGAACAAAATATATTTCCTCTTCTCATAACTGGCTGATACAAATGTATTAAGCTTGACTCTTAAAAATATTATATTTTCCCAAATGAAAGCCTGCACCATAAAGACAGCAGCAAGTTAATTACAGCATTTATTTTCTATTTTCTATAATAACTGCCTGGAGTAAAAAGCTACTCTTTCTAAGAGAAAATATACTCTTATAATATTAGTGTTTAATCAGAAAAGGAAGTGAACACCCTCTTGACTTTTGTAGGGTTTACATGATTTCCAAAGTAAATCAATCACAATAGACGCATTCACTCCATCACTAATCTCATTCAGGTCTAGTATTATTAGCTTTTCTATAAAGCAGACATAAAGAGCTACTATTATTATGCTTCAAAGGGCATTTTTTCTTTTTTGACAAAACTCAAGACGTTCCTAGTCTTCATCCATGAAACCTCCCAGATGCATGTTCTTTTTTTCTTATAAAAAATATAGATGCTCTAGTATGTCAGCCTGAATGGACCCAATTATTTACAACTTGCACCTTATTTATACAGTGAGCCCCAAAATACAAAATAAGATGTTTGGAATGTATTACTTTATTCTGAAAAAGACCTTCTGTAAATGCACTGCCTTCAACAGAGCAAGACAGAAAATTAAGACTTGCTCAAGCAGACAAAGCAGTGCTTTGACAATGCTGCAGTACAAGGATTAAAATTACCATAGTCAGATATGAGAAGCTAGAAGCGGTAATCTGCACATCATCTATTTCACTTATCCCTATTTATCAGCCTTCTATCCAGATGTCCCCGACAATATGACTTCCACTACAATAAAGTCATCCATTTCTACTTAGTTACAATCCCTTAAAATAATTGTCAGTCATGTAGTTTCTGATATTAGTCTAAAAATCTAAAGGACATCCAGGTTAATTTTGCTTTCAGTCTCAGAGGTGAACTGGATGCACAGGAAGGATTCTGATACAAACAAGGTTTGCTACACGGAACTCAGAAGGGTGCCTGACTGTTCAGCTGCCAGATCTCTTCTCCTTTGCAATGAGATAAACAGAATGTCCTTGTGAGTTAAATGCTCTGAATACTTGCTTTGAGAGAGGAGGAAGCAGAAATTTCATTAGCATGGGAAATTTTAACAAGTGAACCATACATATAGCGTCGTCAAGCCAGTCAAACTGTCATAAAATGGAGTTAACCAAATGTTGAACTGATGACCAGTACATGTAGCACAAATGCTTCATGACCATGCACAGTGAAACCCAACTCCACAGTAACAGAAAAAGGAAGACTTGAAGGTCTGGGCAGAGGAAGTAGATATAAATCATTGATGTGTATTTGTATTAACTCGTGTGATAAGCAATCTGCTTCCTCTCTTTTAACTGCAAAGCAAAAAAAAAAAAAAAAATAATTTTTGCTTTCTGGTGAGAGTTTAAAAGTTTTATAAGTTTTCCCATCTAAGCTCTGTCTTCTGTTTTCACTGTTATAATGAGATTATATCTTTATTCAAAAGTTACAGAAGTTTTGATGTGCCATAACTAAATTCTTTCCTCATTTCATTACTGTTAGAACAAAGGGAAAAAATCCAACATCTGCACAGAGCTTTAAGCTTTCCTGTGACTGTTTTAGTGCTGTTCTCTATACAAGCTCTGTAGTGTAGACTTTATGAAGAAAGACCTAAGGTGAGTGATCACATATGTCACACCTGAGCAAAGATATTCACATTCCCCAGAAGTTGTGGTGCTGCTACCAATGCACTGCAAGCCTGAGGGGCAGGAAATCAAATTAGAGCAGAAAGGCATCACCTTACTAATCAGTCACTCTTTGATACTTAAAGCAGAGATTTTACAATAAATGAACTGAAGTTGATAGTTGATTTTTCATTAATTTCATTAACACATAGTACTAACTCTGGCAATGTTAAAGTGTAGAAAGTGGATCCCCTGGGGGACTGAATCTCTTAGTCAAAGCACGTTGTTTAGAATGTTGTGAGATCGTTAGAGAACCTCTGTGGGGCAAAACACCCCAACAGGATAACAGATGACAACTTAAGATGGCAACATTAGCAAAAAAAATGTTATCCTAAGTTATCTGGAGAACTGGTATGTTGCCTGTTTATAGAGTAACTGTAAAGAGGAGGAAGCAAGAGTTTACCGCAATACTGGACAGCTCTGAAAGAAACTGTGTCCATAGAAATGACACAAATTAACTTGCTGTCTTTCATGACTGTTGAGCTGTTTGTGACCTTTAAGAGAAGAAAGTTACACTAACAGCATACAGGTGTTTGCAATCCAGTAGCAATCAGGATACTGATTATATGCACTTGGATACCATTAAAAATAAAATTGTAGAAGATGCAATATCTTTTTACTTCAATCAGAAACAGAAGTAGGAATCAAAAGCAAATGGAAAAATAACATACACTGCTGACATTTTCCCTAGCAATGTTATCATTATAAAACTCCTGCTTACATTTGGGTTCATCACTTGTAACAGCCTGAATGAAGTCATGTGGAGTCATATATAGCTGTCCTTCAAATTCTAAACTGGCAAACATACGAAACCGTTGCTCCCGAGGAGTTGCATAAAGGTGTAAATCTTCAAGGTCTGATCTGCTTTCTGTAACCTTCAAAGACAGAAGGAAACAATTTTAATGTATGAAAAAAGTTTTGGTTTACAATTGGCATTGCCATTCATCATAAAGGAACTGTAAACATAAAGGTGCATAGAGTGCAGTTGTTGGTACTCCACTGTAAATTCTTCTATGAATACTGGTATTTCAAGTATCCAATGAAATTAAAGCTACCATACTTGGGGGAACAGAAGAAGAGAAAAGCACAATTATACCTCCAGATTTACAAAAGTATAATATGGCATTATGTTCACATATCACAAGAGTTTGTATATGTCAGGAGTTTCTGGTATATTCACCAGCCAGCTGATTTACATGTAAACTTGGTAGTACAAAATGTTCAGAATCATTATATCTATACATGTATATATATATACACATGTATGTATATATATATATATATATATATATATATACACTGTCAAACCTTTGAACAGAAAATATACTACTGCTATCTGAAAAGTTTTTTTAGCCCATAACAAGGCAAGCTGCTCCATGGAATCAGTATCTTGAAGAAAATGTAAGTATCCAATGTTTTTTCAGAGATGAAAACACCAAACAGAAATTGTTTCCTAAAAGGAAGAGCAATGCTACAGTTAACTTCTTCCAGTATGCTAAAATAGTAATGCAGCGTCTTATCAATGAAATACCCCAAGTTGCTTGTTATTCTTGTCAATTCATGCAGTATCCCTAAATTCTTCAGCTGCCAAATAAGGAAATGCAACAAGTAGCACATGATTTAACTAATATTATGGTTTCTTTTAACAACTAAGCAACAGATAAATAAACTTTTTCAGAGAAGCATCCAAACCCAAACAGAAGCTGGCAGACATCTGCAGTGGTTGTCCACTAAGAGATAACTGATCTCAAATACAAACAGAAATGGGTTTTCCAAAAACCTTCTAAGAAAAGATTTCAAATTTCAGCAGTTAGAAGCAAAGGCACATTTATACTAGACAGTCAAAGATCTGGGCTCACATTCCTTCAGCTTTCCAAACAAAGTCCTTAAAAAATAAAGCATTAATAAGACTTACTGCAGTGAAACAAAATTCTATGGCCTCCAGTTATAACTAGGAATAAATTAGATTTGTAAAAAAGACACATCAAAATGAATGTGTCTAGAAGAGGTCAAACACTTTCTATTTGGAAAAAACTTGATTTTATATAGGAGAGTCTTGTTACTTCAATACTTTATCTAGGACACTTTCACCAGCCTTCTAGAAGGAAGAAAGACTACTGACTGTCTATTTCTCTTTCTGGACTGTCTCTAGTATTTTTAAAATCATTGCTTTGTGTGCGTATGTGTGAAAATGTTTTGTTTCAATAGAAAAACCTGTCACAGAAAGTAACAGAAACACTTATACAATAATTTTCACGAAACTGCTCTACAGACAAATACTCTGCACTTCTGCCTGAGAAGCAGCTTTAAATCTGGGCTTTGTGGTTTTTTATCATTTTCAAATGATTAACAAATTAAATATAGGAAGAAAAAAAAAATCTAACAGCCGGTTAGATGACTACAAAGTCATCTTTGATAAAAAGAAGCTAAATTCCTTTCTGACATACATGCAAGCCAAAATATTTCTGTCCTATCTCACTGTTTGAATATTTTGGTCTTACTGATCCTTCAGCAGTCCAGTGGCATGCAAGCTATGCCTTCATGCGGGACTTACACAACTCAATTGTTTTGATAGAGCTTGTAGTGACACAACTGATTATCCTGGTATTTGAAGTTTAATAATCTATCTTATTTTTGATACATGTGTTATTTATCACTATTACAAACATGCTTTTTGAATACATTCAGGTTGTAAGCATGAGTAATAAAGCAATATTTCTGCAAAGTCAATTTTCAGAAAAGAAACTGCTTCAAGGCCATATTACACATGCAGTATGTATAATCGATTGCAGTCAGTCATAATCAATCATACACAATCAAGGGAATCTGTAGATAATGTCTCTCTCAAATATCATCTTAGTTTTTATCACTGTTACCATTGGGAGAGCGTGTTGAGATTCTTTGCTCTTTCAAGAAATTCTGTCTCAGGTGCCACTGCCTAGTGTTTCATTTGAGATGCTGAGGAAAGCATTTGCTAAATTCTCAGACACATATTTCAACATTATCTTAAGGACTCTATTCTACTACAAGTATAAAATAACATGCTGCAAACATGGAATTTTCAAGACATGCTTAAACTTAACACATGTCTGTCAGTATTCAGGTCTGCAAAATCTTAACTTCTATTTTTCAATCTAGTCAATATTTCATGCTCTGGCCCAAAGTCATTGTCACTTGATACGAATATAGCCTGCCACGAAAAAGAGCAGTACCTCCCTAAAGGCCCAATACCTGCATGCCATTGCTCTGCCACTTTATGTTCATTTTTCCAAGTGTCAAACTAGATAACAGAGCTGGTCTGACTGAGAACTTTTTTTTTTTTGGTGGTGTTATGTTTTAGCCTGATAAATGCCTGGATCCACTCCACAAGAACACTTATTTGTATGAAAACCTAGGGCACAGGAACTTACAGATTATGGAAAAGAAAATACCACCTGTTCCAGCAGCAAGCTCCACCTACTTCAAATTAAAGGGAAAACTGTAAGCTCAAGCATAATTTTATTCCAAGGAATAAAAACACCCCTTTATTTTAAACTTTGTGGTTTTACCTGAAAGAACCAAAACAAGTTATTTCTGCTATTGATCCAACATGAATTTAAAAAATGTACCCAGGGCTTAACATGTATTGGATGACTGGTCCATATATTAAATGTCCAAATAAAAGCAAGGTTTGGCTGCAGAAGGCTCCGGGCACACACCTTAGTAAACTGACAAATAAAACCACCTTTGGAAATAATAGTACTTTTTGTCCAAATTTCTTGTTCAGACCTTTTCTGCTTCTATTACTGCTTAATAGATTAGGAACTTGTGGCAGTTAAATTGGAGGGGGGAAAGCTCCAGGTCCTGGGATGTTAGCCCATTACCTAGAGGGGGAAGTGCTCTC
>JAWMRA010000130.1:43260840-43273485 GCA_035584735.1 Pseudotriccus pelzelni
AGTTTTTCATGTTCTGGCCTTCTAAATAAACTTTTTGAATTCTTTCCACTGCCTTGGCATTTCTGGGGATACCCGCATATCTTACTTTACACAAGGTCCTGTCACCTAATTGTTATAAATAAAATTCTGATCTCATGTTTTGACAAAACTAAAATATTTTCAAACTGTTTTGCTTTTCTGTAGGGTCATAATAGGGTTCATTTTGAGATTATTTTCTCATTCCAATATAAAATGGGAGTAATTGTTCTCAGTCCAAGGAATCTGTTCTTCATGTCATCATAATTAAATAAAAGAATTTATCTGGTAATGTTCTGCTATAAAATATGACCCTGCACAAAGCTACATTATATACTGTTGTTTTCGAAATAGACTGTTATCTGGATACAAGTGGGAGATTGTCAGTTGTCTTCATTATGTGTCAACTCCTTTTACAATTCCCATAGTCCATCAAGGCCACATACCCAGCAAGAAGTGCAGTAGAACCGGGGTGGGAGGAGTGGGGGCTAAAGAGTTACTGTGACATCCCACCCATTAGGGGAAGGAAGCACCCAAGATTCATAAATGCATGTTGTTGAAAGAAATAAAAAAGGTCTGAGGGTCCAGAAAAACTCACGAAGCTTTATTATTAAATTATATATTTGGCATGGAAATTGGTATGCTGGTCCCTGACTTACTATACAAGCATCTGGCAAAGGGCTTTGGATAAAGGGATAAGATAATGTCTTCCTTTCTCTCTTCCTTTTTAAGTAAAGAGGAATAGAGAGAAACAAAGAGAAAAAAAGAGATCATCAGTCCTGGTTCCAGTGTCAGTCCAGCCAATGCGATGTCCAGGTTCATGGGGTCACCACCTGGGTTTGGTGGGGGGTACCTTTTTTATAGATGTTTCCCCACAGGTTTCTCACTTTCTATGCAAATTTGTTATCATAGGCAGTCTGTTCTTTCAGACCTCTCTGGAAATGGGTCAGAGATCTTTGTAAGTCTTGGGTGATCTTGATCCCCCCCTGCAGGCCATGCCCACTTATCAGCCTCATTCCTGCCCTTGTGCTTATCTTCAGGAAACAGAGCAAAGATGTTCATCCCAGAAAAGTACTTTCCTACCTCCACATGGCCCCTTTTCCAGCCACATCTTGTTCTTCCTTATGTCAGTAACAATTCTTGATTGTTACTGACAGTCCCTGTCTGTTATTACCAACGATCCTCGGTTGGCTCCACAGCCACCCAGGTATCAGTGTTTTAGACATTAGTCCCTTATCTTCTGGGATTCTACAGTTACTCCACCCTTCAGGATGCTTCAGGGTTTCCAGTACATTTCAGATAGGTTAATCCCAATATCATCATTAGTTAAATACCTTAACAGTTCAGTGAATCATAAAACCATCCAGAGATCTAGAATGGAAGAGACTTCAAGTTCCTTAGGCCAACTTGCTTAAAGAGGGGCTGACTTCAAAATTACATCAGATTGCTTAGGCACATGCTGAGTTCTAAAAATCTCAAGTGGGAGATTTTACAATATGGCAGCCTGTCCCAGAATTTAACTAGGAGGTTGGAAGAAAGAATTTTTCCCAAAGTCCAGCTGAAATTTCCTTTGCTGTAGCTCTTACATCTCTTTGTAGAAGAGCCTGACTCTAATGTTTTTGTGTACCTGCTTTTGTCTAATGAGAGACAAACCCTGGTCCTTCGGCCTGTTCCTCTCTCTCCTGTACTCCAGTCCCAGCTATTTTAGTAGCCTTCTGCTGGTCTAAATTCCAATTCACTAGTAGCTTTAGGTTTCTAAATCCATGTTCACTGCACACATGCAAGGTAGTCTGTAGTCTTAGGTTCTAATACTGTGTTATATCACTATTATTGACAGGCTGCTACATAATCAAATATATTAGACTTGACTACTCCATCAAATAAAAATTATAATCTATGAAATAATGAAATTCACTCCAATGAAAAATGTGGGTTCTCTGTTTTACACTTAAAACTAAGGCAGATAAAGCATTAAAGGAACTATGTTGAGAAATGTTATGAAATTGATTGGGGAGTGAAACTTTTCTATTTATAGTCCTTTTTTTGTCCCTTTAAAAACCACTTTGTGTCATATTCTTGTAATCTCTTTTGTTCAGCCTAGGCCATTCAGCCCTCCACTGACCTCTAACTCAAGTCCACCTCCAGCAGCTCCTTTGGCACGTGCAGAGAGCATTTCTTCTATATCCTCTTCTGCATCTCTCAGTGCAGCAAACACACCTACTGTTGGTAAGTTTACTTAACCATTTTATTTTATTTTAGAAATGGGATAACTCAACTACTAGGTTGCACCTGTTAGGAAAACCATTTGTTGGAATTAGTTTCTTCATATGCAAGTCTAGGTACTTCAAGAATCCTTTGCAATACCTGCTTCTAAATGACACTGAGAGACATGAAAGTGGATTCAATTAGATTAGACTGCAGATCCAATTATAGCATGTTCTTTAGGAAAATATTATTCAAAATTAATATTCCATTAATTCCCATTTGGTATGCTTGTATATCCATCAAGTACAACATTATCATGTATTTTTTCAGAAGATGTTGTTATATAGGTGCAGAAATATTTTGGGATGCTGAAAAATTTGAATGAATATAAAGGTTCATAAAAGTGAGTTCTTTTATGCTCTTTTAATTTAGTTTGTTGTCCTGTAATTCCAGTTTCCAAAAAATTAATCAAATGCATTTTTTCTTCAAGTTAGTTAAGTATATAAGCTAAACAGAGATGTTTAGTAAAAGCAAAACAAACTAAGATGAAAAGCTAATTAGACTTCATGTTTTGACACTAATTTCAGGTTTTCTCTTGTTTGTAAAGGATAGTCCTTCAGTTTTGATATTTGGTTACAACAAATGAAAAGGAGATATATAGAGGTTTTTTTAGTGGGGGTTTTGTTAGGTTGGGGTTTAAAACACTTTAACTTGTTTATGTAGTAGAATTGAATTGTTTCATTCATGAATACTATCACCTCTCTAGTCCCAAGTTAAATCAGATTCTCAAGTTATTGTTCAAGTTACCTGTGAATGTTACTGATGCCAAGCACTCCTCACTCAGGCTTAGCAGCTCAGGAGAGCATTTTTGCAGCTTGCCGTGGGAGTTCTGCACTGAAAGCAATGCAGCTGTTTCTGCCTTGCGCTACTAAGTTCTGCCCAACCTTAGCTCCTGCAGTTTAGCGTACACCAGTTTCACAAATGCTGAGAAACATCACAGAAAGACAACTGATATTTTGGTTGCCAAGTCCATCCAGGCTCACGTCCTCAGGCCTCAGCTCTGGTGCCAAGGAACCAAAAATTTGTGGCAGGAGCATCAATATTTCCAGCTCTCAGTGTGTGCATGTTGTTGGAGACAGTGACAGAGTGAAATCATGAGGTGAGGGAGGAGGTAAGGAGGTGTGTGCTGACACCGAGGTTTGACATGGTTATTAATCTGGACTAGGAAAAATAAATCAGGCCAGTTCTATCTGCACTGACTTCATGAAATAGTCCTGGAAAAAGGGAAAGGTCAGTGCAGAGAGCTGAAAGACTTTGGGCTATGAGAATATACTCTGCAATACTGTATGTATTGACTTTTGTACAGTCCAGTGTTTCCTGTACCCTATTTGTCCTGAATAATGGAGAGTTGACTCTAATTATCTTTTTCCAAGGGAACTTTAAGGCATGCATAATTGAGTGTTTCTTTTATGCTTTAGCCTTAATTTAATTTGTGAAATATTTTTTTAATACATTAATTTTTAACATCTATTTTTGCTTGAAATATTTTGTTTTCTTGCAATGTTTTGTTTCATTTAAATGTAATAGAGGATGATCTTTTGATTCGAAATCTTCCTACAATTGAAAAGCTTTGTGGGACACCACCAGGTATTGTACTCAAAGCAGATTTATGTCTCAACTAATCATCCTAATTCACTATATCTAATAAAATTGTATTTCTTTTGAAACAAGTTTCTCTAGATGGCATCTGGCAGATACAAATGGCTTGAAATCTCAACTACTTAACAAGTTATTTGTTGCTCAAATCACCAAACTTGATATAACCACTTTTATATAATGTAATTTTCTGCCTATCCTCTTCCCTGCTCCGCAAACAAGCTGAAACTTGCTCTTGCTTCTTCAGTTTGTCATTGCTACTTTCTTTCAAGTGAATATATTTTTAACTTGACAATCCCTATTATCATAACATGAGTAGGTAAAAATGTTTGTATATTTACATATAATACAAATCTTTGAATATAGACATAATAAAGGTAACACTTTCTTAAAATAAATTTTATTTTCATGACAGTTGTTTAGCCAATATTAAAATTGTCTGAATTTTTTTTCCTAAACTGAACTAAAACCGTTTGATCGGGTTTATTCATTTGCCCTTTTCATGACCAATGATGCAGTCTTTTGCTCTTTAGTTTTGGTCTGCACCTTGAGTGCAGACTTATGCTAGCACTAGCTCTTATGTCAGCATAGCTCAAGGGCTGGTAATGGTGGTCAGACTAGGTAGGTGGCAGAGCATTTAAGCCAGCTTTTCTGTCACTGCCAAGGGTGGTAAAACTGGAACTTTGAGTCTGAGATGGAGCCATGACGCCTTGGTGCAGCTCTGTGATATCCTGTTCCTCTGAGACCTCACAGCAGACATGGAAAACCCTGAAGCTGAATGTTGCTGCATTGAATTGTATTTTCAGCAGCACAGCAATACAAGGATGACTTCCAGAGTTAGATTAAGCAGTTATCTTTGTTTTATGGAATGGAATGATAGAATCATAAAGGTTGGAAAAGACCCCCAAAATCATCAACCACTGACCAATCACTACCATGCCGATTAAACCATAGCACTAAGTGTTCCAGTTGTTTCTTGAGCACCTCCAGGGATGGTCACTCCACCACCTCCATGGGCAGCCCATTCAAAGTGGAGAAATTCTTCCTGATGTCCAACCTGAATCTTCCCTCGTACAGCTTGAGGGCATATCCTCTTATTCTGTCACTAGTCTTCTGGGAGATGAGGCTGACTCACACCCTTGCTCCTTTCAGGTCACTATAGACAGTAAGTCTCCTCTGAGCCTACTTTTCTCCAGGCTGAACAACCCCAGCTCCTTCAGCTGCTCCTCACAGGACTTGCTCCCTAGATACTTCATCAGCTCTATTGCCCTTCTCTGGACACATTCCAGCACCGCAGTGTCCTTCTGGGAGTGAGGGGTCCAGAACTGGACACCGTGTTCAAGGTGCAGCTTCACCAGTGCTGAGTACAGAGGCACAGTCACTTCCCTGGTCCTTCTGGACACACTATTCCTGATACAGGCCAGGATGCCATTGGCCTTCTTGGCCACGTGGGCACACTGCTGGTTCATTGTCAGCCACTGTGGACCAGCACTCCCAGGTCCTTTTCTGCCAAGCAGCTTTCCAGCCACTCTTCACCCAGCCTGTAGCACTGCCTGGGTTTGTTGTGACCTAAAGGCAAGAGCTGGCACTTGGCCTCATTAAATTTATAGCCATTTATTTCTTTCAATTTATTGTTTTTTAGAAGAATACATAGATTTTTATGAATCAAAGGGTGACCAACAGAGCAGATGAAGGAGAAGATATCTCATTTGTAATCCCTCAAATAGAACTCAGAGAAATATATTTGCTGTGGTGTTTCCTAAAAAAAAATAAAAGCAGTATTAGTATTTCTAATGAATTTCACTCTTCAATCAAGAAAACAGTATTTGTTTTTTACCAATAGGAATATAATTAATATAGCTGCACTACTCGCATGATATTCAAATGTCAATATAAAAATTTATACAAGGCCATTAAGTAAAAGATTTTAAATAATTTATATACCTGTATACAAGGTACTCCTATCTGCTCTGCAGTTGTTTTTTGTTCCTTAATAAATTGGGAGGAAAAAGACAGTAAAACAGCTCAGCAACTGTAGTACTGCCTTCATTGAGTGCATATTTTGGCTTCAGTGAAGAATAATTCTGGAGTTCAGTATTTCATCAAACAGAATTTCTAGTGATGGATAACTATTTTATTGCATGTTCGCTTCTTGAAATAATAATTTCTGGAATCACAGCTTTTATTGGTTATTTTCAGGGAGAGAAAAAATTTGGGGAACATGATCCATGTATTGTCTAACCTACTGTTCACATTGAGAAAAAATAAATAAGTCAGTGCTTTGTAGCCAGCATCATAATAGTTCGTTCTTGTAAGAATTTTTGGTTTCAACCCTTGTGACTAGACCTTTTTGATCTAAGGAAGCCTAAATGTTGCATAGATGTTTTCATGGTGCTGAGAAGTATTCTGAACATTTTACTGCTTTAGGGAAGAAATTGTGATGTATGAGAGTGAGCTATGAGGTAGAATTGAACCAACTTCTGTCTTTTGCTTTCTTCTTGTTACTACGTCGTTTACTTATCTCTGAATTTAAGGTTTAATATGAGATATTAATTCCTATATGAAGAACAAGGTCACAACTTCCTTTCTGCTTCTGAAAGAACTCAGAAAGGACAGCCACTGTTTTAAAGTAAATAGGTTTAATTTGCCATGAGCGGTATTATACAGAAGCATTTTGTTTCTGCTTTATGGTATGAAAGAGAAATTTCTCAATTTGCTTATGAAAAGATGAAGATTATGCCTGCTTGGTGATAGATAATACTATGTGGTACAGGCCACTTCAGCAGTGGGACCAAAAAATTAATAAGATGCTCTCTACTACACTGCTTCACTAATAAAAAAGACAAAACTTCCAATAGTCTTTTATGTTCAGTACATATGTAGAAAATTTGTGAAAAATAAAATCCAGTAACAGCCTATTTCATCAGTTGTATATACACATTTCAAAATGCCTTAGCATGAGATCTGAGTTGATTTTTATATTTCTATATTGGAATTGTGTTGTGTTGGCATAATTAAAAAATGAAGACTTCTCCAACAATTTCTGCTTGGGAATTGTAATATCTGTTGGCTGAAAAGGTTAAAAGAATGTTCAATAGTTCACTTATGTGGGGTGATATTGATGTATTTGCATTCAAGTTCATTCTTACTATAAATAAATTCTTTGCATTTCTATGACCATTTTATTATACATTTTTCCATACAAAAAGCATACAGTAGGATTTTTTTTTAAAGCATTCTAGTCAATGTCTTATTTCCTTTGGGTCTGTTGACTTCACTTTCACGAGTGGCCATTTTAATGCAGTGTTCCTCTGCCTCATATGTATTTCTTTGTGTCTGTCTACATAATCAGCTGACAGTCCTGTGTTCCTGATTGTACAATTGTACTGTACTATTTTTATGTATTTCTACACACTTTTCAAGTAATACTTCAGATGCTACTGTGACCTTGATGGCAGTAACCTCTTGTGAAAATTACAGATGTAGTGAAGCGTTCTGAAATCTATCACTAAGCTTTTTGAAAATTAAATCTATACACTGTATGTATTCTAGGTGTTTCACGTGGTCCCAGCCCTGTCAGCCTTGGAAACCAGGACACCTTGCCTGTTGCAGTAGCCCTTACTGAATCTGTTAACGCCTACTTTAAAGGAGCAGATCCCACAAAGTTAGTTAAATAGTGAATTGTTTTGAATGTAATAAGTTACAATAAGAAAAGACACTGAGTCTACTTGTTGTATTTTGGGGGAAAACGTAATACATTAGGAGGGGGATTCAAAGTGGGGTTCTTTCCCCTGGGTATGAATGACAAGAGTGGCTTATTGCTCTGTGCTGGCCTGCATCCTGCTAGGAGTTCCTATATACCTGCTTTATAGAAATGTGTTCACACTGATAATGACAAAGATTTTTATCATAGTCAGGTAGGTGCTACCTGTAAATTTGGGCAGATATAAGCACCTCATTCCCTCTGTCACATCCCTTGCTATGCTACTTAGGCCTTGCCTAAGCATAGCTGCACCATGTTTTCAAAGCCCAAAAATATCCATCAAGACTACTGTATGCTTAAGCAGTTAAACTTTTTTTTCTTTCCTTATTTCATCTTATTTCCAAGTTGAAAGTGACAGTACATTGTCACATTACCCTCATTTGAGATTGATTTTCTGGTTTTAATTCAGTTCATCAGATTGTGAAAATACAATGGTTGCTTTAAAATTAGTATTAGAACTAAGCAGTTAATGAGTTGCAATGAAGCTGATGTTTTCATTTTCTTCTAGATGTATTGTGAAGATTACTGGTGATATGACAATATCATTCCCAAGTGGGATTATTAAAGTCTTCACCAGCAACCCATCTCCTGCTGTGCTCTGCTTCAGGGTAAAAAACACAAGCAAACTAGAACAGATTCTTCCAAATGCACAACTTGTATACAGGTTTTGTATTCTTTTTTTTACATAATTTTAAACTACATGATTTGTAAAGTATGAGTTGTATGTGTAAATCACAGTTCTCTACAGTCTGGTTCATTTACTTACATATAATTATTTTATTGAATTAATCTTGTTCAGCTTAGTTCTCTCCACTGTCACCATTAAAAATCTCAGTGATTACTGGCCTTGAGACTTGTGCTGATATAACAGGAGCCGTAAAAATATTTTGCAAATGTAGGTGTGTTCTTACATGCATTTTATAAATTATTTCTATATACAGTAGTAACTATGGTAAAACTAAATGATGAAACAGTAGCCTTAAATGGAAAACAAGTAGTAGGAGCTACACCTACTCTTGTCACCTGTGAGCGTATTTTTAAGCCAAATCATTTCTGCACTAATCAGATTCATTACATAACTATCTCTCAGACGTGTAGCAGAGTGCTTGGGAGAATTTATAAGAAAAAAGTTTGCCAATTGAGTAGGGGTAATCATTGAAATCACACTTGGAGATACTTTTAAAAAATTAGGAAAAGCTGGAATTTTTTAGCAGAGATATATTCCAGATGAGCAGTTTCTATTTCATTTATTAGATAGATTTTTTTGAAAACTAGTTAAATGCTTTTAAATGCAGAATTCTTTAGATTACTGAAATAATTAATCAAACTATATGCACCTTTTCTTTGTATTTAATTTCATGTTGATCATTCACACTTAACATAATGAATGATTCATACAACATGAAATTTAATTGCTGTTTGACATGACAGTTTAAAACTGAAATGTTAGCAGAACTGTATTTGACAGAGTGAATTATACTGAAAAAGCACTTTTTGCAACAGAAGTTAAAATGTCTAGTATTCTTGTTTGAGTGGTGTAATACTTCACTCCTAATTAGTGATCTTTCTTTGTAGTGATCAGTCACAAAGTGACTCCAGTACTAAGGATTTTTGGATGAACATGCAAGCTATAACTGTCTACCTCAAGAAACTATCAGAGCAGAATCCATCTGCATCCTATTACAATGTGGATGTTTTAAAGTATCAGGTAAACACTTTTTTCCCTTTGGAATTTTTTAAGGCATTCCAGATCTGGTATCTACCCCAAAATTAAAAGAATCATTCTTTGTCTGCCAGAATGCAGATGAACTGTCATCCATAAACCAATTCTGGGTATGTCACTGCTTACAATGCCTGGACTCTGCCCAGGCTTAGCGCATTCCTCCTATGCTTCATGTCATTCACTTGGATTCAGGACCTGTTTCAGCTTGCTTATACATCAGTCCAATTCATGCATGCAAGCTTCAAACACTGCTTTTTTTAATATATTAGCAAAATCAAATTTTCCTTTAAGATTTGGGTGGGGCTTGTTTTAGTTTGTACTTGTATTGTGTTTGATTTTGCAATTGCCTAAGTTTGGATGCTGTAGCTGATGAATTTTAATATATAGTCATGAATCCCAACCAAAAGAGAGTAGGTTTAGATTAGGTATTGGGAGAAAATTCTTTACTCAGAGGGTGGTGAGTTACTAGCACAGGTTGCCTAGAGAAGTTATAGATGCCCCATCCCTGGAAGGGTTCAAAACCAGGCTGTATGGGCCTTTGAGCAACCTGGTCTACTGAAAATTACCTGTGCCTATGGTGAGGGAGGGTTGGTACTATTTGTTCTTTAAAGTCCCTTCCAACCCAAACTATTCTGTGATTCTATCTCAGAACAAATGACATTCTGACCTCTCACAGTATAACAAAACAGGAGTAGTTAGAATGGATTTACTAAGGGAAAGCCATGCTTGGCAAAGCTGACAAACTTCTGTGGTGACGTAACTGCCCCAGTGGATGAGGGTAGAGCAGTAGATATTGTCTATTTAGACTTCAAGAGGGCTTTCAACACTGTTTCCCACAGAATTCTTATAGAAAAGTTGGTGAAGTATGGGCTGGATGAGCAGACAATGAAGTGAAGTGAAAACTGGCTGAACAGCTGGGCCCAACAGGTGGTCATCAGTGGCATGAAGTCTATCTGGAGGCCGTTAACCAGCAGTAAACCCCAGGGGTCAATACTGATTTTACCATGTAATAGCTTTGTTAATGATCTGGATGATGGGACAGTGGACCCCTGGCAAGTGTGGTGACAACACAGAACAGGAATGACCCTCTGGATACACTAGAGGGTCATTTTGCCCTCCAGAGGGAGCTCAACAGGCTGCAGAAATGGGCTGAAAGGAATCTTCTGAAGGTCAACAACAAGTGCACCTAGGGTAGAACAACTCCATGCAGCCAGCTGGAAATCAGCTTGGCAGAAAAGGACCTGGAAGACACTGTGTTGAACATGAGCCAAACAACCTGCCCTTGCTGCAAAGGGAGCAGATGGTCTCCTGGGCTGCACTAAGCAAAGCATTGCTACTAGGTCAAGGGAGGGGATTTTTCCCCTCCACTTAGCACTGGTGAGGCCACACCTGGAGTCCTGTGTCCAGTTCTGGGTTGCCCATTGTAAATGAGACTGGAGAGAGCTCAGTGAAGAGCCACAGAGATGACATTGGGACTGGAGTATCTCCTATGATGAAAGGCTGAGAGAGCTGAGACTCTTCAGCCTGGAGAAGGGAAAGTTCAGGGAAATCTCATCAATATGTATAAATACCTGAGGGAGAATGCACAGAGGACAGAGCTGGGCTGCTTCCATTGGTGCACAGTGACAGAAACAGAGGCATGCTGAAGCACAGAAATTTCCCTCTGAACAGCCAGAAACATTTTTCTCTGTGATGGTGACTGAGCACTGGCACAGGTTGCCTAGGGGGTGATGGAGTCTCTGTCCTTGGAAATGCTCAGAAGTTGTCTGCATGTGGTCCTGGGCAGCTGGTTCCGGATGGCCCTGCTTGACCAGGAGCGTTGGACCAGACAACCTCTGGCCATTGTGTGAATCAGTGAGATGATGTTCTGGCTATTAATAAAAAGCCTTTGTGAATATTCAAGACAGAGTCACCTCAATAGAGAACAGGGATTTGCCTGCATTGAAATGTCTGGATATCTGAAAAAACTGTACCCACAGAAACACCCTGAAAATAAGCTGTCAGTCTACCTATTCATACCATTGTAGTTTCCACATCCTCCCAATATGGTTTAAAATCTTGGTATACTGAATCTACAAAAAGCATGTTAGGCACATAGAACTCCTAAGAAAGATGGAAAGAACCAAACATTTCTTTGGTTTGCTGAAATGAATACAGTAGACTCTTCTTGGAAAAATGAGGCATTGGTACATGGAAGCCCAGGCAGATAGAAAAGGGTACTGCCAAGGAAAGGTGAGGGTGTGCACCAGGACATAGAAGATTCCTTAGGTAGGCTGAGAACGTGGTAGAGATGCATCAGGGCAGTAGCACAAGCTTAGCTACGGAAGCGGCATTCAACCTTCTGCAGCAGGAAAATAATGCTTTGAATAGGTAAGAACTATTTTGCTGGCTGCCTGTCCCATAATGACAGGTGTTGTCTTCTGCTGCTGGCTGCTTGGACAGCTAAATTGGCATGGCACACAGCTGCTAAGGGTGAAGTCATTTTGCTGCAAACATGGTTGTGTAAGGCAGAACACAAGACAAAAACAAAGCTTACGAATGGTTATAAAAAGTAAGAACAGGAAGGAACCTCATAGGCCAGAGGGAGTTTAAACCTTTTCTTTAACTATTTGATTTAAAATTAAAATAACAAAAATGCCTTTTGGCTGCAGCATTCTTCAGAATTCTGTGATTAAGGACTCTAAGGTCAATTGTTCTCTTGATATTTTGTCAGCATTTAGAGTTATGTTTGTTGCAATCATCCCTGAATTCTGCCTAAAAGGAGAATATTTTAATTAAGCTGGGTTCAATGGTCTGTTCTTTTACAGGTATCTTCAAATGGCATACAGTCTACTCCATTGAATCTTGCAACTTACTGGAAATGTGATGCTAACACTACTGATGTGAGAGTGGATTATAAATACAATCCAGAGTCTATGAATGTACCTGGTATGCTGTCTAATGTCCAGGTTGTGGTACCAGTAGATGGAGGAGTAATAAACATGCAGTCACTTCCACCTGCAAAATGGTAATTTTAATACTTTTCAGTATTTTTTTTCAGATTCATTTCAGTGCATTCATTGGTGTCATAGCCCAAAAAATTTCATAGGAAAAACCAGCAATATTTGTAGTATCAGGTGTCTAGACGTTTTCTGGTCTGAAACAGATCATGTGCAGCTAATTCACTTAGACTAAAATGAGACAATATGCATTCATCCCAGATGTGTAATAACACAGTGTGTTATGAAATTTCCAGTGTTTGCTTTCTTTTGGTCAATAGATAGGATAGACAGTTTTAATACAG
>JAWMRA010000130.1:43273495-43328232 GCA_035584735.1 Pseudotriccus pelzelni
GTGCATGTGCGTATAAAGGTATTCATATATATGGATTATATAGAGAAAGTAACAGAAACGCATTTCTTAAAAAGATTTCCTGATTGTTTAAAACAAACCTCAGTAACTGAGGAGTTCTCCATAAGCCACTTAGCATTGTCTCTCAATTCAAGTGTAATGCAAATTATTGTACTGCTATTTGCCACCACTTTCTAAGCCTGCATTTACAGTAACACTTGGAAGTGAAACATAGATCTTGAGTAGTTATTTTACTACAGGTTTGTGAAAACAAGCAGAGCAGAATGCACCAGAGCACAGCCCTGGTGCAAAAGCAGAATTCAATCACTGTGCCTGTGTTTTGGTGTCATGTAAGAACTTACCCAGCTGTAATATAAATCCTGGACAGTTTCTTTCTTTTTAAGCTGAAGAAGGCAAAGAGTAGCAAATTGAAGGAAGTCAGGCTTTGTTAACATTGTTTCTTATAGGTCAGTTTACCTTACAAAGCAAGGCTTAGAAGACAAATAAACCTGATGCATTTATCAGGTAGATTCTAATGTTTCTGTAGGCAATACATTTCAAGTTGTTAATTGGGCAAAGTAGTAATACAGTATCATTTTAAGTGGAAAAAAGTCCTAGGCAGGACTGAATCTTTCTTGACTTGGTATTTCAGGGGAACATAGCTTAAGACCTTGGTTATAAGTATATTCTAAGCAAGGACAGGTTCAGTATCCTGCCTGAAAAACATGAGTACACGCTCTGGTGAAGCCAGTCTCGCTGCCTATAAACCCTTCTATAATGAAGCCGGAGTGAAAGCAGTAACAGCCACCCAGAAGACGAAGTGTCAGCTATGAAGACTTAGTGACAGTTGCAGTACTGATTCATCAAATTAGGGAATTTGAGTCCAAATTCTCTCTTTCACCTAGGCAACTAGCAAAAGCCAGAATTTTGAGCCTGGCAAGCTGACAAAAAAAAAAAATTCAGTTATGTCCCAGGCAGCTCTAGTATTTGTGTTGTGCTACCTGCTTGGCCTAGTGATTGGGGGGGGTGGGGGTGGTCTTGGTCTTTTTTTAGAAATAAATGCTTTAATATCTTGACCTCCTGTGAGTAAGTGCTACCATCTGTGCTACTTATGTGAGCATTTCAATCCTGCAGCATCAATGGCAAGAGCACAGCACTTCATGCTGCTCACAGCTCTGAGCTGTTGACTTTCCTTTGGTGGAAATGCTGCAAAGTGCTCCAGGAGTTGAAATGCCTTGTCAGCTTAGAGACTCTTGTGCTTGGTGCCCTTTTCTGCTGCTTTACAGTGTCTGAAGTTAGTTTAAACAGTGTGTCACTTACACCAATTAGTTTTACTAGAATGGGAATGGAATAAATGTCATGGTTCCAGGACTCTTACATAGGGGAGAGCAATCAACATTGCCCTCCTCCCACCATCGTCATGAAGCATAAGGCATAACTTGCAAACTACTTCCATGGTAACTCAGCCTTTGAGACTGCAGAGGACTTGGAATTTTGGAGCCATATGTGGGGACACAGCACAGTGTTAAATGTGTAAAAAAGTGTTATATAAGATGTATAAAGAAGTGTATACTTCTGAGCTTGCTGTTCTGGAACAATGGAGACACACCCTTCTCTTTTTCTCTTTTCCTCCTGTAGTTTTCCACGGACTTACCTTAAAATGAGCAAATGTTTCTTATAGACCTCCATTTAGAAATGTCTGTAACATACCAGTGCAATCAAGGGAAATAACGGGCTAAAACTGGTGCTTATAACTAATTTACCGTTCTCTTACAGGAATGCAGACCAGATGAAAGCATATTGGAAAATATCTAGCATTTCAGAGAAGTCTGAGAATGGAGGCAAGTTAAACTCTTTTGTTTTCTTATACAGAAAAAATTTAATAATAAAAAGGTAATCATGGTAGCTTCTACACCCTCATGCCTCTTTACCAATTTTCTCATGCTGTATCGTGTTTAATAGTTTGCCTTCTTCTCAGTTAATTGCCTCTTGAGAGATTTCATTAATAGTGAGATGTCAAAATATAAATTTATTAATGAGCTATACAATGGAAAATAATGAAGTCCCCTGAAAGCGGTTAGCTCTAAAATGGAGCTTAGATCAGATGGGAAATTATTGCACTCATGTTATTTGGAAGTGAGGAGTTATTCAAATGAAAATATGTTTAATTTCCACACATGGATAACTTAAATAAATTAGAAGAAGGTAAATGGAAGAACTGGAGGAAAGAAAAAAAAAATTGAGAAGTTGTGTGCTGAGATAGATGATTCTTGGCCAGCATTTTGAGTCTTGGTTTTGACTATAATGACTCTAGCAAAAAAAATGAATCTATGCACATCTGAGAGTAGTAATTTATACAGTACTGTGTAAGGTACCAACAGTTGTCCTCTGCCCAGTTGCTTTTCTCTGAGCTCCAGTTGATGTCACAGCCCTTACAGTCTCTGCAGGTGCAATATTTTTCTGAAGTAGTACAGGAACCAAAGGCAAGCATCTCATCCTCAAAGCCTCTATGGAAAAATGAACTCTAGTGTAAAGGAAAGGCTTTTATCCTATTAAGAATTTAATGAAGAGCATTGTGAAAGCACAGATTTGCTTGTAAATGTGACTGGTTTCATATAAAAAGCTTGAAAAGAGAAGATTATCTCTGTTGCTGCAAAGGTTGCAAGGCTGTGATTATCATTCAAATAAAATCAGAGAGAATTTTATTGGACAGAGGTGGTTGCTGTAGTCTGGTGGACTTTGTCCTTCACTGACCTCGCTGTTCTTTGCCGTCTGTCTTCTATTACGATTACACAGAAGTAGCCCTCTTTTTTTCCCCCCTACTTTCCTTTTCCTAAGTGTACAGCTTCTTTTAAAAGAAAAAAATCATACTGAAAGACAAATGCAGCAGCTTTACACCTGCAGAGCAGCATAAAATCAGCTGTTAGTGATATGGTTTGCATCCTGTGTGTTGACAACGGACTTGCACTCCCACTGCTTCACCTATATTCCTTCTCTTCCACCATCTTTTTTCCTCTTTTCTTTGAGTACATACATCCAGTACTCTCAATATAGCCTTTAAGAGGAAGTAGCAATATGCTGGTCCTACACTTACAAAAACAGAGGGAGAAGTTGCACAAACACTGTCAATATTAGGACAAATGTCTTGAAGTCTTGATGGATAGTGATAAAATGTTTTGGGGTTTTTTATGGTCCAACACATTATGTAATCTGTCAGTTGGACAGAGATAGAACTTGAGTATAGGAGTTTCAATACTTACAGTGCAAAGAAGTTCCAGTTTAGTTAAAATATGACAGATCTACTGAAGAAATAAAATTGGTCTTAAGCTAAATTTATCAAGAACAAGCCACTGCATAAAAGAGTTTAATTTAGTTTCGGCTTTTACCTCAGTGACATTTCAGTTTCTAACTTGCTTTGTCCTTTAGCAGTTCCTATGACTAGGAATAACAAGTTATTCTACAGAAGTAAAAATACTTGACACTTGTGATTCCATTATTAATTATTGTCGTGGGTTTGCAAAGGTCCCCCCTCCCTGGGGGCTGTAGATGGTTTGTCCAGGTGAATTTCTAGACCAAAGCCAATCAAAAGTTTTGGTAACACCTTTGCCAATTACATATTTAAGAAAACGGAAGAGAAGGCTTGTGGTGCAGATGAAATTGGGAGCCATGTGAGGGAAGACACAGCAGGACCCAAGGGGTCCAGGCCTCTCTCCTCCCCCAGCCCTGGGGCAGGGGCAGGGGTGGCACTGAATCTCCCCTGGCCGAGACATGTAACGGAGCAGAGTGAAGCAAAAAACTTAAAAGAAGAACTTGGACAAGGCTGCTGCAGAAAGAATTCCAACCAGAGAGATAGCAGAGCATTCAAAGGTCAGAGCTGGCAGCGGCAACAACCGGAGAGAAGCTGCGAGGGGGGAGACGGCTCCTTCTCCCCCTCCCTCCATCTCCCTTCAGCAGGGAAAAGACTGAAATCTAAAAAATCCCTGCCACCTGTGGAAGATTGCTGGGGAGCAGAAACTCCCTCTATAACTCATGAAGAAGCCAAGGATGAAACAGAGTCTTGCTGGACTGTGGCCACAGAGAGAGGAACCTTACGCTAGAGCGAGACGGCCTGGGTAAGGTCTTGCTGAGATTCCGTGGGAGGCCTGAGATAAAACAGTGTCTTGCTGGACTGTGGCCCACGGAGAGGAGTCCTAGGCTGGAGCAAGGCGGCCCGGGTAAGATCTTGGGATCCACAGAGAAGGATCCATGCTGGTGCAGCTGCTTTTGTGACAGCAGAGAATGGAAGAGCTGTTGTCCGAAGGGTGGACCCACGTCGGTGAAGTCTATCAAAGACTATACCCTGTGGGGAGGGACCTCCACAGAAAACAGGGGTGGACTCAAAGCCATTATCCCCTGTGACCCTGTGGTGAAGACCATGGAAAAGCAAGTGTCCCCTTGTAGTCCATGGGAGACCTTACAGGACCTGGGTAACCCCAGCCTTATCCCAGGAGGGAGGCAGGCCCAGCCCTGAGGTCGACACACAGAAAGAGATGGAGAGAGAAACAGTTCCAGCTGCAACAAGTCGGAGCTGTCGTCCTTGAGATAACAGAGAGGAACATTCAAATGCTACAAAATTGCTTAGAAGACCTGGAGCTTTAAAAGTGGAAAGGAAGCTGCTTCTCTTCCTGGACTGACACAAAGAGGGGAGGGATGTTTCTGTAAATACATAGTGCTTTTGCTTAATTAGAATTGTTGCAGATGTAGTTGTTTAGTTTTTATTTTTGCTAGTAATAAATCCTAATATTATTTCTCCCCAATCAGATCTCTTTGTTTGCATAAACCTTCTCTCACCTTAGAGCAATTTGTGGGGGGTGTAGTAAAAAAAATAAAATTGTCCCTAGACAAACCCACAACGGTAGATAACAAGAGATATCTCAGCTATTGCTGAGCATTGCTGGCACATTGTCAAGGTTCATTCTGCTTCTCACACTGTCCCACCAGCAAGTCAACTAGGGGGGCACAAAAAGCTAGGAGGGGACACAGATGGGACAGCTGACCCCAATTTACCAAAGGAAGATTCCATACAATATAATTGTGCTCATTAATAAAAGCTTTGGGGAAGAAAGGAAATGGACACACACACATTGAGAGTGACAGCATTTGTCTTCCCAAGTTGCCATTATGTGTAATGGAGCCCTGTTTTCCTGGGGATGGCTGAACACTTGCCTGCCCATGGGAAGCAGTGAATGAATTCCTTATTTTGCTTTGCTTGCCTGGCTTTTGCTCTGCCTGTTAAACTGTCTTTATCTCAACCCATGAGTTTCCTCACTTTTACACTTCCAGCTCTCTCTGCAGTCCCACTGCGGAGTGCTACCTGCTAGCCAAGGTTAAACCCCAATGTTATATGCAGTGGTCTAAGCAAATGAATTTAGGAAAAGCATGCAGCTAGAGAGAAGATTAAGGAAGAAACATGCAAGTGGAAATATTAGGATGAAACAGAAAAGTAAATGTGAATTAGAAAAAGACAGAAGGAGAAAAAAAAAACTGTTGCATGATTTGCTTTGGTGTAATGAAAGGCAGACTGAGATGGGAAATGAGACTGGGGAGCTAGGGACATAGGAAAGTGGGGTAAGGACAAACCTCAAAAGCCCAAGTAAGCAGCGTCAGACTTTGTGCATCAGGAATAACCGTCCAAAAGCAGCCAGAAAGGATCCCAAGATACTTGACCCTCATCACTTGTTGTTGTTCAGCACCTGACAGAATTGTAAAAAACTCCTAACAAAACATGCATCACAGTTCCATCATACTCATCTATACAGAAGCTGCAGGTTATCATTCTCCAGCCATTAGTCCAAACACACTCTGCAGTAGATCCAAGAGCTCCAGCTTGATCCTAATAACACTGACACTTTTATGATTTTTCACAACAGAATTTTCTACTTCCAACATTATTATGCTTTTTAAACTGTTAAACTCTATTAAGGTTGCAAACTCAGTACTTAAAATTAAGAATTTAAAAAGTTACTGACTCTACCATGAGTACCATTCAATGCAATTTGAACAGTATTCACATCATTTTTTCCACCTCTGAAGATGTTTCAGAAATCTGTAGAGAGAGTTGGTGCTCATCACAGGTCTAGAAGGCAACGATAAATGGATCACAGATAGAGCTCATGGTCAAACTAGTCTCGGTAGTTCACCATCTAGATCTGCTTTCAAACTCTGGTCTTTCCCCACTGTCATACAAGCCCTTTTGCAGCATAAGAGTCACTAATAAAGAAAGCACAGGAACCCACTACCTCAGACCAAAAGTTCCATAGCTATTTTCCACATAGAATCATGGTGTTTCTCCTCAAAACAGTGTTTGTCTTCAAAAAAATAGCCAGTGTATACATAGAAAATGCATTTTACATATTTAATTCTACATGAATTAAAATATAACCTTAATTCTGAATTTGCAACCTCAGTCCTTTTATAGTGATGTACGTGAAAATTCATAATTATACATCCCACTAAATTTACTGACTTTTCTAGAGTGCAGGAGCCATATTTCCCTTGAAAAAATGACTGAGAATTAAGACTGGCCAAGTAAACCAGTGTTAAGTTCTGTCAAATCAAAACAGTATAAAAAACTGGAAGAGTTTGTCTTCAGTCCTCTGCGCCACAGTAACACAAAAAAGACACAAGTACATGAAAAATCAAAAACACCAGGCTCAACTTCCCTTCATAAAGGATGCTTCCTACAGAATCTCTATTTCAGCTAATGACACAGGGTAAAAGGGCTGATAATATTCATTCTTAAGCCCAAGGCCTCTGCTGCAAAAATGTAGATAGATCCTGCTCCCAGAGACAGTATAAAATAAATTTGGCATAAAGAAAGCAGGCCATTTGTACCACTGATTTCCAGCCTTAGCAGACCCTGTACTAACAAACTGCCTAATTACCGCTCTTGACATTTTTAAATTAAAAAAACCTCACCCCTATCATTACCACATGTTACACATGCCACGGTGCAGAGTTTCTCCCTATCACAGGAAACTTCATTTTCCAAGTAAACGCCAGCTGTTTCTTGTCACCTTTGGTTACCCAACCTGTGTTTTCTCTGAACTAGTTCAGCTAAAGCGTTATTTGCCATAATGTTGTCACTTCGCACGAAGCTCTGCGTAAACCTTTCACTCTACAGGAAATTTTATACTAAATCGGTAACTGTCCCAAGTATAAGGAAGCTGAACTCGGGTTTTGAGCTGCTCCATCTGCAAACCGACATTCTCTACTAAAGAAAGGTTCGGACAGCACCAGAGACGCAGCGCAGCCAAGGCGCGTCAGTGCCCGCTACCTGCGGCGCTCCGGTGACACAGCCCGTCTGTCCGGAGGGATGACAGGGACAGCCCGTCTCTCCCGAGGGGTCACAGCTCCTCCCGGGGCCCTGGCTCGCCTCCCGGCCCCACGCAGGGTCACCTCTGCGCCACGGCCCGGCAAGCGCCCCCCCGGCCGGCCGCCCCCGGCGGGGACGGTCCCGCCGCGAAAGGACGCGCGCACACCTACCGTCTCCTTGGCGGCGGCCGCCACGGGGATCGGGAGCAGCGCCCGGGCCCCTGCCGGCTCCCGGGAGGGCTCCCGCCGGCGCTCGGACAGCCGGTACCCCGCGTACCCGGCGAGAGCCGCCCCCGCCGCCGCCCAGCCCAGCTCCCGCCGCCACCGCCGCGGCCCCGCCGGCCCGACCCCGCCGCCGCCCCACAGCCGCCGTGCCGGCGGAGCGCCGGGCACGGGCCCCAGCCGGCGGCGCCACCGCAGGAGGGAGCGCAGGGCGGCCATGGCCCCCTCCGCCCCAGCGCCGGGCTCTCCGAGCCCCCGGTGCCGGCAGAAGCCTCGCGAGAAGCGGGGAAGGGGAGGGGAACCGAGCGGCCCCGGCAGGCCCCGCCCCGGCCGCGCCACCGTGAGCCCCGCGGGCGCCGCGGCGGCGTCCCGCCCGCTGGCCCAGGCGGGCAAGGCAGCGGAGATAGGAAGGCGGTCAGACCAAACACGAAGAACGGGCACGGCCCTGGATCCGCCCAGTTCAAGCCAAAGTGCCTGGGAAAGGGGATGCGTGGGAACTGCCGCGACCGCGGGCAGAGCTGGCGGGTGTGCCGTGGGCCCTCGGTAACGTGCTCCAGAGCCTCGCCTCGGCATTCCAGGGCCGTGCTCCCAAGGGAGTGTGCCGCACGACCCACCAATTTATCTTTCCCGTGTCTGCAGCCTCTCCTCTGATATATACTCTTGGCAGCAGGTAGCCTCCTTAGCATAACCAGGCAGTAAAGACCAGTGGTGAAAGATGAACGTGGTCTCTTGTCCCTACCTGGTGCTGATGTGCGAGACACTTCCATTCTTCCATGGTTCAGCCTGCATAACCCCCTAGGTTTCCTTCAAACTTCATAAACTGCAAATACACTTCAAGACACAGCACACTGTATGGCATTTTTTGCAACGGCCAGGTACAGCCTCAGTCTTTTCCTTTCATACATAACTTTTTTCCCAAGTTTCAGCCTGTTATCCCTCTGTACCCCTAAATCTTTGATGGCTTTGTATATTATTACGAAAAGGATTTTGGAAAATACACAAACTGTAACTCATTTCAGTAGTTTTAAGACACTCGTGCATTTTCATTTCCTAAAAAACATTTCAGTGACACAGGGATACTGTGTCAAGGGAAAACTAGCTGTGTTTGTCAACAGACAGTCTGTCAGATCATGCAACTCTAAGCATGACCAAGGTTGAATTTCCTCAGAGCTACTGCTGGAAAGGCAGGTATCTGGTCTGAATGATAGATTTACTGCATTTCTTTCAATATTTTAAAGTACTGTAAGCAAATTCATCCCTCAAGTAATTCCCTTGACGTCATCATTCCCACCTGTCAGAAACTAACTTTTTTGTTGGTTTTTTTTTTGTTTTTGTTTTGTTTTGTTTTGTTTTTAATCTACTGCTTTGTTTTATAGTATGTCCCATGTATGATTCCCAGTCAAAAGTCTTGTCTCCAAATTTGAGTTACATCTCTGTACTAAATGACTAAAGGCCAATATAAAGGCCAATATTTAGGTGTCAAAGCAGTAATAGTTTTAGATGCTTAATATGACTGAAACTCGAATACTTTTCCTGCAGTTACATAACTAACCATTCAGTCTGTCAGATTTTGTAGAATGTGTCTTGAATCTTTTCAGCTCTAGCTGCCTCATTCACCTCATACCATTACCTTTTTCAAATAGTCTAGCTTTTCTGTTTGGCTGGCAAAGAAACCACTTTTGGTCAATGTAGTGTCCCAAAGTAAACCTATTAGGAGCTCATCAATCTTGTAAACTGTGGACATGAACCATGATTTATCTCCCTGTTCACATTGTTTCCCTGAAATCGGTAAGACGCATTTTAATGACTTTTCAATAACACCTTTAGGCTAAACTTTTTTTCACTTCAAAAAATCCAGTACACATCTGCAGCTACTTACACCTGGATATGTTAGTCAGAACTTCCCTGGTGAGCTGTTTGCTCGGGAACAAGAGCAAAATTTATTTGTGCAGCAAGTCAAAAAAACATAAGCTGCCTGCACATCTTATATGCACAGATTCAGAAAGCATTTAATTTAAATAAATCAAGGTGATTTTAATCCAATTATTCACTTAGAGAGCTAATAAAACAGCTGCCAAATGAGTCATTTGAATGTTGATATATGGAAATGGTCTATTCTCACTGGATGTAACCATGTAAATGTGTTCTTGCTACCTAGCTTCTCTGTCCCATTCTGCTTATACAGGAGTTTACTCACGTGTGTATGGACAATAAAATCAAGAAGCTTAAAAAGCCCTATGAATTTCTGTCTTAATTTAAAGAAATAAAACAAGAAATGAAGGTGTAAGAAATGCTGAACTCCCTTCCCATAAGAATTTTTCAGCAGTTTTTCTCTCATCTGAGTTTTTGTAAATAGGTAAATATATTTATATATACATGTATGCATGCATATCTGTAACTGTATCTGTTCAGAAGAGAAAGTTGTGAATGTTTTTTAAATCTGCATGTGTTGTATTTTAAAAGCTTTTGATCATCAGACTATGACCGGATTTGTACACGAAGCCTTGGGAAAGGTTCTGTTCTTTTCCTTCTAGTAAATTCTGCACAAAAATATACCTTGTTTCACTCAGACTTGTAGTGCTCAGAAAGGCACTTGTAACTTCTGCATGTTCTGCTTGCCTTGTTGAAAGCAGCCAACCATGTTTTTCTTGTCCAAATCTAGGAAGAATCTTGAACTCACCATGATACACATGTATCCATAGCTGGACATAGCCCTTTATGGTCTACTTGGTGGTTTTTGTTCTGCCAAGTGTTTTCTTTCTCATGTATTCATGAACCCTCCCAATATTTTGTCATTAAAAATGTATAGCTGGCACAGCACTGTTGTAAGGGAATTCTAAAATTAATAAAAGTGCAAAAATTGCAGGACATAAATTTTTATACCAACCAGGATCTTTATGGATACACAGATCTCTCTCTCTCTCTCTCTCTCTCTCTCTCTCAACTATCTGTGAAAGACTGCAGTCCCTTGCTTTGTCCACTCCCTTTGCAGGCACCAGGTTTTGCTTACGACAACATGCTATTCTTGGGAAATATACAGCAATTATATTGTCTATAGAAGCCCTAACTACTTGCTATGGAAATAAAAACCCAACCACATATGTATTTGTTCAATGACACTGAAAGTGCCGTCTCTAGGAAGTATATGTAGAGTTGATTAGATTGTACTGTATACTTTAAGTTAAATTATGTACTCTTGTAAAAACCCTCTTCCAAATTATTTAACTTCCCATGGTATAGTCTTAGAAGGTGCAAAAAAATCTTTACTGTTATCTTTTCCTGTCATGTGACTAGTGCAAACACACACACAAAAAAATCTTATCTTTTTGTTTCTTTTCTGGTACTTTATAAGACAGCATAACCGGTTTAGTGCCTAGACATTAAAGACTCCACTCGGAAAAGATCAGTGTTGTGTATTCCACTCTACTTTAAATGTTTCCATTATATAACAGGAAAGATTTAGCCGTAAGGGTCTTTCAGTGTGTGATGGCTGAAGATTTTTTTTTTAAAAAACAATCCTTCTCTACTGGAGGCACTGGTGCCATCTGACCAGAAAACCCCTCTAGTCTTTGTAGGACTTGAGGGTTCTGCTTGGAGCCAGGAACAGTCCCTGTGCAGGAGCATCTTTAGGCTGAGAAGAATATACCTCCTCCATTCAGCTGTACCATCCTCATGTGTGTACTGCAACTCAGCAGCTGTGATAAGCAGTTTGATCTTGACCTGCCAGTCATGTCAATAAAAATACTTGATGTGTGTTTCAAACGTTTTAGGTATATTTGAGTAATCAGTGTACAGGCTACTTGAGAAATAGGTGCCATATAGATTATTCAACTTTGATCTATTTCTTTGATTTAGCACTACAATTAAGTAGATTTGCTTCAAAGAGAAAGCTCATTGGTTGATGTTTTACACTGATGTGATAATGTTTACACAGATGTGCTTTGAAATCTCGATTATGGTGGATTTTTGGGTCCCACCACATGACAGGCTCCTGTTATCTAAAAGGTAAAATAATATAACATCTATCTGTAACTGCCTTCAGAGCAGGTCCGCCTGTGCTCTCTTCTGAGGTGATTTATCTGATCATCGTATTTAGCATTAATTTTTTCAGTTTTAAATCCTTCCACAGTAAATCACTTGCTTTAAAGCAGCCTTTTTATAATTCAGGTGCACACAGGGGCAGTACTTAGGACTGCAGTGATGAAAAGGTGTAGCATTACCTGCTTTAAAGCACCTGCCAATTAATTAGCCCTATACTCTCCGTAGCAAATAAAGGTAAGCAATCAAATCCATTTGATCTCTCAGATTTAGACTGTGACTGAAAAGACCATGAAGCAAGACGGGAGAACTAATCTCATGATTCTCTGCAACTTTTTTGTTTAAATGAAACCTTAAACTGCCAAGTGATTCTCTTGAACTTTTGAAAGAAATAACTTCGAAAGATCTTTGCATTTTATACTCTAATACCATGTTTTAACATGGGCAAGGAACTGCATTGCGTTCTTAAATGCTAAGATAGGTCGTGTTGTTTGAGCCCTAAAATTCATTAGACCTTACAGAAAGAACAGGAAAAATAACAAAAGTTAAGCTCTTAGATTTAATATAGCATTGTTTTACCATTGCAAATAATGAATGAGCATGTGCTCCACCAACGCATTTGCATGCATGAATCATTCTACTTTTGGGTTGAAAAAAGAGCATATGCTCATCTGAAACAGGACAGCAAACTGCCAAACTGTTTCAAAACACTGTGGAAAGACAACAGGGTACTTTCAGTAGATGATATTGCTAATTTGTGATGTTCCTAGACTTTGGCTATGGGCCCCATGCAAAACCCCAAAGAAGATGGATTAGGTGAACCACTCAATTAGATGAAGTCTCAATCTTTCTTTCTTTTTCTCTGCAAGGTTTGAAAATATTTATTGCAAACCATGGAGTTGCCCGTTTATGTTTTTAAGACCTCCTTGGTATTGACATACCCAAATGCTATAGATCAGTTTCATGTCACATTAATGATAAATTAAATGTGAGGGAGAATTTGCAAAGGGGAAAACACCTTCCTTGACTATGCCAATTTCTTTAGAAATCCCCCTCCTTGTAGTTGAAGCGATAAAAGGGAAGGGTAATGCATGTACATTTTATTAGCGTCTTAGAAACAAGGAGTAAAACTGTCAGATCTTTGTTTTTTTTCTTTCATGTGTGTCTGGGCAGGTCTAACCCTCAGGTAACGCCCTTTCTCCTCCTTCCCTCCTGCCTCTCCTTGCACCTGTCCACGTAATGCTCCGTCAACTCCCTCCCGGGCCCCGCTCCCGCCCGCCCCCCGCTGCCCGCTCCGCGCCGGGGCCGCGCCCGCGCCGCGCGTGTGCGCGCTCGGAGCCCCCTCCCCGCTGTCAGCGCAGATCAGAGGAAGGTGCGAGCGGAGTTGGAGCCGGTTTACAATTTCAAACGCGGCCTCCCCGCAGCGCCTTCATTAGCATATGTCAGGGGATCGCCCTACATATATACACGCGCGCGGGGCGGATGAACAGGACCTCGCTGCCTGGCTCGCACCGGCTCGGCTCGGCTTGGCTTAGTTCGGCTCGGCTCAGCTCAGCACGGCACGGCTCCGCTCGGCCCTGCCGGCTCCCCATGCTTGGGGCTCCGCGGCGCACCCCCACATGCCCACCGGGAGAGGCCGGCAGCCGCTCTCCGCCGCCGCCGCGCCCTAGCCCGCTCGCCCCGCGCCCCCATGGCTCCGCTGGCCGAGGTGGGCGGCTTTCTGGGCGGCCTGGACGGCCTGGGTCAGCCGGTGGGTGCCCACTTCTTGCTGCCGCCCGCCGGGGAGCGCCCGGCGCTGCTCGGGGACCGGCGCGCCCCGGCGGAGCGGGCGGCCCGCGGCGGAGCAGCGGCGGCGGCGGCGGCGGCGGACCTGGCGCACTTGCAGGGCATCCTGCGGCGGCGGCAGCTGTACTGCCGCACCGGCTTCCACCTGCAGATCCTGCCCGACGGCAGCGTGCGCGGCACCCGCCAGGATCACAGCCTCTTCGGTAGGCGGCCCGGCCCCGGCGTGTGCGTGTGTGTGTGTGCGCGTTACCGCCCGCGAGTGCGGGTGCGTGTCTGTGCGTTTGTGTCTGTGTGTAAACGCGTCTGTGTGCATCTGGACGTGAGCAGTCGTGCTCTTGAGGGGGAGGTATGATACTGGTGATGCTGGGGCAGGTGGATGAGCCCTCAGTACCGGCTTCGTTCTTTGGCATTAAACCATGGGGTCTGCACCAGGATAAGGTAGCGAGGCAGGGCTATGCATCCTATGCGAGCCAGGAGACAGGCATGTATTCTTTGCTCAGCCTATGCTGGGGATCTGTAAGCACATGCATACGCCTGCAGGTTTAGTGGAGTGGGAAAGGTCGAGAGTCAGGCCGATCCTTTTTCTGTTCCCTGTAGGTATGGAGCTTCTTGAGTCTTTATAGAACTATCGGTCACGGACTTGGGAATGCTGATCCTTAGGCTGCCTTAGACTGCTCTGCTACGCAGGATGTAATGTTGAAGCAGAGGAGCCTAAAATGCCTCCTCTTTGCTCATATGCTTAAATGCTTAAAATGCTTCCCAGTCAGGTTTCTCAGTTAGTAAATCCAAAAGAGGTGAAGACAACCCCCAAATGCAAACATTCCCTGAGATATGAGAGTAAAACCTAAATATTAGTTGTAGGAGCTGGACATCTGAACAAGCCTCCTGTTGTCAATTACATGTGAGTTTTGGTGTGTACTGATTTAGCAGTCCTAAAAAGGTGATATAAGAGTTTTCTATCATCCTCCTCATGGTCAAAACAATCTGTTGAAATGGCTCTTAATTGCTTTTATAACACGTGGATGTTCTAAGAAGTAGAAAAACAGTAGTCAAACAGACCCTCTCAGAAGGAAGTTTTACTACAGCATGTAAACATGAAATAAATCTTTGCTTTAAAAGGAAAATCAAGTTAGCCCCAGATCTAACATTTACTAGGCTTTTTAGAATTGTACTACCTTTATTCTACTGCTATTCTCAGTAGGTTTGTCTGATGTGGTTTCTTTGTGGGTTGTATCACCTGCTTATTATAGTTTTGGAAAAGAGTGGCTTTGAAAGTGATATCAGAAAGACAAAATACCTCCACCTCCTTTATGGGACTTTTTGCTTTAGCAAGTGAAAAACTAGGATGATTTATGTGTGATAAGAGTTTTTAATGCTTACTCTTTGTAAAAGATTTTTTTTTGCCGTTTTTTAATATAACTAAGAAACCTGCCAAAGTTGAATTAAAATTCAAAACATTTTAAATTATTACATAGTCTGGGCAGTCCATCTGTCTAAGAGTGAAAATTGTCCTGAAATCATAAATAGTAAGTAGACAAAAAGGCATAATCAGATGCCTTATTTAAAACTACTTACCTTAGGTTCAGACCTTTTTTTAATGTTTCGTGGTTTTGTTGCTGAACTGCAAAATCTTAGGTATGATTCTCGCACAACTTCTTTTTGAGGCTTTGTTTACATTGTTAACAACTTCCAAAAAGCCAGTTCACACATTCTTTTTCTTTCATGTTTTGTATATAGTGTAATCTGTGCATATCAATTGGTTAAGTATGTTGGCTTACCCTTGCCAAATTCAGGCTTCAGATAGTACCTCATCTCTCAAATACTTTATTTTATTAATATATATTACATTTTTGGGCAAATGTAATATAAATAATGTTGTAATCCAAACGGTAGCAAAAAAAAAGCAGCATATTTCAGGTACTTAAAAAGCCTGCACTGAAGACAGCAAGTTGTGTCAAGAGGTGTGGGCCCATATGCTAGATAAGATGTCTGGCAAATACTTTTTTTTTCTGTGGGTAGATTGTGTTATATGAAATTCCCATCTGTACTTTGATTTCCATTCAAATGATCTAATAATGGGTGTGTTTTTTTAAGATAATTCTATAGAAGAAGTAAAGTATGATTTCAAGTAATTCAATCCTATCTTTCAGTGTTTGAATAGGCAGTTTAGCAAATAGTGTACAATCATTATAGATTCCAGCAGCAGAGTGCTGATGGCTTTAGCCTTGTGCTGAATAAAATCCTTTCATATTCAACACTAAAAAAAGTTTCTTAAATAGCGTAGGATTCATGTTCCTAGATCAGGCTTCTCGGAATGCTTACCTGTGAATGTTGAGTACGTTTCCATACAGTATTTTAAATTTCAGAGAAAGTAGACCACTTTTATTATAGTATGTACATTTTCTTGTTTTCAACAGCGTTTTTGGATGCTATGTATTGTGTGCTTACAAAATTAATTAAAGCAATCTTTGTTTTCTTATTGCCAGGTATCCTTGAATTCATCAGTGTGGCAGTGGGACTGGTCAGTATTAGAGGCGTGGACAGTGGCCTTTACCTTGGAATGAATGAGAAAGGAGAACTCTATGGCTCTGTGAGTACCACTTGCATGTCAGCTCATACATCTTGAGCTTTTGGTTCACTTCTTAACACTATGCAAACCTCTCAAGAAACTAGCATCTCAGCTTTCAAAACACCAGCATTTTTTCCTTTGAAGTATACAGTGTAGCCTTGGATGCTAAAGATTCGATGGGATAAGTTTCTCTATGCTAGATGAAGAGAACTGAAAAGAGATATTCCTTTTAAATAATGACAAAAATAGATAAATCAAATCAGCTATTGGAACAGCGTTTGCATTATGTGGTATCCAATTTTATTTTATTAATTCTTTAAATGTATCATAGTGCATACTCTCTCATCAAAAACATGAAATGCAACTGGAAAAAAGATAAAAGAATAGTTTGAACAAATAAAAAACAACTAATATAATACCTGACTTACCTTATGTATACTTTAATGTACCTTTAAAAATCAGCAGGTGCTTCCAGGTAGGAAGTTTTCAATGTGAAAGCATTCTTGCAAATGCTGGGGAAAAGATCATAATAGCATATGTCACAAATAAGTACCACTGTTATTTGAAAAATCTGAGTAGTGCAAGAGTACTGCCAGTATCTTAGATCCCAAATGGAATATTTGTGTTTAAGAATGAAAATAAGCTTGTACTCACGACAGTTGATCTGCATCTGTTGAATAACTTCAACAAAATATAGCTGTAGATTTTTACAATACTATCAGTGTTGTACAATACCAGTTCTACTCTATTCCTTTCAAGTCTTAAAATATCTTGAGATGAAATATTCTGTTTCTCAACTTTGGTTGTGGTTATTCCAGTTTAAAATGTGAGAAGTGATGCACACACAAAGAACATACGGAAATACCTTCCTGATATGTTATAGTGCACCTGAGTCCCTCCACCAAATCTCATTTCTAGAACATTAGATAGCCCAAGACAGAACTCTACATAATATAGTTCCTGTAAGTCTGCTGAATTTTAATTAAATAATAAATAAGTAATGCTTTCTTGGACTGAGTGTTATCTAACTCATGTTTAAATCCAAAATTGTGTATGTACAGGTCCAAGTTTCCAAACATGGTGTCAGATCCACATACTCTCCTTGCTTTTGGTTTGTTGACAGTTAAATGAACAGCAAGGCTACACAAAGCCTAAAGGCTGCACAAAAAGGATTTTGTTTATTTTAATCCTATATTTTTTTTGTATCTTCAGATATCTAGTGACAGCTTAACTTATTTTTCTTTGCTCTTTCTTTCTCCAGGAGAAACTAACTTCTGAATGCATCTTCAGGGAACAATTTGAGGAAAACTGGTACAACACTTATTCATCCAATGTGTACAAACATGAAGATTCGGGGCGACGATACTTTGTAGCACTTAACAAAGATGGTACTCCCAGAGATGGGACAAGATCCAAAAGACACCAGAAATTCACACATTTCTTGCCCCGGCCTGTGGATCCTGAAAGAGTTCCAGAGCTATATAAAGATGTGCTAGGATACAGCTGAAGAAGGAAGCAGCTTTAGAAAAAAACCAAACTGGAGCTGTTTCCCCTGCTTTCCTGGCAATGCGAGCATGAGGAACCTGCAGAGGTCTAGGATGTTGGATGCAAAGAAGCTACTTTGTGAAGGCAAGCCTCTGTTTTCTAACCTTTGGATTTAGGAGACAAAGCCTTAAAGCTGAGAGTGGACCAGCCTCCTTGAAACTTGTGATTTGTTTGGTAGCCAGTAACCAGTGGCAAGTGTGACTTTTTTAAAAATAACAAACTCTTGGAAATTTTGTTTGGATTATCTGTGGTCTAGATTAGCAAAGAACTGCCTACATCCTATGAATGACACAACGGTGGGAAGAAACAGAAAGAAACAGACTGTAAAATAGTAATAAATCCTGAGAACTGTATATGAAGTTTTACTGGCTCCGCTTTAGTGATGGACGTTAGATGTCAATACATTGTAGTCAGAGCTGGAACTTTTCTCCAGGATGGACTTATTTATACATCTCCAGATAGCATATATTTATTTTATATATTTATTTATTAAAGAGTTTATTTTTTACTGGGATATGAAGAGAATACTACCCCTAACCCCAATGAGAAATTTACAGTGCCAATATTTACTCTGAGTAGAGTCATGATACAGAAGTGACATTACATGGCAAAGCATCCAAAATCTGAACATCCATATTTCATTGTCTATCAGTTACAGATAAGTTTATATTTTATGCACATACCATTGCATTATAACAGTCTTTGTTTGGAAAAGAATGTTTAATTTTCTTTACCAATGAAGAGTGCCTTACAGATTTGTATCAAATTCAAATGCACATTTAAAAAGGGAATTAAAAATTATTTCACTTTATTTTGTTTACTGTTATTTTTAAATTGAGAGTCTCTTAGCACACTATGTGTAACGTTTCAAACCTGCAACAATTGTGAAGAATGTATTGAAGTTATCTTGAAAGAAAAGCAGTATTAGCTCTTCAAATCTTGATTCAAATCACAACATGCTTGATAGTTTTTTTGCCAAAGGGTTCCTACTATCTTTACAGACACACAAATAGCTATTCTCTGTGTTACTCAAAATTTTTGTATAGGGTTCTCATCACTATATAAGATGTTTTAATTAAATTTCTTATTAATAGGCTTAAGGGGAAACAAGTTCAGAGTATGAAGTTTTTGATACTGGTGAATGAAAAGCTTCTGTGAATGAAGGTTGTTTCTCCACTGAGTACAGACAAGCATGAGAAGACACCTTTCTTATCTTGATTCTCCATTTAGGGAATACTTTTAGGATAAGTTTTTCTGTGAGAAGTGTCAGGACGAAAACGAGCTGTGTCACTATGCTAGTTCCAGCTATACAACAAGTATATCACACCAATTCAGAACTGTCAGTTATGAAGCACAAACTTATCTGCGTGTTAACTGAGGGGAAAGTCTGCTCTCTGCAAGAATACTAAGGGTTAATAACAGACCATACATGATTTAGACCTAAACCTGCTGAAGCTTGCTCACAGGTGATTGCCACCTGCATGGACAAGGTTGGCCCAGGAGGACTACAGAAAAGGCAATTCAGGAGAAGGCAGCAGTATTTGTACTGTACCAGAGGTGGTTTCATGTTTCAGAGCCAATGCTCCTGGTGGGCTCCAGCTCAAGATAACTGTTTCATTCAGTTTTATGGAATCCTATTTCGTCCAAGTACTGCACATGCATCATTTACATAAAATGAAGGTATTAATGAAAAGCATTTTCCAGTATATAGCACACGTGCTAGAGCCATTGCTGTACCAGAACTTCTCCCAGTCTAAAGTGAGAAGTGGGTGAACATAGATTACTGATGGACTGTGGACAAAATCATTTTACTTTCTGCCAAATAGAAATGCAATGCAGGTCCACAAAAGCTTGTTTCAGTTCTTTGTGGTTAGCAATACGTAAGTTACTAAGGTTTAAAGTTTCATTTAAGTGTTCTGAAAAATGGGAGGATCTACAGTGCATCAAAAATGGCTTAGTAAAATAATGTTGTAATGCACTTCAACTTAACTTAAAATAATGATTTTACGGGTGACGCTGAGTCCCATTAGTAATAAATCAATAACTGAAGACAAAAGTATATGCTTTAAATAGAAAATTTTTTCCTCTGTATCTCAAAAAGTAATTTGTTCTGTGTAAGTTGTGTAAAAAAAAGCAGTAGCTGCTGCTCAGGATATAATTCCCATGAGTTTCTGGCAAATATTCAGTGCTTAGACCATACCAATAGGAGTTATCTCTCTTTGGATCTCCACAACAATGCTGAGGACAACTTTAAATGGTGAATAATTGGCTGAACCTTCTGGATCCAAACACCTACCCAACATATAGATAAGTGGGATATATGCTTGCCCTGTTCCCATTTTAGAGATATGCAAATAATCCTTGAACAAAATGTAATGGAGCAGATACTGTGGTGATGAATGACAGTACAAAACCTCCAGAACATTGAATAGCTGTCAGAGCCTCCTTTTTAGTTCTAGTGTATTGCCATTGAAGAAATACATTGAGTTTTCCTATTTCATTTTGCTTGCAGCATTTATTTGCTCTCTGCTAAATTTTGTCCATCATGATGTACAGATGCATGTAACATTTTTCTGGTTTGAAAATGGTGGATGCAAAAGCAACACCCAAAACTAGCTCTTTTCACATTTTAATAGAATAATAGCTTTAGTTGTCAGTGGTTGGGCTTTTTGTGTGTGGTTTTCACGCCCACTGCAGAAAGCCCAACAGAGAGAGGTTTGTTCAGTTTAACCAGTAGAATTAATGATCTAGTCTACCAGTCATTACCTTTTGCATAACTCTATCAATCTGAAAGCTGTGGGCTGCTCTTAATACTATGAAGAGGGTAATCGGAAGGAGATGGCATTATTCCAGGTTCAAAGGAAGTATCTGAAAGGAGAGAAAATGCCACATCTTGAAATAAATCCCTGAATGATTGACTCCCTGTTTCTGCCTTTGCTTGTTATTTTTGTATTTTTTGTTTTTGTTTTGGGATGGTTTTTGTTGGGTTTTGTTTGTTTGTTTGTTTGCCTTAGGGAAGGCGAGCCAATCAAGGCAGTTAATACAGTCTGTGTAGCAGTTGCAGCCCCACTTTCTGCTTCCCATAGATTCTCCTATTAGCTGTAAAACCTGGCCTTTTGATCTCAGAGCTGGCTGGAAATTGAGTGCTCCATGCCAGTTCTGTATTTCTTCATATATTTTGGGTTTTGTTGTCTCTTTTCCAAGTTGTGTCGGAAATAATATACTGGCCATACAGAAGATTTTCTGAAATCCAGGAGGAATCTTGACCTCTGAGCATATTTGAAGTGAAATTGTTACTTCTACTGATGCAGAAAATAGAATTCTTAAGTCTTCTGTGGAAATTTTTCTGTTGTAATAATTATTGGATGTAGGAGAACCCAAATCCCTCTGGTATTTTTTATTAGATGCACTTATATAATCAGCAAAAGTAGACAGCTAGTCTAAAAGGTACACAGTCCTTTTATTGGTCTGAGCCATTTGTGTTTGCCTAGAGCAGTTTGTTCCTGTCTATATCTTTGTGTTTTCTATCATAAGCTTATTGATATTATCTTTCATACTCAGGTGTGACAGCCACCTTCACTGCTTCTATATGAAAGTCCAAATCACTGGTATGGCCATGCTTTAATTTCCAGCTACTTTATTTCTTGATGTGCTTTGTTAACACTTCTTTTCATAGCCTTCCAATCTAGCTTCAGTAACTTTGTCAAGTTTACCTGAACACAGGCCTTTAGCAGCAGCAGCTGTAAGGGACAATGTTTGCAATTTATTTATTTGTAATCTGCTTATGTAATCTTAATAGTACTACTGTGCCATGGCTCTAGTTATACCACTGCAAACCATTAGGTTTGCCTTACTCCTTTTGCTGTACAGCAAAGACCTAAACAGAGGTAAGGCAATTTTATACACCATAAATGAATCTTTACTATTGCCTTAGTGTACTGGACCAAACCTGTGTCAGATACTGAGAACACTGTGGTAGGATGCTTAAGTTTTTCTTATCTTGCTATATGGAGATGCTATTGGTAAGGACATCTTTTGGAGATCTTTGCTGTATTTGTTCCTTTCACTTTTCATATAAGAAAAACTATTGGCTTCGTAATTGTTCAAATTTCTGCAGTTTTTTGGTGATTTTTTTTTTTTTTTTTTTAGTAATGGATCCATTTGAAGACTCAAGTTATATGAACATAACAGCAGCTGCTTGAGATAATACAGTACCAGATCTTCTGTGCATTGGGAGGAGAATAAGACAGACGTATATTCTGGGCATTCTCCTCTATCAGTTCTCCTCTGGGCTGTTGCCTTTTATGAGGCAAAAAAGAATTATACATTTTACAGTTGAACATGATAGTGGAATTCAGCACTTCCTGGATGTCTACATAAACCTACACTTTATCAGACACTTGTCTTGAAACAATTTCCTTAGCAATAGTAGTATGTTCAGCTTCTGTGGTGGAATTGTTGCTATTAGGGTACGTGGTGTCAGTGTGCATCTGGATGTACATGTGCTTGTCTCAGTACATGGCAATAAATGCATTGCTAGAGGGAAAAGGAGAACGGTCCAAAGTCGTTATATACCATCAAATTGATAATCATGGAAGTTTGGTTTATGGCGTTAGTTTTAACTCAGTTTTCGAAACAAAGTTTTGCAGAAGTTTTGACAATCCTGTACGGGTTCTTAACATTCAGAGACTTATGGGCAGAAAACAGAAAGGTGTAAAAGGCTCAGGTGGGACATACTTAACCATGACATCTTTATGAATAAGTTATGTGCAAATAGGAAGAGAAAAAAAATCCAAAGAGGGAAGAGGTCAAACAGTTACTTCAATTACCAGTTGGAGAGATATTAAGTTTCAAAAAGAAAGTGTTTGGCAGGTTGCCAAAATAACTGTTTCATCTGCAACATGATAAGACACTAGAACCATTCTGGAAGTCCAGGAAAAAAGAAAAAAATACTGGTTTAAAGCAGTGGTGACAGTATCTCTCTGTATTTTAAATACATCAAAAATACAATTGGTGTTGTTCTCTTATCATAGCAAGTCTCTTGTAAATGCAATTCATGGGAGAGGAGTAAGAGTGTTAGGCAGTCTTTTGACAGTTAACTTAGTAAAAATCTTCCTGTGGTAAAATCCTGGTTTATATATTTTGTCTAGTTATGGGAAAATTGAATCATATTTTATTCCCACTTAAAATACCATAAACCACGTATTACTTTCGTGGATGTCTTTAAGTCAGGAGTGTTAATTGATTTACGAAAAGAGCCCAAGTTAAGTAACATTTTTCTCTCAAATGTAATCTTTTAAATATATATATCCACTGTAGAATATATTTATGAAAGATGCTTTTCAAATTAGTTACAGGAGTTTCCTTTGTTCCTGGCAATAACAGTCTCAGTTGTTGACTGTTTCAGGGGACATGTTTGTCTCTTTATTATTCATGCAAGGTCTTTCATCCATCTCTAATTCCAGTGGCTTTAAGGTGTGCCATAGACATGAACTTGGGTCTCAGGGTGGGTAGCTTTGTCTTGGGGTCATTTCATCTGTAGGTTGCTGAGATATCGAAAGGTGGTGACAGGCAACTATGCTTACATCGAGGAGTCTTTGGCAGTTGACCTCTATTGTACTGAAGCCTCTTAAGTAATAATAGCAGCCAAGCCATCCATGTTCTGCTAATGCTGATTCTACGTCTTCTAGTTTGCCCGAGTCAGAAAATATAATTTCTTTTTCTAATAGACATATGGATGGAAGCTTGGTATAAATATGATGGAGGTGATGATAGAAGGGGAATATTGTCAGGATTTTTTGCAAATTCTGAGAAGATTGTCACAATTGGTAAGTCTTTCTTACTAGAGAACCTACTTTTCAGGTGGATTATCAAGTTTTGAACTCCAATCAAAAACTCTTTCTCTTTTCAACTGGACGAAGACTATGTCTTCACCTCTCAGATTTGGCACTACTTTGACCATCTACTCTTTCTGAAAACTAGCATAATCCTATGACAGAATGAAAAGTCAGAACAGTACTCTGCTCTTTGTTCTGTGTTTTCCTTCAGCTATTCAACCTTGGGCCTATCTATTTAATCTTTATATCTCAATTGCATCACCTATAAGGGGCCAATATGTCTAATTAATCATTAAGCTAAGCAAATGCAGAGAAGTCTTATAAGACATATACCTGTGTAAATTTTTCAAGAGTTTTTTCCTGATCCATAATGGGCCTATTAAAATGATCTATCCCTTTGATAACTTTTAACATGATGATATGAATTCATGCTTGTAACCTACTGTATTCCAGATATGATTTAGAGCAGATTTTGATTTTTAAAATTTCAGATACTAGCTTTTTCTGTTCAGGAAGCTCCTTGTCATGGTTCTACAAAGCTATGCTATCTTACTGGCCTTCCAGTCATACTTGCACAACTGTAGTTATTATCCTCTGTGATTTAGTGTAGGGTTCTGGATACCTGTTTTTTTATTTTATTTTTTTTTATTTTGGTTTTGGGGGTTTTTGTTTGTTTTGTTTGTTTTTGTTTTCTTTTTGATCTCTTTACAGCTAATCCACAGGAATCCTCTTTCTTCAAACAAATGAACATTAGATTTTTGCTGTGAAAAGTTTTCTTTGTCCAAACTTTTCTTGGTAAGAATCCAGTAGTTAACAGTCACCAAATGGTCAGGAAATGCTCTTAATTCTATTATCTTTATGTATAAGCTAGAAACTGTAAACACTAAACCCTGTGTGGCATAGTACCCACTCACTCACAATTTCTCTTTTAAGCCATGGTGCCATTGGTACTTTTTCTAAAATCATAAAGTCTCCTGAGGTGAGTTTTAGCCTTGTGATTGCTAAATGCTGTAACGTGCAGTATGAAATTGTTTCATACAGTATGAAATTCTCATTTGACTAGAAATGTCTTATTGCTGTTTTCAAGTATCATTACAAGCACCACATTGCACTTGATTTATTACTAAAAATTGAGTCTAAGATACCCACATTTGTGTAGTGGTTGTGGTTCTGTGGCTTGTAACCTCAGTTAACTTCTCAAGCTTACTGTAATGAGGAGGTAAATTCTTTTGTCTAGGAACGTGTCTGCTAATGTTAACTATGTAAAGTGTTCTCCATTCTGTGATGGTGCTAGGCAAACAGCAATAAGACATTTCTGTAGTTTTCTTCATAGCATATACACCTTGAAAAGCTCAAGTCATCTAATTCTAGGTTATTAGCAGTGTTTGTCTTAAGCTGTTCTATCTGCTCTCACATTCTTTTGGTGACCCTTTAGGATGCATTTCCTATATCTGAGCATCTCTGAAACAGACCTCTTGCAGTTCAGCAATGCTTTTTCAATAATTCTCTCAAGAGATCAAAAATAGGGTACGTCTCATAACCAAGTATCATGTATGTTGCCTTGGGCAATTAGTGCATTCAGGATCCAAATCCAAACCTGTGCACTGTAGTAGCCCTTGCTACCTTTGCATATTTAGGCATCCCCTTTACAATGTTTCAAATGAAAAGGCAACATTTGGTGAACGACATATAGCACTCTCGTAAGTTTTCATATCAAACCAAGAAGTAGTATTGTTTCAAAACAGCAAAACTCTTTTATCTCATGAAGAAACTTCAATAGCTCTATGAAAGGTTTAGTTGCTTAAAAAGTTGGTGAGTATGCCCATATGTTCTTGTATGATTCTTTTATGATGCTGGCCAGCAATGATGAAATTAGCATGTTTTGATCTATATACAAGTTGTTCATAAAGAACTTGAAAGAAGTAGTTAGGAAAATCCAAGTGCTGAAACATTTAAGATATACTTTCTAGTCTCACTTTTGTGTGATTGTCAGCCAGGGACTATCATGATCAAGGTAGCTTGCCAATTGCCTGCCATAGTAATAATATTTATTGCTGTAGTGGGGATTTCCTATCAGAGATCTGAAGACAGACTTTTATACATTGTTTCTCCTAGGTAACCTACTCAAATCAGCAGAAAAGATCTGATAGTAAGGGAAAAATAATCAAAAGATATATATTTTTGATCTTCGGGTTTATTTGAAATTCTTTTTTTTTTGTTTGGGTTTTCCTTCACATAGCTGATAAAAAAGTGAAGGAAATTGGCTGATGTTCTGCTTTTCTATACAAAATTCATAACCATTTAATGATATTAAAATGAGTGTATTTTGCTACTGACTTATGAAGTATAACATTTATTTTTTAATACTACCAGAAAGCAGATATAGAGAGTTTTGCAGGAAATTAATTTCTTTTAAGTCTGTTGGAAATACATGGGAATACTCATCTAATCAAATCATAATTGGCTAACATTTCTGCTTCTCTTTTCATAAGACAGAAATAGACAGTGTTCCAAAGCATTGAGAATAACAGGATGAGGTTAATACGTTGTGAACAAAATTTCCAGTCCCATGTCCCTGCCTATTTGCAGAAACTACGCTCTCTGTGTAGTTGATTTCTTCCAAAAGTTGATTTGTCAGTCAGCAGTTTTTCTATGTACATTTCTTCTGTGTAGTCCTGTGTTCCTTTCACAAGCACATTCACCTTCATGAGCAAGTCAGGTCTTCCTAATTACCTATTTTTAGAAACTATAGCCTGAGTTCCTTCTTCAACCAGCATCTGTTTCATTGGAGAGACCTGGACTTTTCTAATGAAGGCTATGCCCCTGTTGCTTGTATTGTTTAGTGTTTAGTGCCAGAGACAGCCTTGGATTTTGAACAGCTGCCCCTGTTTTTACAAAGGAAAGCACTGCCTTGCCTCCCAAGACACGCCAAATCCCTCACCCAGTGTGGCTACCTTAGCCTCCAGCACTAACACTGGTATTTCTGTGCAAAGAGATGCAGCTGAGGCAGATGAAGGAGCAAGGCGACAAAGCATAGAGTGCCTGAGTACCAGCAGTGCGCTGAGGGGTGTGAGTGGCAGCAAAGGTGCGTGTGCAGGGAGGGGAGGCAACGGCAGCCAGAGACAAAACTGCTTTGCTAGCATTTAGCCCCTGGTTATAAAGCTGGAAAGAAGGATCAGAAACTGTCTGGTCTGACCCAGATCTCATTGGCTGTCTATTCTTAAAAGTCAGGTGAATTTTTTTCTTTTAAAAACATTCAGTAGAATGTTCACCTTCCATGTTCTCTGAGCTACAGCTTCTGAAGCCTCTTGTGGTACAGTTTTCACATCCCTAAAAGTTCTGTATTTTATTTTCCAGCTAAACAGTCACAAGGGTGATTACTGGCTAACAGTGTGATGTTTTTCTCACACTCTGCAAAATATATGGGGAACACAAGTTTACTTGATAGGGAATGCTGATCAAACTATAATTTTATAGTAACTTTTTTTTGTCACCAATGTCTGATTATACAAAAACCTAAAGGCTTTGGACTATATATTCAGTTCTGGTCTGGCACATTCACTCATAGATAAAATATTAGAATTATTAATCTCTGTAGTTTTTAATGTCTAAAATTTACATTTGAAGTTTCCTAATTCCTAAATTCTGTAGCACATTAATGTTTTCCTAGTATTAAAAAACCCCAAACTAGAGAGATTATGTTTCAATAAATTATTATTTTATTTTAAAACATTAATAAATTAGTAAACAAGAATGGAAAAAAAATACGGTTCCTAGCCATGCAGATGGGAAAAAACAGGAAAAGATTGGAAAACAGTATTTTTTCATATACTATAATTACTATTTTCTTTAACTGTGTTCTTCTATTCTCAGTAGACTTACATCATCTCATCACATTATGTATAGTCTCTCTGCACCCAAAGGGCCAATGATAATGTCAATTTGCTGCTTTCTAATTTCCTGGAACTGAGTAACTTGCCAATAAAGTGAAGCAGAAAATTAAATTAAAAGAATCTAGTATTTTTATGAAGTTTGAAAAGTGGTGAGCAAATAATCATGACATTTAAATACAGCAAAAACCAAGACAAAGCAAAAAAGAGATATTTCTGTCAGAGACAAAAACTTATGGACAAATCTGCAACATGCACAACACTGGTAATTAAAAAAAAATCCAGGCAGCTCTGATAGGATGCAAAAATAACAAGTAACCTGAGGTAGGGCTTTGCAACACATCTGCTGTAATTTTGAATCCCTCAGAACTCTACTTTCCACAGAAATGCTTTCTCAGCCTTCAGGGTAAATGCCAGAAAAGGACATGGCATTTTGATAGTGTGTCTTTCTAGAGGACTAGGTGGAATTCTAAAGAACCAGAGATTCTTAAAATGCTTGTCACGTCAGACATGATTTGAGAACTAGAAATCCCTCCAAGAATATTGTGAGACGAAAGCAGTCCACTTTAGTACACTGACTAGAGACCTCTGTACATGGAAAGGCAGCACAGCATTAAGGAGGGTTCTGTCTCTTATCAGGCACCTGCAGTACTAGTCCTGTAACCTTGAAGAATACAATCAAAAGGAACAATACATCTGTAACCCTGTTGGCATCATGTATACCGTAAAGAGAGAGAGAGAAAAAGAGAGATAACCCCCATTTCTAAACAGGGAATTATTTTTTTCCCAGTAAAAGTTCTGCTGCTATATCAGAACAAGTGGCGATAAGAAATGCTGACAAGAACTAGTGTAGTTCTTTTATACAATTTTCCTCCAGCAGGGCTGAAACTCTGTTGATTCCCAAAAAGTATAGAAGTATAGACCTGCATGGATAGAATGACTCAAAATGCTGAACACACTTTGTAGGTGGCAATTGAGTTTGTATGTTTCAGTGGTAGAATTTATTCCCAGAAAAAAAAGAAAAAAGGCATCATCTGCAGCATGGGGCACTTGAGAACAATCCATATGATGGAGAGAAGCATACACATAGCATGAATCATTTTTATTAGTAGTTTTCCTTATGGACAGTAGTACCAGGTCGGATGAGAGGGTCTATCAGTCAATCTCAGTATCACATATAATGGCCAATGCCAGATGTGAAGGAGAGAAGACAGGACCAAGACAAGCATATAGTGATATTTCCCCAGTACAATTCTTTCATTCTCCATCTGGTTGCTTTACTTCATTATCAGTCACACCAACTACTTTGTTGTTCTGTCTTAGAATTGGTGTTGTTCATTAATGCAGAAGTTCCTTTGTCTTCCTTGATAGATATATCAAGGGAGGAAAGGAGTATAAAGAAATTTGTAAAGAAAAAATGTTCTCAGATGTGTTTTTAGATGTAGGAAAATAAGCTTTTCTGAAAAGTCAGATAGCAGGTCTCTGTACTACAGATTCAGATTTTAGTGTAGGAAGGGGACAGTATAGATACCTGTGATACAAGGGGAATAATTCTCTCATCATTCTTTACAGCAACCAATTTCAAACTTTTATCTGGAGCTGACTTGAATCTTAGTTGTCCTAAGGATCAAAAAGATATATGGATTGTTTAAAACTGTCATTCCTCTCATTACATTGATTTCTGCAACACAGGTTTCTTGAATAGATCCTAGGAGTTAAAAATTACAGCAAGTAATATTTTATTATTGAAGTTATAACTTTTTTGGCAAGAAGAATAGTATCTTGATTCAGTTATCAGCATTTAGCATTTAATTTTAAAATACACTTCCAGATACGAGATTTGAACATTCCAAAATGTAAAAATAAATTTGTTTTTGGAAAAAGATTAATTTATTGTCTGGCATATAATCATGTGCTTTTTTTTGGTGATTATGAAATACATACGTATAAAAGAATAAAAAATTTGTTTTGAATGTTACACTGCCATCTAATGAAATAACTGTAAATTACATGAAAACATTTCACAGTTTTACCATCTGGTCTTGGAAGTAAGTGGTATAATACAGGATACAACGTCATTATTAATAGCATTCATAATAATAGGAAAACAGTACCTTTATTAATTAATCCACTATTAATATAACAAAAATTAATAGGTTTGAATAATATTAATAATTATTATAATTTTAAATAAAAATTGGGTGATGATATGGCAAGCAGCTGAAAAAACTCATTGTACAGATGATATTTAAATGAAACTGTGAACTAAGTAATTATAGTGAGGAAGGTTTTCTCTGAAGACATGAAGGAAAAAGCACCAATTAAATGAAATTTCATTTCACATGTCATAATAGGTTTTTTCCCTGGGTGTCATATAATCCTAAACACAGTATTTACAGTGCCTGAGGTTGTTTTTCACCCAATAGTGCACAAAAGTTCCTAAATGAGTTTTGGGGATGAAGATACAAGGAGTAGAGGGGGCAGATATGCAGTATAGTTCTTGAATGAACTTGAAAAGTCACTGAGGGAAAATCCTGCCCTACAACTGTCTCCATAAAAGTACTCAAGCACAGCAGCACTGCTGTGTGGATGTGAAGCAGGATAAGGAGATCCCCTCAGGGTTCATAGTGCTTCATTTTCTGGGACTGTTGGAGGCCAGCTGAGATCCAGCCCTCTTTGGGCTTCCCCTGCACTAGCGATTCCAGAGGTCTTAGAGAGCTCCTAAGTAGCTTGGTGGCAGTGCTGGTTGTAGGGCTGAGTGTTTCAGCATGGAAGGACAGTGCATGAGTGTGCTCTGCTCTGTGCTATAGACTCATGGCAAGAGGGCTTTCAATCTGAATTTAATTTCTAATTATGAACTCAGTTAAAAGAAACTCTTCTTTTGGTCTGCTTCCGACTATGGCAATGCTTATTGGAAGTAACCTTGTCATGTTTGTGTAACAAACTTCATTGTGAAGAATACCTACAGATGTCAAAACACTTCGCTATAGACAAATAAACAACATTTCTGACATGTCTATTAATTCACTACCATGTGTTTTACTAAAGAGTGTAACCATTAGTATTTGTTTTACAGTCTCAATTGATATAGTGTGTTCATAAGGCCAAATGCTAGTCGGCTAAGTCATAATAATAATGATGCTGATTTTTCACCAGTGTTTCTTGGGTCATCCTGAGGCTGAAACTTGGCATAAACAACAGGGGAAAAGGCAATACTCTCGCAAGTATTATAGTCTCACCAATCACCAAGTCTGAGATCTGGCTTCTCAGTGAATGACAGCATCTTATTGATTTTATGGAACATGAGGATCTCCACACAGGGAAGATCAAAGGGCTATGCTACGTTTCAATACAGAACTTTATGGGACAGATGGAATTCACTCAGAGAGACCCATGACACTCAGGGACAGATTATCAAAAGTTTCAGACACTAGAATCTGTTAGTGTGTTCAAGCATTTATTCAAGCTCTGTTTAAAGCATCAGTCTACAACTTATCTACTGCAAAATTTCAAATGGAGGTTGAAAGGATCAGGCAAAGAATGTGACAAGACAAAAAAAATTTTGGTTTACATTTTCTTTGTTTCCGTATAGATATTTTGGATTAACTCTTGGATATAATTTTGTTTAGCAAGGGAGAAATTAATTTTCTTGTGAAGCTTACCAGAACTCAAAACATCTTTGGTCAGGTAATAAATATTAAAATAACTCATGTCCTTGCGTCGGAGATCTTGGAGCATGAAAGCCACTTTTTGCTTTATCACTTTGAAAAAATTCCAGGAGTTTCTATCAAATAAACCAAATACCCTCAGGAAGAAAGGAAGGGTTAACCCACCATTTTAACAACAGTCTTGTTAGATTTCTTAGACTCCCATACTTGCTTGATAATGGCTTCTACCGCCCTAGTAAACTCATCTTTTTTGAGGGGGACTCTAAATGGGATTCTTGCTTTGTGTCTAAATGTGCCAGACTCTGTGCTCTGGATTTACCCTTCAGTGGCTTTGAACTCTGAACATTTAGTTCCTTGACCACAGTGACAGGTCATATAAATGGATGGTTTTGCTCTGCTACCCTTTCAAAGGACTAAGATCTTTTATTGTAGCTCTTTTAAGTAATGTAACCTAGGAGAAAGCTTTTTCAAACCCCTTTTAATGAAGTCTCCTTTTTAATTAAGTCTGCAGACTCTAACTTTATGGGGGAGAGAGATGAAGTTGGGTATTTTACTGTACCTAGCACAAGAATACAGAAATCTAGATCATGCGAGAACAACTACATGGGTGTTCAGCCTCAGATTCCTCATCACTTTTCACAGAATCACAGAATATGCTAAGTTGTAAGAGACCCACAATGATCATTGAGTCCAACTCTTAACTTTACACAGGACCATCCCCAAGAGTTACAAGATGTGCCTGACAATATGACCCAAATGTTTCTTGAACTCTGTCAGGCTTGGTGCTGTGGCCACTTCCCTGGGGAGCCTGTTCCAGTGCCCAATCACTCTCCGGGTGAAGAACCTTCTTCTAATATCCAACCTAAATCTCCCCTGACACAACTCCAGACCATTTCATCAAGTCCTGCCGTTGATCACTTCACAGAGAAGAGATCAGTGCCTGCCCCTCCTCTTCCTCTCATGAGGAAGTTGTAACTGCAATGAAAGCTCCCTTGTCTCCTCTTCTCCAGGCTGAACAGACGAAGTGACCTGAGCTGCTTTTCATATGGCTTTTCCTCATGGCCCTTCACCATCTTTGCTGCCCTCCTTTGGATGCTCTCTAATGGCTTAATATCTTTCTTATATTATGGTGCCCAGAACTGCACACAATACTCAAGGTGAGGCTGCCCCAGAGCAGAACAAAGTGGGACAATCTCCTCCCTCAGCTGGCTGGCGATGCTTTGCCTGATGCCCTCAGGACACAGTTGGCCCTCCTGGCTGCCAGGGCACTGCTGACTCAGATTCAACTTGCCAGTGACCAGGACCCCCAGGTCCCTTTCTGTGGCACTGCTTTCCAACATCTCACTCCCCAGACTGTACAGACATCAGGAATTGCCCCATCCCAGGTTCAGAACCTGGCATGTTCCTTGTTGAACTTCACATGGTTGGTGATTGCTCAGTCCTCTAATTTGTGGAGGTCTTTCTGCACATCCTCCCTGCCTTCCAGTGAGTCAGCAGCTTCTCCCAGTTCTGTGTCATTTGCAAACTTCCCTTCCAGTGCTGTGTCCAATCATTTATGAAGATGTTGAAGAGCAGAGGCCCGAAGATGGAGCCCTGTGGAACCCACTAGTGACAGATCGCCACTCTGATGTTACTCCATTCACTATGACCCCCTGTGCTCAACCAATGAGCCAATTGCTCACCCACCACATGATATATTTACTTTTGAACACTTAAAGCTCTATTTAGAGATTGTCATCCTCTGCTTTTCATTCAAAAGGCTTCTTTTCTGGAACAGTCGGCCTTACTCAAAGTACTAGTGAGAAACCCTCTGTATTTAGGACTTTCTGTGAATTGCTTCCTGACCCATATGAAGTGTTGACAATTTATCATCAGGCTATTAATTTCTTAATTTATTCTTCTTTGGGGTTTGGACTTCAAAAATGGGTTACTTTAAATGATAATCAGCTCTTTATCTAATTGAATCTAAATGAATAAATAAAGGTTTAAGAGCTCTTGCTGAGTAGTTCCATAGATGTTTTTTCACATGGAGGCAAAGATGACAAAATATAAATAAGCATCACAGTAAAACAAAGTGCAATTGCTGGTATTAGATCTGATTACCTATTTTTAAAAGTAAAGAATTTCTGCTAATACTCCTGTTGTTGTTTCATTGGTGTGATCATTCTTTACTATAACTGAGGTGTGGAGAAAATGCATAGTTTGCACAGCTGGTTGTACTTAAGTTGTAGTAGATCTAGTCCACCCTTTCTACCTTGACTCTACTTACTGCTCTAAGAAGTAGAACTGTCTCCCATATGCAACATCTCATGTTATTCCAGCACACAGTTATAGGTTTTGAATTTATTTAGAACTTTCCGAGCAATAATGGAAAACACTAGAAGATGTTTTTTACACGGAATAGTGAAGGAAGCAGAAAGTGGCTCCAGCTTAAAATGACATATTAGCTGCACTTGCTGCGTAAGCTTTCACAGTTAGGCAAACTGTTTTTATCCTGTGTGAATTATGATAAAGGTAACTGAGGACCTAATAAGGTGAGCCTCATTTTCAGTATTTGTTATAATAGAAGGAAAACTTCCAAATATTCTTCCTTTTGAAGGACTGGAGAATAATAGCATGTAAAAACTGCTGGAACACGGGCCCTTGTTCATTTGCTTGTGACATTAAGAATAAGCCCTCTGCACTTCAGCTAAAATACTCAGTGCTTATGGACTGCCAAAGCAGAACCAGTAGATACCCAGGCTCAGCTTGGCTGGGTGATCTTTAATCATATCATTGAAGCCTCTGAAAAGCTGAGAGAATAATTAGACTGCTCATGTTTTTTGCAGCATGTGCCTGGTCAGATATAATAATGTGATTATACAAACATTTTTCTAGACACAGAAAACAACCTGTGGATTTTTTTCCCATTACTTTGTAGCCATAAATTATCCTTTCGAGTATTACTAAAAATATGGCAGGCTAAATAGCCTTTTAATACAAATAAAATAATAATTTGATACATTTTGACAAGAAGACAGAATGTAGTCTCTATTTTAAAACTGTGCTTTAACATCTTTCTGATTGCATCATTCTATTAGAATCCTCTCCGATTTTAAGTAAGGAATTTGACAATGAAGAGGAAAGGGTTAAAAACTACACTGTTAAGCAGGTGTGTTAGTTAGCTAAGGCTTTAACTTACTTCTTGGCCCTCACACAGTGCAGGTGTTCACATCAGCATTTTCATCCTGTTTGATATCTAGGCTTTTGTGTTTGTCGTCTGGGGACTTTTACACTAAATCTGTAGAAAAACCCCCCATTGCTTTGTTGTTTTGGCTGAATAGGATAAAACACAATTTATTTCTCATTGGTCTTAAGTTTAAAAAGACTAGCACAGCTATGTTTGTCAATCTAAAAGCTGGAGAGTTTTTTTAACTTGATAGTTTATGATACTGTAGATCATCCCCTACAAAACAACAGCCACTGAGAGGTAAAGAAAAACAAGCTGACAATTAATGAAATCTGCAATTACTGATAAATAATCAGAAAATGTGTCAGAAAAGCATTTATTTAATGTCTACATTGTGTGTCAACTTATAAATCTGACAGATGTGCTGGCAAAATGAAGAAAATTTCTGCTTTATGATAAAAAATTCACTTTAATTGAATTATGTATGTGAATAAAGAGTAAATAGTGAAAGATATAAAAAGCTCACATAACTTTAAAATCCTTTACATATGCAAGACATTTTATATGTCTTTATATGCAAGTTTAAATGATCATGTTTCTTTAGATCAGCTGAGGCTGTGTGCCTTCATCGTCAACAGGTTTTGCACAGTAATTTCTTTTCCTGTTTAAGTAACTCTTAAGACATAAAAATCCTACCATGCCTCTTTCTGCTCTAACTTCTGTAAAGTGATGAACAAAGTATAATAAGGCCTTCTGAATAATTATAACACTAATTCAGCAGCCATTTTAGTCCCTTCCAATTAAGAGTGTGAAACTAATTTTGAATAGATGGTCTCATACTGTTGTTGTTCATGACTGACTTTATTTTGCATGGAGACCATTCAGGGTAGAAATTTAGAGTAGGTTTAATACATATTCACTTTCCATCAAGGACTTGCCTGAAGTTGCTTGAACTACTCTTGATAATTAGAATTGTTTAAAAGAAAATGCAATCCCTTCAATTTGTTCCCAAACTAATTTCTACAAAAATCTTCTAGTTCGTATTACAGTTATTGGCTTGGTGTGGAAAGGGTTTTTGGAGAGTATCCTTGTATTCCTGCATGACATAGCAGTATGGAAAGTGAGGAACTGGTTTACTTTGTCTCAGGCACTTCAACTAAAAATGTCAGTCTGCCTTTGTGATAACTATGGAATCCTCTTTTTCTGAATAAAAAACTTTGACCTTAGACATATAACAATAACTTTTCAAAGTGTTAGCAGTAATTACACTTATATATAAAATGTATATATGTATATATTATATTATATTATATATACACACCTGTATTTTAGCAGCAAGAAGGGAATAGTGATGTTTTGCTGACAGTTATTCTATTCTTGAGCACACAAGTACATTTCCCTTCTCAAATCTCAAGTAATGCTTGTAGTAATACAGAACAGGGTTTGGAACTATTCCACGCAACTGGCTTTGATTTCTTTTTAACTCATCAAATGCTGTTCCAAATGCATGGAAAGATAACGTACTGATGCTTTTAACAATAATAGACCAGAAATTTGTAGAGTCAGTATACTTCTGATCTGTTATTGCAAAACACAGGAAGATATTCTTAAGCGAGGTCATGTTCTATAATTTCCTTTCTGTGTCACTGAGCCGAATTGAGAACTATGTCATATATCTTACTGGAAATTTGTAAAGCAATGCATTTGCCACTTGAAAAACTATTCTGTGGTCTTGACAAATCATCACACCAAAATTTACCATGTATTTGGAAGATTTTATCATCTGTGCCATAAACCCAAAGCACTTAGAGGGGGTTAAACCTGACTTTCTGTCATTTTGTTGGGATGTTTACTGCATTAACTCATCATGCTAATGGTTGGCTTGGATATGGGAAGAGAGGAAATTTTATTTATGATTCAGGTCCCATGAATCTTACTGTAATTCTGTGTTTTCATAACACACTTCACAGCCTAAGTGAAGATGCATTTTATCATCAGGTCAATGACATTGAAAGGATTAGTCTTTAAAAAAAGGGAAATTATCTTAATACATCAGATCCTGCCTAGAACCCATCCAGATGTCACTGGTACTTCATTATTCATTCTGGTAATGCTGACCAGCTGCCAGTTTAATGTCTGACATAGGACTCCATTTGGGAATCCACCTTCTCCTCAGATAATCTGAGCTGAACAATTGTTCTATATTAGCAAACTGGTTTATTGCCCTGTGAAACCTAAACTGAAAGTTGCAAATGTTGTGCTTTGAATCACTCTCGTGTCTGAACATGACTGATACAGAATGACTTCATTAACTTTCAGTAAAGTACATTGGAAAAAAAATTAATACAGTTCAGGTGCTGAAAGGGAAGTACTCTTTACTGTTAGCGTAGACCTTGTTTCTGTTTTGCTAGACATTAATATTTGTAGTTTTATTAGATTAATAATTTAACTACTTACAAGATTATTGTGGTAAAAATGTTTCCAAAAATATTAACTATTTTTGAACATGAACATGTAGTAATACTTTCTGAAATGCTGAAGTAGAGAAACAGCTAAGAAGAAAGACATTCTAGATTTAAAGGCTGGAGAAAATTCAATATTTGAAAATAATTCAGGATTGGAAAGTAGCAGAAAGTAAAACTTGTATAGTTTCTAAAGTGGTCTGAGGGTTACTAATACAATCCTCAGCTTATCTGTGTAGGAAAAAAATTAAAGTACATCAATAATAATTTTAAAACATTGTTTCTTCAAAATTAAAATCTCAGAGAATGGGAAATGTTTCACTTAGGAAGGCTCTCGGAGGTATTCAAATGGATGGTTATCATGCCCTAATCCTCAAAATCTTCTTTCTTCCTTCCCTCCCACTTCCCCCAGCAATATCCTAAAATCAGTCATAAACTCTAAAATAACTTTATTCACAGTCCATACAAATTCATCTCACAAGTGCTGAGGAAAAACAATTCAAAAAGAGCGTATTAATGCTTTTAGTTACTGTGCCTGAAAGTGAAGGTGGCTGCTGCAGTTTGTTCTCAGGATGTCAGTAAAATATATATCTTTTCAAAAAACAAGGAATATAATACTGTTTGTACAAGTACTCAAGATGATGCATAAACCAGCTGTGAATAACTGCAGATGAGACCTCACCCTCTACCCATCTCTCATGCCCTTTTCATATACATACTGTACATCCCCACATCTTCAATACGTTGTGTGATCTGGTAGATAGTAATCTAGCTTGAGGTTAGTAATCTATCTTGATGTTTTAGATATGAATTCACAGGTGGTTATTCTGGTTTTGATAAGTACTGCATTGAAGCTAAGCTAATCAAGAGACACTTCATGTGGCCAAATGTTTTTCCACATTATAGATTGCCTAGAAGTAAGATACTGAAATTCAAGCAAAAGCAGTTTCTGTTTAACAGAGCTAATAGTAAGAACACACTATAAAGAAGTATTTGCCTTTATATATGTGTATTCCAAACAGGAAACCTCAGTAACTATTCTTTTTTTGACAGCTGCCATGATGTTATGCAAATCAGTGAGATATTATTTAGGGCTATCAATCATGCAAGAGGAGTTAATTAATAAAAGAAGAAAAGAATTAAGAGGTAGAGGAAAGCTACATAGTGACTTCAGGTTTAATGAAGAGAAATCAGCAGGTAGGATTTGTTTTAAAATTCCTCCCAATAAATTATTTTTATCCTGCGTGCGAAAGAAAAAATGTAACTTGTTTTCCCAAAGCCAAGGCTGAGCTATAAGGACAAAGAATGAATTTTCTGCCTTCCTGACAAGGTACTGATTTTGTCATCATTGATACAAAATCTGTAACCTCCTAGGTTATCTGCCTAAGCAAAGTTTTACTTGGTTCAGGTGTACAAATATCATTCCATTTCATCAAAATGGCGAGATAATGCAAATCAGTTAGGGTTTGTGTACTTGACATTGCTGCAACATAAAAAATATCCAACTTAACTAACAGTTGCAAGCACACAGGCACCATGATACCTGGCCCATGATGAAGTTTCTTAGGAGAAATATACACATTCACACTTTCTAAGGAATCAGTCTGAGAGAATGAACTCAAATTCTACCGTCTTCTGTGTCACGAGGTAGTAACATTTCTGATTCAGTTGATGTAATCCTAAACCTGGACTCACATTTACACTGAACTCCAGGGTTAAAACAGATGTTGGGTTGTCTGAATCAATAGGTGCCTCAGCAAGAACGGAGGATAACTGGCTCAGGAAAAAAATGTTTACTCTGAGGGTGGTGAGGCATTGAAACAGGTTTCTCAGAGAACTTGTGGGTGCCCCATTCCTGGAAATGTTCAAGGCCAGGTTGGATGGAGCTCTGAGCAACATGGTCTAGTGAAAGGTGTCCCTGCCTATGGCAGGAGGGTCAGAACTAAGTGATCTTTAATGTCCCTTGCAACCCAGGACATTCTAAAAGTCTATGATTTTTAAAATGAAGGGTTAATCCCCTAAAAGTAGTAGTGTATCACTCATGTTATTGGAAGGTGATAGGAATTATAGCTAGTTTTAGACTTCATTAGAGAATACATATTCTCTTTTTTCTTATTTTCAACATAAATGAAGCTTAACTTTATTTTCATAAGGAATCCAGTTTTGATTAACTGTAAAGAAGCATTAATTATGAATTGAAGAATTATGAATTATGAAGATTCATTAATTATGAAGTAGTGAAATAATGTTTTAACTAAGTTTTTGCAAAGTGAAGTGCAACATCTATGCTTTCTTGACATAGGTCAAAGAGCTGCCTCAGTGCCAGGGTCAAGTGGTGCAGATGGATTGGGAAAAAAAGTTTTCTTCAGATTTCCCTGTGTATATTCTGATATTCATGACAAAGATGGCAAAGTATTTGAAAGCTAAGAAAATATTCAGAAAGTGTCTCTGGATTCTACTGGGCTAATAAGATAAAAGAGAAAATGGTAAGAAATCACAGAGGGTAAAGAGAATTTAATAGAATTTCAGCTATTTGAGAATACTAGTGAGCAGCAAGTTTCTCAGTGACTTATGGTCTGCTGTATTTTGCAATTCCTTCATCAAACATGATGAAGAAGAGAAACACATGCAACATGTGATTTCAATATGAGTGAAGCACTTCAGCTACATACAAATCAATCTTTTTTCGTAGAATTGATATTATTTTGTCTTTTTAAAGGCATAAGTAAACAGGTTTTGCCTAGAATGCTACTATTAATTTCAATAATAAAAAAAAATCCCCTTTGCTATCCTTTTACAAAATTCACAAATGCTTCTTTATTCTAATATGACATTTGAAATAGTAGGTCTAAAATTTTAAAAGTCAGATAAAAAGAACAGACAGAAATGAACATTTCCCATTCAACCTTATTTCATCCTCATATGAGTTATGATACAATCTTTAATTACACAGTCACACACAGTTTTTCTCCCAGGAGACCTCTGGCTTATAGAGTGAGTAATAGTTATCCAACATTTCTTTTTATCTTGTTCCCTATGTGTTAGCCTCAGGTTTTATTTATGTTACATCATCCAAAATCTCTTATCACATCAGCTAATTGCTTCATGGCTGTTCCTAAACCCATCTTTATTTTTCTTTTGAAAGAGTATTATCAGTGTCCTATTTTAGCAGCCACGGAGCTGAAGCACAAAAAGATTAAGGCCAAATTTACTGTGTCCATTTTTGGGTGCCAAAAATGAGACATGAAGAATGATTCTTCTAAGAATACCTGGGTTTTTGAAAGCAATATGGACAAATATGAGATGTCTCATTAAGATTTTTCATTGGATACCTAACTGCATCATATAAAACGTAAGTGCATTTAACTTCATCATTGCCGTTCCATTTCCTGAAGTTCCACTTCTTTTAGTTCAGTTTCCAATAATTAAAAAAATAAATTAGTTTTTTTCTGATGTTCCTCTTCTGTATGCATCTTTCCCAGCACCCTGGTTCCTCTGCATCTGTCTGAACTCCAGATATTTTTTTTTCTATAGCCTCTTCTGTGGCCCCTGTATTTCCCTGACTCTGCAACTCCTTCCTCACTTTTCTCTTTCTGCAAACTTGCAAGCTGTCTCTCCACACTTGCCACTCTTCTGCATTCAAGATAGGTAGTTTCCTCTTCTTTTGCATTTGTGTGGGAGCCAACTGAAAGGTACTTGAGGACAGGAGAAATAGACATTTTGCTTTCAGCTCCAGGGTCCTGTGTCACATAATTTAGCAATTAGTCGGAGCAATCATAAAGAAGTCGTATTACAGCCTTGCATCTCTGGGCAACAGTATGCTCAGTACAGGTGGAATCATGGAAACCTTGACTGACCAGATGGAAATGGAAGTCTTTGAAGGGCTTATATTTCAACCACTATAAAGGGAATTTTTCAGAGGCAGAAAATAGTGCATGTTTCACCAAGGACACTGCCTAGAAAACTTTTGGATTTCTACTCTTGGTGATACAAGCATGGAGATTTTTAGTGGAAGATTTTTTTTTTATTACATATGCTCAGTCCTGATTATAGCAACCAGTACATTTTAACCACCTATGCAAATTTGCATACAAATAATTCAAGAAACTTTTAAAGAATAAAGTAAAAAATGTTTCTAAAGCTATATTTTGCTGAAATAATTTCTTAGACCCATAATAGAGTTATCTCAAAAGAGCAATAATTTCATTATTATTATTATCATTACAATGAACTTTTTTTTTTCTCATCTCATTGTTCAGATCATTAGAAACTGTTCTGTCTGGCTTTGGCATTCCAAATCAGATTTGGCATCAAAATCTTTCCCTCTTCTTACTATTACTTTTGACTCTGGTGTGCTTGTATTTTTCTTTCCTCCCCTCCTGATTCTTCCTAGATCTTTGGAAGATATCTGGTATTTGGCCACTCTTGACCCCTCAATATACAGTAGTGTTATTATATGCTTCTCAGGTGGCTGTAAGAAATAGCTAAATAATAGTTTGCAAATGAGACTTTTTGTCCTTATTCACACTGATTTGCAGGTGCTAAGAGGATAATGCATTGTATTTTGGAGGAATAGATGCACATTTGCAAGGTGTAAGCCTTCCTTGGTTTTGGTTGTGCAAAAGGAGTTCAAAGTCAACACAAATCAAAGTTAATATTTAGTTGAAAATAATCTTTCAGCAATAAATAAACTATCTGAAAACGCCCATGATGAAATTTAGAACAACGTAATAACAAATTCTTTCTTTTGAGACAGACGATAAGATTTTTCTTATATTACAAGTTAATGATAAAAACAAATTGTATTGGATACAAAGAACCAAACAACGCTCATTAACAGGCATTGTTTGAAGCATTTTGATATCGTCACTTAACTTTTTATATAGGTGGAGAAGTATGCAGAGATGAGGGCGCAAGTAACACTTCCAAACAAGTAGAGGCTCAAAGGAATTTGAGATGATATCCCTAATGAAACCCAGAGCTGCAGCACTGTGAGAAAATTAAAGCTTGGGCCAAGAATCAAAGAGAAGCTCAAAATGCTTCAGAAGGCTTTTTATAGGCTAGGATCAAGGAGGTTTCAGCTTTTAGTGTAGAAAGGGCTAATAATGATCTGCTAATCTATGTGCAGCATTTATATTGTTTTCCTTGTAATTTTTAACAGTCTATCAAAGCCTCCAAGTAAGGGTTTGCATGTTGGGAATCAGATGTGGCTGTGGGTCCAGTGCATATAACACCATATTGGCTTATGTGATGTTCGGGAGGATGAGGAATGCTTTTAGGACTGTCTAAAGGTTAAATACTTGAAATGCTGCTACTCACTTCACTCACATTGTGGGAACAGAGAGTAGACAGAGAGCAGAACAGAGGCACCTGGAGCATATTTGTCCTACAATAAGACTTCAGCAAGGAGCTGAACAGACCCCAGATCTATAAAACTTGTTTTTCATTTTTAAATAAACTTCCAAAACAGCCAAGGTGACAGAATTCAGAAAACTTTGAAATGTACTTTAAAATAATTTTTAAAATTTGTTCCTATCTGATAAATAAATTTTCTGGTTTGTACGTTGTTTAAATCTTTTAATTAATTTTAGTCTAATAGGTACTCTTTATGCCCTTAAATATGCAAATTCCTCTAAAGTAAGTTAAAGTTTTGACTCAAATGAAATTGACATTGTTCTATTTATTTCTGCGTTACAGGGTTCTGTCTCCAGTTTTAAACTTTTATAGTAATCCTCAAAATTTTTAATTTTCTGAAGAATCTCTGCTGGTAGAGTATAAATACTCAAACATCTGAAGGAAAATACAGAATAAAAAAATCTATGGGGGGGGAAATGCACAGTCATTTGGATTATGAATCAGTGGGATACATGTAGGACCCAAATATAGTAAGTTTTCAGTGTTAGCTTTTCAGCCCACATATACTAAGCATCCATATTCTTATATTGTAAATTCTGAAGGTAGAGGCCTAGTTTATTTAATTTTATGTTGCTAATTTCTGACTTGTGGTATTTGTTTTCAAAGTATTCTTGGTGCCCATTTTTTAATACATGAAAAAATCTCTTCAATGAGATTACATATGTATATTAAATGATAACATAAAAAAATTACAATATCCTCCAATTTGTTTGTCAGCCCTCTTTTTTACATAAATTATTTGCAAACTTAATATTGGTATGTATTTATAGATAAGTACTATTGTGTATCCTCTAATATCTTTCAAAAAAGTTTGAAACTGGATTAGAGGTATAACAGATCTATGAATTTTCCTGAAAGTAGGTTACCAGGCAGAAGGTGGAAAGGCTATAATAATTCCTCTCCTACAGAAAAAGAAAATGTAATCTATACTGTTCATAGACATTAAAGAAGTCACATTAGGAGGGGGAAGGAGGGAACAGACTTGAGGAGGGAGGAAGAGAAGTAGGAAGAGAATGAAAAGGTAAGAGAAACTGTGAACATCTTGTTTTCTTGAGAATTAACTTATTAGACACCAAAAAATCCACTTGGGAGGGAGTGACTTTGGTTGGACTGGGTTCTCTACTGCTTAAAAAGGCATGAATATTCTCTTTTCAAACCATGAAATGGGATATGCTCTCTTCATATGGATTGTCCTGCTAGCTCATAATTGCTGAGCTCACGTTTATTTTCATTCATTTTACATGTTTATCGATCATGAAACAGAAATTCACTGAAAGAATTAAGAAAATTATATGGATTTCTCATGCCTTTCACACTTGTCAAGTCATTTCAGCTTAACATGGCTTGTTAATTATTCGCTTTCAGATTTTACAGCCATATTTAGAGACAGATCGTAGAATTCATCAAGTGAAATGTGGCCTCTGCTTAGGTCTATTGGAGATTACCACTGACTTCAAAGTAGGAATTTACCCATATTGTTCCCATTCACATTCTGGAATGTCATGTTTACTGGATGAAATACCATGTGTATTGGCTTTGATTTTCTGTTCAAATCACAAATGGTAGGATATGTTCTTTTAGCCAAAGAATTCTTATCCAAGTAAGACCAAATAATCTGCTGCTGCTGAACTATTAGAAGAGATATTTAACCCAAACCTTTCATATTAGAAAAATTAAACCATATAAACTATGGGTTTTTTTAATCAAAGTAATAATTTGTTTTTCTAGGCTAGCTACTTTTTAAATTTTGTTTATGTAGAACACTCATGTAAAAAGCACCCTAAATAATTTCACGTGTTTTGTGATATATTAGGTTGGCATAGTGAAAGTCCTGATCTTCAATTAATTAATTAAATGCTACCTAATAATTTTATGGATATTGATGTGATTTGCAGTGGGATACAGAGACTCTGTAGTGCCATAACAAACTGGGACCAATTTCTCCTTGGCTTGATAGAGAAATATGATAGTGGTAGACGACCACCTATTACAAAACAGAACCTAAGCTTGGGCCTACACTTAGGTCCCAGCTGAAAACAGGACCAGAAGCAAAGATACCAAAGGAATAAAATTTCCAAGAAGACTCTCTGGAGCAAGAAGAAAAGCATGCTGTCATTGCTGACTTGAGAACAAATGAACACAGAATGATACTCCCCAAAGACTATTTGAAGCTGCCTAGGGTCTCCCACTTCCTATGGTCTGCAAAAATTTGAGGAAAGACAGACAGATTTAAAGATTGTCCTAAAATATGTTTTGTATTAAATGCTTTCCAAAGACTGTCTATTACACATATTGTTTAAGGCACTGAAAAGAAGTTGATGCCACATAGTGGGAAGTATGGGGAATTTCATCACATAAATAATGAGTCAAGGTAAGGGCAAAAATGACATGAGCCATGGTCACTTTAGTGATGGTCTATTCCATTTGAAGCAATAAAAAAAGTCCCCTAAAATCCCTTTGAAATCTATAAAAGGAGAAAAAGAGAATCTCAGACTTGATTTATAACTGAAAGTTAAACCTGCTGTATTCATGTACAAAACACCTCCTGTATTAGGATAATTAATTATCCTGAAGAAATCAAGAGAAGAAGGTGCTATCATGTCAAAGCAAGAGTAGGTGCTCAGTTTTCTACAGAAAAGACAAGCTGTCCATTTGGCATGTCCATTTTTTATTTCCGTGATAAGGAAGTGGTCAGCTAATTGTCCTGCTTTTTGTCACCCAGCACATTTTTGGTGCAAAAGTATACATGTTAGGAAATAGTCTTGCATACAGCAATCCTTAGCAGAGCCAGGAGTATAGCTGAACAAGCAGTCTTTGTCACACGTTGAAAGGGTTTGCTAAATGAGTAGGAAATGCCACTTTGAGCTTGAGAGCTTAAATTATTTAGTTGAAAAGATGAGTTTACAGGGCCTTGAAGCAAAGCGGCATGAGCAGCTTGGACTTGGTACTGAAACTCATCAGGGTCCAAGGATACTCTAAAATCCAGCTCTTGTGGCAGTGGCACAGAACTGCTGCAAGAAAATTTTATTGCCTCTGCCTCACCTTCCTGCTGTGCAGCACCCTTAGTTCTGTCTCCTGCCACCTTCTCTACATACACGAAAGAGAGCAGGCAACAGGCAGCACACGTGGCCAAGTGCTGGAGGTTTTGGTTTCATCGTTTATAATACAAGAATAATTCCTGGGAGATCCGAGATAATCTGTGGTATTACTGTTACTGTGGGGAGGTAGACACTCATACCTGTTAAATAAAAGGGGGTATGAATATTATATGCTGATGATTAAATGTAAAAGTGGCTTAAACCTGATATGGAGAATTTGCCCCTCAGCACATAGAAGAAATTTCGTGAAAGACTATAAAATACAGGATTGCAAACAGTTCTTTAATGTTTAGGAAAAAAAAAAAGAAACACCATACCCAGAAAAAAATTGCACTCTACTCTCTGATTCCATTGGAGAAGTACTAATAGCTTTCCCAATTATTTTTTGCTTTTATCTGTGTAATAAATTTCAATTTGTATTTGGTTCCTTCTTCCCATCTCTGCACACAGCAATATTATTGACAGTGCTCATCCAGAAGAAAGAGGTTCTAACCTGAAATTAATAATTTTTGGTTGATTCTCTATGTTCCTTATTTAATGTCTCATTCTTTAAAGACATTTAATAGCCAAGAAATCAAACCTAGATATAAATTCCCTCTCTAGTAGCAGACTTCATTAAAAGCTCCTAATAGGACTAGGTTCTGACCATTTTAGTCAGTAAAAATGAAATAAATTTAAAATGAAGTTGTAGCTTAAAGAAGAGAGAAGTAGAAACTACCAGTTAAACACAAGGATATGGTTTTGTACTAAGTGTTGACGTCTCATGTTCAATTTCTTTCTCTTTGCTGTTGCACAAAGAATAACACCATGGAAGCAAAAACACAGAGGAATAATATTTAGCCAAGATACCATCATAACAGGGGTTACTATAGATAAGCTTTAATTTATTTCTTAAAAATGTATCTTTTTAAAAGAAACCTACTTCTTCTTTAATAATTCCAAAATCAAGCATATTTGCCCTCAAAATAGGGATTAATGTACTGATTTCTTGCTTGCAAAACACATTTTCCAAAAGGCTTTTATTGTAAGATGTCAAGAAATGTACCGTAAAGTTTATTGGCATTGTTTTTTATGCTGAATCATTTTTAAATATATGATTTACAAGATTTTACTTAAATGAGTAAGAAATTATTCTCTAAAGATATATTTTGCACTGACAAGACATGATAATACTGTTTTACTGCAGTAGGACTCAGTTTTTGCTAGGGTTATACTGTGCCCTGCTCTCAAATCATCCCAGTAAAAAAATTGATAGATGTCTGTAATGATGGGTGAAATTCTTTTCTTATCTCAGTTTCACAGAACAATTACAGTTTTTCATATTGAGCATTCAGGCATAGGTTGTTCTACTGTATGCTCTAAAAAAGTACTACTGTCCATTAAACTGCATGTTTAATAAATATATTGTCCCTTTGAGCCTCAGAGGCCAGATTCTTAGGGGACAGATGCACTGTGCTCTAAAGTTGTCTTTGAAAAAAGTCCCCTCTCCATTCTTGCCCTGCAATGGTCTACTGAGTAACAATCAGGAATTGTGTAAATGTATCAGTTTTAGGGCAAACTTTGTCATCATCCTGAGAAAAGAATGGTGTCAGATCCATAAATATACTTAGGAATATAACTGCTTTTGGAAACTAACTTTACCTGCTAAGGCATATTTATATGTTATATTAACATTAATAACATTGTTGCTCTTGGTTGGCTGTGGATTTGGATCTGGATTTGTTTCGATTAAAAAGACACTGCAGCAGATGGGAACGTTCTTGACGCAGGAAGGAATCTGCTGCCTCTTGTAAGAAGATGTTTACATAGTCTTTAATAATATAGTGACAATGAATACTTCAAATAGTGGTGCAAATGGCAGGATACAGGATTTCCTGAGCTAGTCAGCTAGTGGGTAAGTATGGCAAACATTGCAGTTGTTTTCCTCTCTACTTCTGACAATTGAAAAAAATGATTTTCAAGTCTGAGGTATTGAATTATATTATTGTTGCCATTCTTTTTCTGGGGGAAGGATAATTAAGGTTGTTTCTACTGTCATAATGAAAACTTCTGAGAAAATAACCATGTAAAAAGCTAGGCAAGCCTTGGAAATGCTTTCCACTTAAAACTTTTCCATTGAAACAGATGAAACAGTAAGCCCCATAATTGAAGTAACTTCTTGCCCTCTAGAGAGAGGGTGATTCTTGCAGGTCAAAACAGGGGTTACTGGTAGGTCAGCTGAGATAGCCATTACTGCAGCTATCTGCACAGTGTTTAGGCTTTAAGTAAAACAGAGATTTTATAATGTGGAACTGCTGGTTCCTGGTTGACTTTCATTAAGAAAAGGACAGCTTATTAAGCCCAAAATCACTGAGGAAAAACATTAAACCCTGTCTCTAAACAGAAGCTGTGTTAGGTTAGGTAAAACCGGTTTTGGTACTTTTCTAGTTATAGTATAATAAACCTGTTTAAACAACACTACCATCCAGAGCCATCATTTAACTACTTTTTTGACCCAGTCACTGTTGTTTTGCATTTCTATCTTATTTCATTTGATATTTTCATAGCATACTATATTCAAACCAGTGTTCCTTGTCAGGTAGGAAATTAATTAATTGAAAGCACAAATATTTGCTTTATGAAAATAAATGGCCACTAAATTCAAAGTAAGATTGGTTGACTAGAACTTATATGGATGTTGTACAATCTAGTGTGAAAGCTCCTGAAAACCCAACATAACACTTTATTGTGTTGCATTTAAAAAATTAATATATATTAATTCAATTAATAATTATGGCACACCCTCCTAAACTCTCCTAAAATTATTTGCATATAGTGCTATAATGGGAATTGAAAACTGGAAAAAACTGTGGATTTTTTTTTTATTTCAGGCTCAACTGTGAAAAAAGGAAATAAAATTATTTATTATATGTAACAGCTATAGTTCTGAAATGTCTTCTACTAGAAATTAATCAGATGTAAATTTTGAGAACTCAGGGCATTTTTTTTTAATGTAAGAAGTGTCACACCTTAATCTCAGATGAGACAGATACACTACCTGCTTTCTGAATTTCATGAATAAAAACACAAATATGCTCCCAGACAGGAGCTGCAGAATACTCTAAACTGTGCTTGACCTGGACACTTGGAGAAACATAGCTCCAGGATAAATTCCAGCATGCCCTGGCAGGTAAGTAAAGATTCAGCCTGGAAGAAGAATGTGGATCTGTGTGTTTGTTCTGAAATTTAGCTTACCTCAGTGTTCAAGACATTTCCAACCCAGACACATCTATTCTCCAGTTACCGTGTGTTTTGATTAACAAAGGTTCTTTTCTGCTTCCCAAAGCTGGCTTTTCTATTCTGATGAGTTATCAGAGGTCCATTTTATATAACAACTGGCAGCTTCAGTTGGCTTGAGCTGATTGCTTGTTTATTCTATATCACGGAAACTGCTGTCAAGGAAATACAAAATAATAATAATAATAATCAGGAATCAATAATACCATCAGGACCTTGAAACACCCAGTTTGGTTCCCTGCTATTTTATGGTTAAGCTGCAGAACTGCCTGTTAAAGAACCTTGTTAAGGAACCTGCTGCTTCTTGATGGGGAATGGCTTTGTGACTATTAACTTGCCCTCTCTTAATCAGATAAACTGGTCTGAAACACAGCCTTTTCCTTTTCACAGATGTCTCCTACTTTCTGCTCTCAAGAGTTCTGCACAGCACAGAGCCATTTTTCATGTTATAAGAATAGAAACTTTGGCTGACTTGTGTTTCTTGTCAACCATTCATAGAACAGACCTTAGGGGGAAAGAGGTAAAATATCTACGAAATTAATGTAAAAAATAACAGAAAAAAATCCTAATTCAAAAGTTAGTGAATAAAAAGAGAAAAGGTCTCTTAGTTAATTTATGTTATTTCCACCTTTATCTCAGAAGTCACAGGAAATAGTTCAGGAAAGGCTCAGTTTTGTGCTTAGGGAAAGCTATGGTACACTTGCTCATTGAAATATCACGTCTCTGTTCTCTCTTCTCTTCCCATTTTCAATTACATCCTTGAAATTGGAGTAAACTTTCCTCACTCAGAAGAACTAACATTTCTGCTGAAACAAATCTCTTAATCATAAGTTTAATAAAAAAGTGAATTCTCAGGAAACTACTGGGGTAAATTACAGTAATGCAACTGCTACAAATCAGATTATGATATAAATTCTGTTCTAGAGAAATACCTCAATTCTGGCTCAATGAAGTGAATAATAGTATTACAGTTAGAAATTGTCATTGTCATTGTAATTCTCCTTCATGACGTCACTGATACACACATCACATTTTATTTCCATTTCACAAGGTCATTTTTCCAGATACTGCCTCTTGTAGTCAAACCAGTATTTTCTATATACAGAAAGAATCATTATTTTCTACATATACAAAGGAATTCAAATGAGACATAAGGAGGAGTGCATATACTAGGTAGCACAAAATTAAGAACTCTGATTTTAAAGAGATTCTCAAAAATTGTAATAATTACTAGACCTAAGTAACTTTGTCAAGCTTCTTGGATTTCACCCCATTTATAAAAAACGAACAAAGAGAAAGAACCAAACCAGACACCCAAAGCATAAAACATTCTGTACCCAATGTTTATGCAGAGTAATTCACAAGTTCTAACTGGATTCCCCCAGAACAGCATTTGGTTTTGAGCTACACTTTTACAATGGTAATATTGCGATGGAAAAGTAATAAAATTGCTTCATTATAATTTTGATGTCTATCTGTCTTTCTCATGGATTAAATTATGATTTCCTCTGATGTAATCAGTCAAATACGTGTGGAAGGGTGAATAGATACCTTTACATAGCACTCTCTGGAGCCACACAGGGAACTCTACAGGCAAGGTCTGGTTTGTCTCTGTTACGTGCATCTGAAGGTCATTCAAGGATGTTTCATCAGTTCAGTTATGATCCAGCTTTGTTCCATCTATACAATGATTATATTGGGATTACCAGTCCCTTGTTATATTCATAGACAAATGTAAAAATTAGACATGAAAGTTCATAGGATTAAAGGACCATTCTGACTGTACAAACAATGAATGTTGATTTGATTTGATTTGATAAGGTATCCAATTCAACAGGGAAATTGAGAACTCTGAATGCTAGTATTTGGGCAAGAAGTCACCTCACCTGTGAAACTGTATTTTAGCTTAAAACATCACAGAAATATTCTCTCTCTCAAAATCCAGTTTATAGTATGTGTGGGCTTAGAGTGATGTAATCCTCAGGATCTTTCAGTGAAAGGCAAATACATTAGGGGATTTTTAAAAATTCTTCTTATAATTTTACTAACCAAAAACACCAAACAAACTGGACAACAAACCCCTTGTTTTTAATTGACAAAAAACTTAAAGCTGTTACTAGTCATCAGAAAAGCGCATATCATATTGGTTGAGTTTTTGTAACGGCACAGTTTTTGAACTGTTGTTTTTTTCACCACAGGTAGCCATGAAATTAATTAGGAAAAACAAGCTTACATCTGTCAGAGAGCTTATATTTTCCATCTAGGGTTTAAACACAAAAAATAGAGCATTACATTTCTGCCTCCCTGCTTCCTGCTCCCCCAAAGTGGAAACAATGCATATTGAAAGGTGTATGTTAGGACTACTAGGTCTGATGTAACAAAGTGCTCTGTGTATATATATCAAATTACTGGAACAGAAGACTATGCAACAGTCTCATCTGGGTATCCAAACACCCAGTCACATGGAATTAGAGGACACCTGAAACATACATATTCCTTAACCTACATGATTTGTTTCCTCTGTCCTTAAGACTAGGTTATTCTGTTCCTCAGACTCATAACATATTGTATAATGAGGATTGGAAACGTCAGGAAAATTTTTGAGGATCTCAGAAAACATATGTTATACATTTGCAAAGTAATATTAAAAAAAATATTGGGAAAGGTACTGTAGTATAACTTTCAAAAATTAAGAACCAGTAATATATCCACAAGACCAGTATAAATTCCTTGAATGTACTTTGATGGAGTTGCTTTGACAGATGATTTTTCTGAAGTTATAAAAAACCCAAAATAGGCTTTGGTTAAATTTATCTCTAGCATGATTGCCTGAAATCAGTGGTTTGTTTATAGATGTAGAGCCAGATTCTTTATTGATGCTAAGCCTTTACAAATATTTTGAAGTCATTAGGAGTGTTTGGATCCAACTAGTTATATATGTAGTTTTTGCACAGGGCTATCAGTGGTGACAGCCAGATACTGCTCATGAACTGTGGAAATGCTACACCTGCAGGACATACAGAAAATTGCAGAGGTTTTTAATGAGGAATAAGTGACACCTTGTGAGAAGTATCTCAGCAACTTCTAGAACTCCTCTTGAGTTATGGATATTTTTGTAATTATTGAATTCCTTATTTGTATGTTGTTTAGCCTATTTATTTTATAAAAATATTAACTGCAGCCATGAAACTCTTCTCTAAAAGAAAAAGAACCTTTTACCGGACTCTGGTAAAAAGAAGCTGGGTGGAACATACAGTGTGAGACAGAGATAGTACAGATGATGCTTGTTTGGAGAGAAACAAAGTATAGTTCTAGTTTATTGTTCTGTTAAACATGGTATTTACTAAGTTTATGCATTTTCCATTTTTAAAACTGAATGATATGTTACTGACTTAATGCCACTAACTGACCTTTGGAAACTATGGAATAAAATGATATATTTGATATCCCTTCAATGTAAGTTTTCCCAAACTAAGTGACAGACATTGAAAGATGTAGTAAGATCAGAAAAAAATATAATGATTAACAGAGTAATAAAGCAACATTAAGTGAAAAGGTTGTTCTATTAAATACCAAGCTCTCCTGTGGTTTGGCTCTAGGGGTAATCCCCACGTTGTGTGTGCATGTATCCATGGTCAGGGCTGTCATGCTTCACTTCTGAGGATTTCATCCTATGATTTGCACTTTTGTCTCAAGAAAATTTCCTATGACATTTTGATTTGGTGAAGAAACACATCCCCAGCCTCTCTGCTTGGCTTGTGCCCTGCCTCCAGCTCCCCACAGCCCTGCCGAGGCCACCCATGGGTCCTGATGAGCTTAGCCCACCTGTGGACCAACATCCCAGCCTGGCCTTGGCCAGGCCCATCTGAGATGCCCAGTGCCCAGGGCTGGGGCTACTCCCAGCTGCCCTGCTCCTGTCTGGGCATCGGTCAGGCTGGGTGGGTACCGTGATGGGCCCCAGCTCCCGGTCCCTGAGGCAGCAGCTGCTGGTGCTGTGCCCTGCCAGTGCCTGTGTAACACAGCTGGATCCAGCCCCTCTGCAGCCATGAGAAGGAGAGCTGTGGGCAGGGCTTTCCTTCTGGGTTGCTGGCACTGGTGTGACCTCCAGCTCTCCAACTGGCTGCCTCTGCAGCTGGGAAAGTGGAGGGTGCTCCTTTCCTTAGCTTGCAAAACAGCTTCTAATCTGCAGTTACCAGAGAAATGATGGTCATTCAAGGGTGTGAAAATTGTATGTGAATACCAGTAGAATAACAGAGTACCATTGTTGCAGGAACATGATGGATATGAGCAATTTTGTACTGCGTTCTGCAGTTTTATAAACTCTGTTTTAATATAGCTTTATACACACTGTAAACTGTAATTGTTAAGATGGCTGCGAGCCTCTTAGCTAGAACAAAGGGAACATAGTGCCAAGAAGAAGGCAGGGTTTGATAAGGTAAATAATTATCTCATTCTGACCACATACCTGTTATACACCAATTAAAAGTGTATTTGTAATGTATGTTTACATCTGGACAGAACACTGTAATCAACTGTATGCATCTGGTCACGGGACACTGTGTGAAGACACTATAAAAAGGCACAATTCTTTTCATAAAGCTGACATTTTGCTAATCTTTTAAATTGTATGCATTTGTACCCTGAGTCCCTCCGTCAATATAAACAATGATTTTCACTAAGCCCAAATGAAGTTAATTAGTCCCAGGAAACCTATGAAGAGTCTGGAGAAGCTGGGACAGAGCCTTTGTGAAATTATAAACCCATTGACTCTGTTTTCATTTGTGAGGGTAAGTGAGTACATTATATGGATTTCTAAAGACTTTAAATCAGCTAAATCCCTGATACTATCAAACATGATTCTTGGCTGTCCTGCACAGGACCAGGACTTGGACTCAATGATCCTGATCGGTCCCTTCCAACTCAGCATATTCTATGATACTATTTGGAATTTACTCTGTGTTTTAACTTCATCATTTTCTGTTGTGCGTGACTCCTTCCTAATCCTCTGCTCTGCCTTCTGTGTCTGTTTCTGTTCTCTCTCATCTCCTCTTTCACAGGAGGCATAATGCTTTTTTTCCACAGCATGATTCAAAATTTGAAGCCAAAATTTGCATTTGTTTTTTGTTTCCCCGCTCCAAGCACTTCATTCTACAACTGGCTGTTTGTTCAAATACATAACATCATAGAATCACAGATCTTAAACTTTTCCTTATCTTATTATATATTTTTCACTCTCCAGAGCACTATGAAGGAGTTTCACACCTTTGCTTTTCTCTTGCAAGGTGTATGGTACCTGATTGTCAAGCTCAACATTGCTGTCAGAAGTCCTCTTTGCTTCCTGTGGCACTCCACTACTGCTACGGCCAAGAGTAGGAGCACTACAAGATGAGATCCAAGTCCACATGGCTGAGAGTAGTTTCTGAAGGTTACAAACATCAGTCTCATAATGAAAGTAAGATATATGATGTCATAAAAAAAAATAAGTAAATATCTAAAGCTAAAATTTGATGTTTAGTTCCGTCCCTGAAAAGCAGTATTTCTTCCTGGTAAAATCAGAAGACTGTTGAAAACCCTTTTTGTTACCTGCTAGTGAACTCAAATAGCAAGCATGTAGATTTAAAAACCTTTCAGTCCTCAAATAAACCCAAGAAAAATTAAGCAAGTGGCCTTTTTCATCACAGCATTGTTATTCAGACCCATATTTCTCCAGTAGGAATGTAGCAAACCAAAACTGAGCTCATGCTTGTCGTTGAATGATTTCACTGGGCTTTTTGATATGAAGCTTTTGCTTTGGGAATATCAAGAGCATGCTGTGCTGTGGTTTGAGAAGATGCAGTCTCCTCTATTGTTGAAAGTTTTCTAAATGTATGCCTAAAATAAGGATGAAATTCCTATCAAAATTTTCACAGGCCCAAAATGCTTCTGTGGCTCCAGCTGGGAGTAAGGATACAAGCAGAAGTGTTTGCTCTTACTTTGTATATTCTGGATCAGAATACAGAAAGATATTAAGTTTGTCCAAGAAACAGTGGGTGTTAAGTTTTATCAGTTTTCACAGATAATTTTAGACCTGAAACAGTAACCAAGAAAGCAAAGCTTGAACATTTGGGTTGATTCAACAGAGAATAAATTAAATTCATTGTTTATAAAAAATGTCTGTGATGCAGGGAAATATTTAATCCTTTGAAAAAGAAATTAAAAGAGAAATAAAAATCCAAGAAAAACTTAAAGCTGTGACTATTTGTGAGCACATTAAGATGCTCATTGAAATATTGAGCCCGTAATATGTTTTTTGTCTTTAAGGGAAAGTAAGTTATCAAATGTTATGTGTGTATGTATAAAAATAAATGGCCAGTCTTCGCGAACGAAGAACCGGGGAAGGTCTTTACACCTTCCAGCCTGCGCATTGGATTTTT
>JAWMRA010000130.1:43328332-43361668 GCA_035584735.1 Pseudotriccus pelzelni
CACTTGGTCTGTTCAGCCTGGAGAAGAGGAGACTGAGGGGAGACCTCATTGCAGTTACAACTTCCTTGTGAGGGGAAAAGGAGGAGCAGACACTGGTCTCTTCTCTGTGGTTACCAGTGAGAGGACCCAAGGGAATGGCCTGAAATTGTGTCAGGGAGGGTTTAGGTTGGATGTTAGGAAAAGGTTCTTCATCCAGTGGGTGGTTGAGCACTGGAACAGGCTCCCAAGGGAGGTGGTCATAGCACCAAGCCTGACAGAGTTCAAGAAGTATTTGGATGATACTCTCAGGCACATGGTGTGATTCTTAGGGATTGGTCCTATGCAGGGCTAAGAGCTGGACTTGAGGATCCCTGTGGGCCCCTTCCAACTCAACATATTTTCTGATTCTGTGAAATTGTGCAAGTTATAAAAGCAGAATCCAGATTTAGTTGTGCTGATCACATCAGGCCAGCTTATGGAGTTGTGGAAGCAGATGTTGCTTTATTTCACTGAGTAGACCTGAATATGGTCTCCAAGGGTCTAGATGCTGATTAATCACTTTTTATTTACTCAAGCATAAAATTTTGTTTCTCTGTTTTTTGAGGTTAAAATAGAATGAGGGCTTACCAAAACAATGTATCTTGATGAAATAATCTTTGACCTAATCTATGTCATAGGGAGAATAGTGAAGTTAGAAAAGGCAGACATCAAGGACTTACTACTCATTTCCAGTGCTGTTTTAAGACTAAATCTGGCAGGTTTTTGAATGTTGGCTTTTTTTTTAATCTTACCTAAACAAAGACCTTTTTTATGCTAGTACTATTTGAGCAATATTTAGTGGCAAATAATTTATGTAATTTTGTAACTGGATAGTGTTCTTGAAAGCATAATGTTAATAATCTGAAGCCTACTAAATGTGGTGAACAAAGAACACTTTTAATTGTCAGGCACATATGTACAGTAAAAATGTGCCTATTAATTGAGGAAAGCAAATGTCTCTGTGTGTTTTTAATAGAAACATTATGCTTTTTGCTTATTAGTGCCACTTTCTGTGAACAAATACGAAGATTAAATAAGCAGTAAATGTAAAATTTCAGAGTGCTTCGCTCAAAAACTCAGCATTTTACTAATTACTCTAAGGCATTCTGCAGATCATACACTCTCATCAGTGAACATCAGTGGCTTACTGCCACAGAGATATGCTGGGACATTGTCCGTGAAGAGAATTAAGGGAACTAAAACTAGCCTGATAAGTGAAGGTAGGAATAATGAAATCAAATTGATTGACTCACACCTTATTTGAAAGTTTCTCTTATTTTGGGGTCAACATTTCTGTTGTGTGCTGGTAAAAGGAGCAAGCCCAGCACAATTGTTTTTGTCACGGAAGCGTGCCCTTCACATGCCTCTGCTCCATTGCTTCCCATAGCCAGGCATTCCTCACATCCTCTACACACATATGAAGTAGTTCTAGTTATACTGCTCCCATTTCATAGCAGTGCTTAACTGAACAGGTAATTTTACCTCTTTGAAGATGAATGTTTTATTTCTGTCTTTTAATGGAACTTTCAAGCATGAAGGATGCTTGCCATAAGTTGATGTTTGTGCTCAGATATTTGCAAATTTTTTAAAGCAGTTTTTGCAACAAGAAAAGATTGTATTTGTCTCCAGTTGGGCTCCTTTTCTCGTGTAACATTCCTCAGTGCAGTGTAATAGTAAAGAGGGTGATACTGTTCAAATTTCTTTTCTGAACCTCTAGAAATGCATATTAAGACAGAGATTAATATTTAAAAAGTCTAGCTTCTTTCCAGGAGAACTTATTACTTTGAAAAGCAAACAGATCTCTGTTGCAGAACTCTCTCTAAATAACATCACAGTTTAAAGGTAAAACCTGGAAAGACTTGTTTCTGAAAACTTTACCCATAATGAATAATAATCAGCTATCTAAAGTAATAGGTAATCTTTTCTCAGGACAAATAGGTCTCTCTTAAATTTTTTTAGAGGCTACAATAACACATTTGCTCATTAAAATAACATTTTATGTTGAACATGCAGGATTAGTTTAATGGAGGGAAAAATTCCTTTTCAAAGAAAAGTTAGCTTTATTAAAACTGTGAGATGTTTTGAAGGCAGAAGTAGGCAAAAAGTACATTATTAGAAAATATTTTGATCCTAATAAGTTTGTCTTGTTTTAACAGAAAAACTTAATGCTTCAATGCCATTAACAGGAAAAACAAGTTGTGACAGAGAGAATTCATTATTTTTCCTAAAGTCACTGTATTTTTAAAGGAAATATCTTTATTGTCTTTCTCTTTAGGGGTGAAAAATATAACTCTAAGTGTTTTCCTACATCAAATAGTCCAGACAATCTTTAATCAAAAGAAAATATATAGGGAAAATGTGCTTTATATAAATGCACTGTATTTAATAACTATGAAAGGGAGAGCTTTTTCTTTGAGCTTGCCAACACTTTTAGTAAGGATTTAATCTGGAAGTTCAAGTAAATAATTAAATGGGAACCACTGACACCCACTTTTAAAATGTTTTTAAGTTAGTGTCCTCTAATCTCTGCAGTGCAGCCAAGGCTTTATCTTGTCTGCTTTATATAACTCGTTTCTGCCGCCTGTATTCAGCTGGAAAATTCAGAGCCAAATTTCATAGTCTATCCCCTTGCCTTCTTACACAAGGCTGTGACAGTGACAAGTGTTTGGTGGCTCTGTTCACTGTCTGAAGAATATACTGGCATCAGACTCCTCAATGAGTCACATAGCTGTGCTCCTCACACTTTGGCTGCTGGGAGCCCAGATTTCAAAGGGTTCAAAGGAACAGGACTGTATCCTCTCACAGTGCGAATGTTGGCTCTGACAGCCTTGCATACTGGCATGACGATGCTTATTTCTTCTATGTTGTTACTACCGCTAAGATGGAGAATAACAGAACAGGCCATTGCAAGACAGAACTGCTTACACTGAAGAAAAACAGTGTATTTTAACTTTGTACAGTGCTGACACTTGCAGAGCTTTCATTTAGATTGTAATACATTTATGTAGTATTATGGTCATATTTATAAGGTTTGTTTGATTTTGATTTCCCTTGTCCCTGTGTGGTCATTAGCCTCCTCTTGCCTGTGAAGTTCTTAACCACACAGTATAAATAACCTTTTCAGTTATGTCTGTGTGGGACAGTGACATGTAGTAGATGGTTAGGAAAATTGTGAAGAAAAATGGCATTTTGGAATGATCCTAAGCATGTCTTTCACGGACAAGTATCACTCCGCAGATAGTAGATTGCTCTTGCTTATGACAGAGATTATTAATTAATTAATTAATTTAGTGGAGTTTTTTATCTCATAGGAATGTCATCACCAAAACTTTGAGTAAAGGAATGTGAGAAGAAAGGAAATATTCATTTGATGACTGTGACAATTTCATTCCTTTTATGAGTAGAGAGCAATGATGAAGTAATTTCCCTTTTCTTGTCATTAAAATGTTCTGAGCTTCTGCCCAAAATCAAAGTTATCTTTTCTGTTTTATTTTCTCCTCCCCTCTACATCTGCTATTATACTATAACAGCTGACTTTGAATCAGGGTCTTCTACTTACTGAATGAGTAAAAAACATTTTGATCAAAACATAAGGCAGGGAGGTGGCACTCAGAAACATTTCTGTGGCAGGAAGCGTTTCCAATAGTTGTCCAATTCTAGGATTCTGGTAGGAAAACCTGGAAAGTAAAAATAGACCAAAAATCTGTAATGCTGTTTACATGCAATTAATTTCATAATAGTACATTCTCAATTATTTTTCTTGTCTATCTTATTTTTTTAATTCCATGTTATTTCATAAAGAGAAAAAAACCAAAAAGTCCTATGGAAAATAATTTTCTACCTGATTGTATTGCCCATATGAAACTTTTCTGTACTAAATATCAGTAGTTTTCTTGATAGACAACCAGGAAAGTAAAAGTCTTTTGCCTTAAGGAGATGTGAGCATGCTGTCCAGATAGGGACAGCAATATTATGTGATTTTAGAGAAGCTGCAGAGACAAATTAGTGAGAATTAGAGACATTAGTGTATGTTTGTGTATGAATTAACCCCACACAGACTTCATGTAAATGAGACATATTTATTGGTATACATATGATTTTTTTTTTTTAATAGATGTATATTGTATGCTGGTAACTGGCAGAATTCCAATATGAATAATGTCACTTTTCGTTGCTTGCTTTTATGTCTTTCTGTTATTTGTTTAAATCTGTGTGCTATTTACTCTCTTCCCCTTTGACTTGAATTTTAGAAAGGCAGATGACAGAAAATTCTCAAGACTCTTGGAGAATTTCCTGTTAAACATAATTTCCTGTTAGACATCATCCACATCTGCCAGACTGTACTTCACAACTACTCTGGTGTTTAACTCTATAAGACATTTTCTGAATAATTAATATACTTAATGAATTCTGAGCTACAGGACTCTTATAACTGTTCACGTGTGGCTCTGCTGGTGACAAAAGGGGCAATGTGCTGTCAGTTCCTGAGGGTTGTTATGTAGACGTTGCTATGATACAACTCCTTTTTTCACATTGCTTATTTGTGACAGATCTCTGACTTCACTTTGAAGCAAGATTGCAAGCTGACAGAATAAGTGACTTTTAAAAAGTGGGCCGTTTCTGGTTGATTTCAATTTTAAAAAGATATGCCTGCTGCTGTTGGGAATTATGCATATTTGTATATACGAAAATTCTAGAAACTCATCAACAATGGGTTGTACTGGATATTATTTTTTATTAAAATGATTTCACTTAGAAGAAAATAAGTCTTCCGGACATTTCTCTGTTTTACTCTTTTCTTGATCCTACAACACGAACGTGGCCTCATGTTGAACAAATCAACTGCAATTTCTGTCTTCAGACTAAAATAACTTGCAAAAACTTAATAAATCATGAACTGCCACAATAGCAAGCAGGCTAGTCTTGTCTGAAACTTCTCTCTATTGGCCCATATATAGAAACATGTTTTCTTCATCAATCAGCAATTATAATTAATTCAGGGAATATTCCTGCGAGCCTCTAGTTTGTAAAAGCTTCGGTGGGAAAGAGCGGAAGACAAAGACTAGGAAGCTCAAAACATCTTTTTTTTTTTACAAATGAAAGCAGTGTGCTGATTAAAAAGCAATGCAGTTCATTTCCAATGTATTTGTAGGAATACAAATTGAGGAATTGAAGAACTGTAGGAATACAAATTAAAGAATTGAGGAATTTCTGGTAATAATGTGGCATTTCAAATTTTCAGTTCTCTAAAGTTTTACTGCTTATGTCTCAGAATTTACTTCTTGCTCTCACTTTATTTTTTCTCCCCTTCAAAAGACTTACAAAAATAATGGCAGTGTGTTGTAAGTGGATGGACAAAAGTAACTTTTAAATATCTTAAGTTAATTTTACATTTATTTGATAATCATATGCATTTTTTCAGTAACATATTTGTAAATATTGCTGCTCAAGTCTGGATTGGCTAACAGGCATCTTCATTGTCTTTCACATGCTGTCATTTGTCTTTCGTAATAACAATTTTCAGCTGTTGTATTTGTTTAAAAAAATCCTGCTGTTTCACAGCAATATGGTCTCTGTTTCCCTACTGACTGAAATACCAGCCTTTTCTCTGACTGAAATATTTGTTAAATTATGTATTTATTTTGAAACAGCTTATTTTCTTCTTTAGTTACGAAATAAAAATTGGTAAAGTAAATCAGAAAAGAAAAGAAATTGCAAATGCCACAGTATACTTGAGAATAATGTGTTTTTTAAAGTTTGTTGTGTTCAACTGCACTCGTGTGACTAGGAGGGTCAATGGAAACAAGTTCCCCATTATTGAAAGTTAAACCTTCTTCCACACTTATACTACAGTTAAAACCTCTATAGTTTCAAGTAATTTCTAAGGTCTGGATTTTTTTTTTTTTTTACTTGCTATTCCTTCATCTGTGCTAATCATCCTTTAGTCTTGAACTACCCCCAAACAAGTGGGTCTGGATTTAACTGTAGAGCTAAAGGTGACTAAATCATCATAGGGCTCCTCCTTTAAGACTTTTCCGGAGATGGTAATTTGAATATCTATTATCTGTTTGTCCCTAAGCAGGTTCACTGTCAGCAAGTATTTAAATTAGAAAAATAGAGGAACTGAAGGCTACAGTAAAAAAAAAAAAGCTGCTGTTTCAGTGGTAAAGGGGTAAAGATTCAGTGGTAAAGGAGTAAAGATTTCACCTAGAGAAATTGTCCTTAAAGAAAATGCAGTCAGATTGGATTTGTGTTGAAAAACACACATGCACAAGGGAAAATGATTATTTCATTCCTGAGAGTGGAAGGAGAAGAAGAGGCTATTATCTATGCTGCTGATGGGGAGGAGTTTACAATGTAAGATAATGGAAGTTTTCCTGTTGTTGGTTTTGGGTTTTTGAAAGTCTTTCAGTGTACAGAAATATATATTTAAAATTGTCAGTTATGTAACAGTCCTCTGATTTTGTTCCTTGAGAGCTGATGACTTGCATCTTCTACTGAATTTTTTGGTCTTCATCTCAGAAAAAGCTTATCCAGCAGATGCAAGAGGCAAAAATTACATAAGTTTTACAATATAAACAGCAGTTAGTGACTTGTGATACATGTTTCTAGAATAATTCATAAGAAAATTGTACTGTAAGCTTAGAACAGTTGCATAAATCTGGTTTTGTTGTTTGAATTTTCATCAGGTTCAAGTTTCTTTCAGAAAAAAAGTCTGTTCAGGAGTTACAATACAATTTAAATTTTTTTTCAGATGTTCTGTTAGAGAAAAGAAAAAATAACTTTTTAAAAGAAATTGCCTGATATGTAGAAGAATCTGATGAAGCAGAATGCTTTATAATTGTAGTTTGATTAATTCAACATATCTAGTCCAGTAGAGGGAGCTGGAATGCCGTTCTACTTTGTGTTTATACTAGCGATAGCTGTTTATCTAACAAAATTATATTTAATTTCAAGGTGGTTTTTATCTTTAGCACGCCAAATTATTTTCTTAAGAATTGTCTTTTAGAACAACTAGACAGTCAGAGTTGGCTTTGTTTTACCTTTTCTGTTGTTTCTATATCACAGAAGGGGTAAGGCTGGAAGGGACCACAGTAGCTCATTTGGTCCAACTTCTCTGCTCAAGCATCCTAGAGCACCTTGTACAGGATTTTGTCCAGATGGTTCTTGAATATCTCCAGAGAGAGAGACTCCACAATTTCTCTGTTCAATCTGTTCCAGTGCTCAGTTAACTGCACAGCAAAGAAATATTTCAGGTGGAGCTTCCTGTGCATCAGTTTCTGTCTCTTGCCTCTTGCCCTATTGCTTGGCACCACCAAGAAGAGCCTGGCTCCATCCTCTTGACACCTCCCTCCAGATACTTACAGAAATTGATTAGGTCCCCTCTCAGTCGTCTCTTCTCGAGGCTGAACAGGCCCAGCTCTCTCAGCTTGTTCTCATCACTGAGGTGCTCCAGTCCCCTCTTCATCTCTGTAGCCCTCCCCTGGACTTGCTCCAGGAGTTCCATGTCTCTCTTGTCCTGAGAGGCCCAGAACTGGGTACAGCACTCCAAATGTGACCTCACTAGGCCTGAGTAGAGGTCTTGTTGCATTCTCAAATGCACCAATAATATGGGTTACACTGTAAGTTTGGTCTTAGTTGCAATCACAGATTCACCAGTAGTGCAGTTTACCATTTGAACATTTGAAGTCTGGTCGAGTTCAATAAGAGCTTTCATGAACACAGATTCACCAATAATGTGGTTTATTGGAACAACGGATTATAGTTTCTTTTACATCACCAGTGATAAATTCCCTAAACCCGCAAAACATAAGTGCATAGAGCGTGATGTACAAATGTTCTTGGGTATACTTTGATGTAGCTGGACAGGCTCCAATGTAGACCAGAGAGGTGTCCCTACTTTGGGGAGGAGAGAGGAGCAAGCCCATCAGCCTGTCTGTAAGGTGGTTTTATTCTCATCCTCTGCTACAGAGGATTTCAAATGCCAATTCATAGTTTTGGAAGAAGTGGAGCTGAACCTGTAGCCAAATATTCTGTTATAGCCATCATAAACAGGGAGGAGGGGAGGGAAAGCATGCAGTTTATGAGTAAATGAGGAACTAACAGAGAAAAATTAGAAAGCCCACAGGCCTTGCCCAAGGGCAGATCAGGACTGTGACACCTGAGGTTGTCTGGCCCCTGCCTGACAACCTATCAATGCCTCAGCATGCCATCATGCCCACAGAAATTCCTAAACCTCACGTCCATGGCATATATCTCATGGAAATCCCTTCATCACATATGCATATCTCATGGCTTTAGACCTCATTTCCTACAAGCGGTTGTTCAGTGACCACGTTTACTTGTTTACGTACGGTATCATCTTTCTAATGAAATGAGATTCTTGAGCTTCCAGGACAGCCCTGAGAGGGTAAAACCTCTTGTGCCCATGTAAACAGTCTCAAATGGGCACAGCCTTACAGAGCACGAGGCTACCACGTTACACTGTTTGGGATACTTTTAGGACTGTGTATTCATATAGGACAATACCTCCACAATCAAGTAGCAGCATGGGTTTCGCAGAGCTCTGGGAAACAAGCTATGAAGCCTTTCCTACAAAATGCTCCAACTAAAGATATTTGTTAAAAATATCTTTTCTATTCTCCTTCCATGCTCAAGGAATAAATATACCCAGAATCAAAGAGAGTTTTCTATCAGTTGTTTCTTCTGTCTTTGTTTATGCACTATAGTTGTGCTACCTCTCCGTGGAATAAGAAAACACATAAAACCTAGAAGGATGAATTAAAATGCAAGCAAGGAGAATTGACCACTCTTTTTAAAAATGGAAGAATTTTAATATCTGGCAGTTGGAAGCGTATGTGTTAGTTACATTTTACATACGCAACACCCAGACCACAAAATTGTTTTGTGTCTGCTCAGATGATCTTCTCAGACATACTGCTTTGGATGTAGACATGTCCTTTCCCACTATACTGCATCCTGTAAAGCTTATACCATGCTTTGTCTGCAATTAGAACCCAATCCTGTGCTGTTTTATACCCAAATATTCACAGGAAGTATTATAGATGAATCTGAATGAAAAGTTTTAGGTTGACAAGATATTATATTTATAGAGTGCTTTTAAGACACAAATTACCCCCATTTAGATATGAATGAAAGGAGAAGGTACGAAGTTATAAAAAACAGCAGTAATAATAATGCCCATTACAAAGTAGCCCAAGGAAAAAATTGTAGGGCAACAAAATCAGTCAGATAAAAAAAAAAAAAAGCAAGTAATCTTTGCCTTCTGTTTTTCTCCATAAGTCAAATAATTTCTTTATTCTTGCAAGGAGAGCAACTGCAGTAACTTATCCACTTTGGAAATTGAATATTATTAGCTAATTTATCTCCTAAAATTTAAAGTCATGATAGTTAGAAAAATTCATCTTGATTAAATCACATGAAGCATAAGCAAACTTAGCTCTTACAAAAGTCAGTCTGTCAATGCAAAATAATATCCATAAAAAAGGCAAGCATTTTTTCTAGTCAGTGGTATACTGAAGTAAACACAGATGTAACACAAAGGAAAGTTTTACTATGTTACTGAGGACTGATGATGCACCATCTCTTTTCCAAGTTTGAGACTTCTAGAGAAGCTCTTTAATACTATGTCACATCTCTCTGTCTCTCAGCATTGACAGCATCTCTGTTCTGAACTACATGGGCACAAAACCTGTCCAGAAGGACTGAAGAAATTTCCTCTGCATCATATCAGCCTTTCCTCCATGGCTGAGTATAGTGATATGATTACTGGAATGTTTCCTCCTCTCTCTCATGAATGTCAGACTTGAAGTACAGAAAGCCATGACAATACATGCAGGAAAGAAGCTATATACAGCCATTCTTATTCAATACTTTCAGCTACTGGAGATGATCAGATCACCAACCATTAACAAAAATCTCAATCTGAGCATATCTATTTTTTGGTTTTAATTTTTATTCTCAGATATCCACACCTCCACACTCCCCCAACTTTTTAACCAAGTCTAGGGCAACAGCACATGTGTGCAAGGACTATACTCATTTACTCATAGCCTGTCTCAAAGGGCTGGAGATGAATTACATTTCTTTGGCCACAAGATTTCCTCATATAACAATAAGTTTATGAAAGTTCAATAATATTATTAGGAGGATATTCTAATGTAGATTTTGTACATAATGCAATACTGAAATTTGTGTGATATTGTGTATACAGGGACATATAAATGCTTATGCTTCCATCTAAAATAGTCTATTGCAGAAAGAAAAGTCAATTCTTTATCTCTTGTAGTATAAATGCAATAAATTGCTTGGTTATAACCTGTCACTCAGTTGGTTGGAAAAGCATAATAATAAGATTTTTTGCCAATATATTCTGTTACAGAACGCGAACAATACACATTCTGTGTCTGTTGTCTACTAATTATTCTGGAACTTTGGTTTCTTCTTTCCCATTTGTGTTACTGTATCATTATTTATTCAAAACTTCAACCTCTTCAGTAAACAGTATTTTAAGAACTTTGGTTAAATACAAATGTTCTATATTCAAGTGCTTTTAAAATTGATTTATAAGGCCTTTCTTCCATAAGTAGTTAGAAAGCAAGGTTTTATGTCCAGTTTTCCATTGTTTGAAATCTAATAAGTTATTGAATTCAGGCTAAATAAAGGTCAAACAATGACTCATTGCTTTTGATGTGGAAAATGTTGCTCTTTGACTTTTTCTGTAATTGCTAAGAGCTTTTTGACATAAGTGATCATGGCATGAAGAATTGATGGCCATGTTTCTAATGGTTTAGGATTCATTTGTCAATAGTCCACAGAGTTTCAATGAATAAATTATCCAGTGTTTTTTGTATTCAGACTACCGTTCTGCAAAATAATGTTGCATTGCTTTATGTAATTGCATCTTTTATGTACTGTGTAATATCTCCTTATTTGTGTTGCTTGTTATGAAGTAGTAGAGAGAGGCTATAAATGAAAACGTAGATCACTGTACAGGGCACTCAGATATGAGTAACTTTATTTTTAATCAGAGCAGATCTAAAACTATGAAATCTCCAAATGGCTCTGTAGATGAAAACATGTGGAACATAGCATAACAGCAGAGTTAAAGTCCTTAGTACTTCTCCTAAAAAAGAAAGACCAGACTAAGGCAAGTTTGATCCCCTACTTTGGTCACAGCCTCCTCCCAAAATTTAAATTTGAGAGGTGTGCTAGATAGAGAATGGATTCTTCACTTGTCCTTTATTCTGTAGCTTCAACTCAATTTAATTACTCTATAAAAAAAAAAAAATCACAAACTTGGCCCACTTTCAGCTCTAGCATTGCAATTCTGCAGAGTGTCAGTAGGTCCAACATACCTCGCAGCATTCTCGATAGAAATGAGTCAGTAGAATTGTGTCTGGGTACCCTGTAAGTTAAATTCATATCTGTACTTACTCAGTAGCTCTGAAATGGAAGTAGTGAAATAAAAGAAAGATAACCCCGACTTTTAAGGTTTTACCTCGACATTGTTGCCAAATTTCCCAGATAACAAGTGTGCTTTGAAAAACACCAAATCAAAGACTACTTTCATGCCCACCTGTAGTCCTTGCAAGGCCCTCAACATCAAACTGTCCATGATAAAGTACCTACCACTGTAATAATATCACAGCAAAACAAGAGACCGAACAGTTCTCTCAACTTAAGAACTGAATTTGACAGATTATCACAGTGTCATATTAATTTCCCGCATTTTTGAAGCTTAAAGCATCCTAATATGAATTGCTGCAGACTAATAACCCTTAAATGGCAGGGAGGTTTACTAATTCTTGTCTTCTGTGAACTTAGTTGCCTGGATATCTCAGCCAATTCCCCCTCCCCACCCCAACACAGTGGGCAGTGGAAAAGTGAAAATTCCAGTATAGCTCCAAGAATAAGCAAAACCACGACATCACGTAGAAGCAAGCTGTTGCCCCTGCCAGTGCACAAGCTCCTTCAAGAGGGAAAGAACTCTACTTTTAAAATGTGCTTAATCCTGATTGTGAGGATTATCTTTTAGAAACCTGTCACCTGAGAAAACAAAATAAAAAAGTATGATGAAAAATATAAAAAGAGCACAAGTCTGTTATGACTTTAAGGTGGGCATAAAGTCCCTTTAGTTAAAATCATGACTGTTCATGGATTGTTTGCCAGATAAACAAATAGAAGAAACAAATTTATTGCTTCTATAATATACTGAAAAATCTCTAGTATTGCTTTTTATGCTTTATTCAATATGGCACTAGATTTCTGCAGGTTTGGTTTTTTTTTTTTTTGCTTAAGTGCTTAAAAAAATCACTGCATTGCATCATTCTTTTAAATGTCATTATGCAAAACTTAAGTGGCAAAAAACATTCTCACTTTTCTTAATGTGACCTCATCAGCTTCAATTGCTGACTAAGCTGTCTAAATTGTTGAGCCCTTTAGTGCAATAAGCTTTACAGTACCATGGGCTACCTTTTATTAATCTCTTTGCATCTTGTTTTGCACATCCTTTTAATCACTTATAAAAAACCCCAAACCAAAGTGAAAACCAATGAAAAAAAACCCCAAACTGAGGAGGCCTACATTTAACTCCAAGCACACAGGGGCAGCTTATGCTGTGGTCATAACCTTCTGAACCTTGAGGCTTTTTCCTCTTTCTTCAGGACTCCTTATGCATCTTTCTTATTTCCAGCCACACTCTTCCAGCTTCTGCCCACATTTTCATCTGCTGTTATCCCCTTTCTTCTCTTCCCTGACTGGTGCCTAAGTATCACCCCTTACCACCCATTCTTATCCTTCCTTTCTCCTGAACAACTGTGATTGCTTTCTTATCTTTATATTTTCCCCTCACACACGTGAGTCCTGCTCATTTGAGTCAGCCCAGTTTCCCTTCATGTGACTAATACTGACCCTTTAATATTTCCTGGGAATCAGGACAGTTCAGGGAATCAGAAAAAAAAATTTAGATATTCTAGATTTTTAAGGCTTTTAAGGAAATTTGCTATAATCTATAACTGATTTTCTTTTTTTATTTTTTTTTTAATGGACAACCTCCTCCCCCACCCCTCAGCATCTGTGCAGGCTGCATAACTTTTTAAACTAAGCAGAAAGAAAAGAATGCTGACACACTTATGTTTCAAGAGTAACAAAGTAATCGGTTGCCAGGAAGGGTATCTGCACTCATGCACATCCCACCGATTTTGTGAAGACCAACTGTTTATAACGCCTGGTGATGCAAGAGCTAGTGCAACAGATGACCCTGAATGCCAACGCTTCAGAAACTTTCCCTCCAGCTTCTCAAAAGTGGATGGTCATGTGTCTGTGCTCATGATTTTCCCTTCCTGCACTGACAGAGGAGTGTGCATGCCGCCTTTCCTGCAAGGTGACCATTGCATCGTCTCTCTTTGTGGTCAAGAAGAGAGCTCTTATGCTTTTTGTTAATTCTCAAACAGTGGATGTACTTTAATGCCCCAATGCAGAAATGTCTGGTCAGGCAAACAGGTGCACGTTCTCTTGCTTTGTTTGCACAGGATATCAATCAAACTGAACCCTGCCTTTCTTCCTGCTGTTGTCTGGTCCTGCATGCTTGCTCTGACACTCTGCTCTTTTGACAGACTGTGATGGTCCCCTCCTTAAGACACTGAAATAACCGAAAAGATTCTCTCTGCTCTGAATTCCTTATAAAGTTGATGTGGCAGTGCCTGACCAGCTGCTTTTCTGTTACAAACTGATTTTGTGTTAGTTTTGCTGCATATATGTTCAGAAAATATAAGATGATAAACCTGTAAAATATAACCATGTTTTCCATTGGCAACATCTCTTTTTGGAAGTGTTTTCATTTGCCTTACTGATTATCTACTAATCCTTCAGAGACCAGAAAATGCTAGAGTATATTGAGATTTATATCTCTTTTGCTCTAGTTTATTAACTACTTTTGCCATCAAAATGATGGGATAGAAAAGTATGATCTTCTAGGCTCAGAACTTCCAAGCTTCTGAAGTACTTTTTTGTTTTCCTAAGTGAAACATAAGCATCCACAATTTATCTCCTTTAAATTCATTGCAGTATGACTTCTTCTGTTGAGTTCCTCAGGATGTAGTAGTTGTAGCTATCATTCAGCATTTTAATAAAAAAAAAGGAGGGGGTGGCTTGGGAGAGTGGAAAGAATGCTGTTTGGCCAGATATCATTCTATATTACTGAATACCTTTCCTCAGTCCAGATGTGTTGTTGTGGTCTTAGTTTTTTTCCTGCCCTTAACATCAGTGTGGTTGTGTTTGCAGTGCTTCATGACGCTCTGCATATCAATATGCTGGTGCTGCATGTTTAAGATAATATTAATTAAGACAGTTAATCAAATTCAACTCTTTTTGGTGTATGTAGGTGGCAGGAAAAACACAATAGAAAGAAGGCAAGTTCTTCAAAGAAAAAGGTGCTCTGAGTATAAACAGCAAATCCCTCCGAGTCCCTCATTCACATGTCCTTGAGCAGCCGGTAGTGTAATTTCAAAAGACACTCTCTCTTTCCCCTGCCAGAAATCTACCACGGTTTTTCCTAAAGGTATTTTTCCTCATCAGAAATTGATTCATGTTCACTTACACAAAATTACCCCTAAATGAATATGAAACGGTGAACCTCTAGGAAGCAGCCATATCTTATGATATCCTTCATCAGTCGCTCAGACCTTCTAACCTGAAGATTTGTTTTACTTTATCTCACCTGTTCCAAGCCATTGATAAAAAGATACTCTGACAAAGTTGTCAAGGTGAGAGGGTTTCCAGATTTAAGCTGCATGAATAAGACTAGTGTTTGGTTTATATATATTTAATAACTCTTCTATTTATGAGTTGTTATTTTAAATTAGATTGAATGGGATGTTTCTAAGTTCAGGGTGAATTCAGAGTTTATTGAAGTTATCACAAATATATGATTGGATCTTGTTGGAATTTATTGTGAAATGTATAAAATGTTACAGAGATTAAGAAAAAAAATCAAAACACTACAAAAGTAATTTTCTTCTGAGATGTGAACAATAGACTTGGGAACCACGGGCTTCTGATTATTTGCTGCAGATGCTCTTCTACAATTGTGGAGCTCAATTTTAGTAGTAATTTCAACATATACCCACCAGAATGGCTGAAGGACTAGTTTTAGTTTTTATATTTTCAGTCTGCCTGATGTTTTCAGCAGACCTTTATAAACCTGCTTTATACATCTGGTGTCCAGCTTGTATGAGCACCAACATCATGTCAACCCTTTCCACATTGTCCAAAGGAATAGTAATTCTGAAACATGATGTCCCTCCACAACACAGAAGGTGGCTGAAGGCTTATGACCAAATCAATCATATAAGATCAAAATGTGAATGTCAAGAGAGACACAAATGGTTAGAGGAGGTACTCTGAACTAACTCCTACTTCTGTTTATTAGATGGGGTTTTAAAAATTGCTCTTCCTTTGTTTTTAGTATGAATTTCTGCATGTTGCCATATAATCTCACCACCTACATTACTAAGGACCATATCAGAGCCCCACCCTTCCCCACTGATTGTCCCCCAAAAATAGTGGTGTCTGTTACTTATAACTTCTCTTTAGGCTGTTTATACAACTGACAGGTTTTTCCCCTCTCCTAAAAAGAGACTTGCCTGTAAATTTATCACTGTCCTTTTGTAGACTAGTGAAATCATTCAAATTCTCTTTAGACTCTTCTCTGTGAGTTTGTTGAAGGCAATAACCTCAGGATTCAGAAGAGAATTTCATTAAGCTCTAGGAACCTGAAGCTATCCTGACTTTATTTAGGTATTTTATTTTCTCTTCTTTTTTCATCTCTTGTCACAGCCAGGCTGAAGCTGTCAGATAAGTTTTGGTCTCAAAGGACATATCCACTCCCTGTACCTCCCTCCTGCCTCCAGCATATGTACACTTCTAATAACAAAGTGGAATTAAAGATTAAAATGATCATTTGGTTTATTTTTCTATGGATCACAGGCATGTCATCCAGCTATACCTGTATATAAATTAAAATGTATGGTGCCCATGAGGAATGGTTTTTGAATACTGGTACTCCTAGAGATGTGAGTTATCTGCAGAGGCACTGGATCATAAGCTGAAACATGGCCACTGGCTTGACTTTCCTTTTGTACTAGTCAGCCGAAGGTGCTAGCTGCCAAGGCGTGGGAAGAAAATAAACTTCTTTTCCATGAAACAAATTAACTGAATTTTTGTTATTGAAAATAATTAAAAGTCATATGAATGACTACTTTGATATCTTTATTGCCTCATATATCCTCTTTGTCCCAAAAGTGTATTGTTTGCTTAGTGAATGACTATTTCCTGTATGTTTTTCCCCTACTTTTTAATCTTTGAAAACATAGGAACATAAGCATGTTATATAAATAATTTCAATTAAAGAATTTAATATATATTATCTATAATTAATATATAATTAATATAAATATAAAAAATAAAATTAAAGGATTAAATTTTCAAACATCTGCATAATTCTTATCTGCAAAATTGGCAGACATGCACTGAGTTCACTTTTTAGCTCCTTTTGTACACAGTTTTCCTGCTTGGATATTGAACTAATAAAGTAGTCATCCTCCCAAATGTTCTGCATACAGTTTAATTATAGGCACTGTAAAATTGAAACACGTAAATAAGGTAATGATTATTAAGAATATGAAATACAAGTTCAGCTAAAATTTCAGTTATTGTAATTCCAAGAAAGGTATAAGGCCTGTTGCAACACAGCAAACAAAATCACTAAAAAGTGAGATTAAAATTCTGGAAGGACTAAAAAGAGAAATATGTTGAAACTAGAGATGGAAATTTAGAGTGAAGTCTTGATGTTTTTCAATTATTAATACAGAGTATGAGCAATGAAAAGTTCACAAGGAAACCACAAACTTTTTTTCCAGCTGGAGATTCCTTGGAGTGAGCTGGGGAGTCTCTAAATATTACCGATGCTTGGGATGAAGAATGTGCTATAACACTGAGAAGTACCATTGGGACAAAAAAAATGGCTTGGGAAGGCTTTTGCTGTAAGTGCTGTTTCTGATCTAGCGTGTGTTCTTGCTTGGCTCCAGGAGGACGTGGAACACTGGAGATCACAGAAGCTTAAACAAACTACGTTATTATGTCTAGCACTCTGCTTACTTGATTTTTTCTTTCTCCTAGCCCTACACAAAGTTACAAACAAACAGAATTAAAAATTTATGTTAAAACTGTGAAAAAAATACAGACACTAGATATATGTCTTATATTTTGTAATAACCTTTTTTTCCTTATTCATAGAACAAATATTTTCCAAAAATACAGAGTTCAGAAGAGAAACTTAATGTGAAGAACAACAGTTTAATTAAGACCATGAGAGAAAATGATTAATGTAAGCATATGAAATAAGATTTAAGGTAGGCTACAGAAAAGGCACAGAACATTATTACCTGAACTAATTTTTATTAAAAAAGTTACGTGGAAGGGTTAGTCAATGAACTATTTTTTGACCGTCCATTGTTTTTCCAGACAATAACAGAAAATAGTATAAGTTCTGTGAAGTTCTAATGCTTATTAAATTAATAAATCTACAAATTCACAGCTTCTCTGTCTTCATAGTTCCAAAATACAACAGATTTTTGTCATACTTACTATTTTCTAGGGATTTTCAGTGGAATTCTAATGGTAGAATAAACCAAGTACTTGGTATAAAAGCCCTTCTTGAGAACAGATTTCCATATTGTCAGTGTGTATTGGAAGACCTTGCTTTACTGAGTTTGGTCTTTCTGAAAATAATTTCATCAAACAAATACTACTATTTATCAGTTTCCAGGGAATGTACCATGCATTGAAAGGCTAGGGTCTCCTGACTTATGTCAGGTTATACAAAAAATACTGCGGAACCTGAAAGATGAAAGCAGCAATATTAGTCAAATTGTGAAGCAAAGGGTCATTAAGGAAATAATTTACAGAAATGGGCATCTCTAGTCTATTACCCACAAATTGCTGCCAGGCACTCAAGAGCTCTCTGTGAAAAGAAGGCACATCACTCACATGGATTTTTTAGAAACAATTCATCTTCAGTTCTTTAACAAAATTAGGCAAACCAAGGAGACTGCGTTGCTTAAGATGAAAGACATGAAAAATACCAATTTTCCTCTTTTGTTCCACATTAGATTTTTTCCATGTGCAAATAGTTTTGCAAAATGTCATGTTTTATGAGACAATCTGTCTACATTTTCACCTAGTGTGCTCTTTCCATTGCCTGCAAAGAAGAATCTTGCATTTTGGCATACTTAGCTGTTGTAAGAAGAAAATATATTTAAATAGATACAAGGTGCATTTACTTTTTGAATATGCTTAGTCTTTCACATTTGGCCCACTTCTCAAACCATATTAATTCCTTCTCTGAAAATGCAGACAAAAAGTTTAGATATGACTTGTGCCTTGCTGAATGCCATGAAGAAAGCTGTGACCACGGTTCAACTTAAAGAAACTTAAATAAGTATAATGTGTTGGATGCTGGTAAGAACTTACTTGAGTCTGGTGTCTGATTTTTAATACGTAGTTGCAAAATGCTTTTCACATTTTTTTTTTATAATTGTATTTTTTTGCTTTTTCTGACAGAAGAAAACAATGGGAACTCTGTTTTAAATACCTTTTAAATAAGCTTACCAGTCAGAAGAATTCACAGGAATAGCTTCACTAACCTGAGAACAGGAAATTGAGGAAACAAATTAATTTTTTACCCAGCTTTGTACATAAAAAAAAAAAAAAAAGCCTGTTCATATACATGGGAGTCTTGGTCATGCTGCAAGTGTCTAGCAATGGTGGTTTCCAGCTAGGGTAGATAATGCACACTGAGATAACTTTTACCAGATTGTATTCAGTGAGCTTATAGGAATTTTGTCCTGGATCCACAGATTTTAAGACTTTTGCACTTCATCACATACATATGTGAGGAAAGCTCATAAATCACATCACAACAGCAGAAGAAAGAAGAATTTCTGAGGTTTATGGTCTGTGGGAGTGTTTTAAAGTATCAGTTTTGTCACAGATCATCAAACTTACTCAAAATGCATGTGTGAGCATCATGCAGTGTGTACTTGGTTAATTCAGTCTTTCTGTGTTATGCATATGTTCTGTGCCCAAACCTTTTTAATCTTTAGTTAATTTGATGTCACCGACTTGTTTGACTTGCTCTGAATAAACGTACCAGGTGAGTTATGTATATTAATATATATCGGTATATATATATATATACACACAGAGATACATATACACAAGTACTTGAATCAGCACATTAACCCTATAGCTGATGTGCTTAGAAAGAGGTATGTATAGAAGAGCTGAAAAAAAAAAATCACTAGATTTAACATTAAGCACTGAGTGGCATGGTTTCATGCTGTGCCAGTTGTCCTTCAATATTTCTTCAAGTAACTTACTAAGTAAAATATCCCAACAGCTTGAGGGTAGCTGGATATGCTGAAATAATGCTCTATTTTGCTAATTTTTCTGCTAGTTGCTTCATTCTCTTACCTTCCTTACCCTCTAACATATTTTCTTTTAAAATTTTGTTTTATTGTCACGTGCTATTTCCCAACAGTAATTAGGTACCTATTCCATGGTCTTAGAGAATACTTCACTTAAATCCATTTGACTCTGAAGTGACTATACTTATCCCTCCTCAATTTTATCTCAAAGTCCTTGGACCAAACAATTGCTTTGTTTTTTCAAGATTTACTTGTCAGATTTCTAAATCAGTTTCAGTATTGCTCCTGACCCATCGCGTGTACTGAAAACAATGTTCTTAAATTCTGTTCTTCCTATGTATTTCATCAGGGTTAAAATAAATTTTCAAAAGCAGTATTTTGAGTAGCTCTCTAGAACATAACATCTGGATTAAAGTCACCACATAGAAATATGATTAGAAACAACAGTGTATCAATGCTACTGCAGTGTCGTGGTGGACAGCATATAGAACATCTACTTTGTTTTGAAACGACTGGAAAAAATATAAAAGTGATCACTTCCCAAACCAGGGGTATATAAAATTGCTAATAACAATCTTCCTTCACTAAGGTAAGACAACTAAATTCCATGAGATCTGAAAAACTGGAAACAGTTAATTTTCCTGTTGCATCTTCAGGTACAGGCATCTGTACCTGTAGCTCTTTGGTGTTTTTTTTTTTTTTTTTTTTAAATTTCCTTCTCTTTTCCTCAGGGCATTCTTCAACTTCTCCCAGTCTCATTTCTTCTTTGTCCAGCCTAAAGCCTTAGGTGAATTAACTTTGCAATTTAGTTGGGTCTCCAAAAGTTAGGAAGTGTAGGATGAATGTACTATTTTACCTGAAATTCCAAGGATTATTGACTGATGAAATAGATCTCTGTACTTAGAAAAAGCTATTACAACTTAGTATGTGCTCAATGGTCCCAGACACATCTGTGGTTTTCACTATCCATTTCAATCATTTCAGGATCAGGCATGCTTTGGGAGGAATGCAATCTGCATTTTTGTACTTATACACTATGAATGTTAAATGGACTGCATCCTTCTTGTGCTTACCTTTTGCACTATTTTCCTTTGTACACTTTTTAAAATGACCATTGTGAAACTTTATAACTGGGGGTTGTGAAAATATTGACTTGATCATGCAAAAATTCCTCCAACTTTTGTTTTTAAAGCCTTGAAATTATGTGGTAATGAACTTACCAGGTGTAAATTTAAATGGGTGAATTGCTTTGCATCAGTGAGTTCTTGTCTTTTTCTTTTTAATTTTCTTTTTTTTTAATACAGCATTAACTATTAACTTGTTAAAAATAATCACAATTCCTGAAGGCTCAGTGAGTCCTAATATGAAGAAAGAAATGTATTTGATTTCACCTTGACTGTGTTTGAAACAGTCCAGTAAAATTCACAGTAAGGTTATCTACAGATCCAAATATGTTTTTCACAGTATTAAGTCATAATGTCAGTGCTATAAAGACTACTCAATGTAGCATCCACTGCTACATATTTGAAAGAGGAAAATCATCTTTTCCTCCAGTCTATATTTTGTTATGTTTTCTGGATCTTTGATACAATAATATAATTGTTACAAAGTATTTCCCAGTATTTGAAATTAAAGTAAGGCTGTCATCAGTGTAAAACATAGTCATAACCATACCATGTGCTACATCTTGGTGTTAATTAAAATAAGATACTCATGCATTCAGCAGGCAGTAGTTAAATTCTTTTTCCCGATAAACTTGTGTTCACTGCTAAGGCCTGAATAGTCTGTGGGCTGAATGTGTTTTCAGTAATTCCTGATATTGTAATTTTCTGTGACCAGTTTTTTAAAATAACCATTGAAAGGTGGATGAATTCCACAACATATCCTTCTACCTTTTCATTTGCTGTCTAGCACTAAAATGAAATCTGAAGTAATGGTACAATATTTCCAGTGCTCAAAGTTTAAAAATGGTTAATAGCTCTCTTGTGAGCAGCACTGGTAGGTGTGCATGGAATTTTTGAGAAATGTGTGCTAAAAATAGAAATGTACATTCACTAGTTCATTGACTGCTTAAAATAGGGAAACATATTACAGCTTCTGCCAATGAATGTGGGTAGCGTCTAAAATGTCAGTTATACAGACCATTTCACAGTCCAACTGACCTTACCTTCCTCGAACTAATTTATTGAGAGGGGCACATTTATTTTACTATTCTGTATTTGGTTGCTTGGTCAGTTAAAAAAAAGAAATAAATCTGCAGTAATTGCAGCTCTTTAGGATGTTATGCCGATAACAGAAGCAAATTGACAACAATATCTACATCAAGTCTTAGCCACAAAGTAATTTTTCTCAATTATTTCCTTGGCAAGATAAATATGTTTTTGTATGCAAAACTTGGTGGTGTATTTAATTATCTCTGTAGATACAGAACATCAATAAGATTTTAATTAAGAACTTCTCTGGTTATCTCTTCAGCAATCTGTTTTGGAATAGGATTGTAACTGCTAGGTAATGAAGACTGTGATATTTCAACTCTATTTTAAAGTCAATTTTACTATCCCAATCTTTGGCCTTCTCTCTCAGAAGTTACCATCAGAAGGCTTACCACAACTTTTAGATGAAGTTATTTTCACCTGTTAGTTTTGGTAATGATAAATGTAAACCCTTGGAGAAGACATTTATTAAATAATAAAAACATTATCTAAATACTCCCTGATTTTTCTTATTTGTGTAAAAGTAAATAAATGCAAGGTATATTTTTACTGTATTTCATATATGAATATTTGGAAATAATAATTTAAATTGACTTTTTAAATTTATATTAAATCACAAGACAAATATATGGGTAGGATATCAAGTTAAAATGTCAGTAACTTCTATAATTTTAAATTTTAGTTAGTATTTTCATGTACAAAGAATACTATGAAGACTTTGAAGTAAAAATAAATGTGTTCTTTCTTTTGGTAATCACTACTTATGTGCTCTGGACCATATTAAATAGCAGTGAATAAAACGAAGGCCATCTTTCTCTCAGGGCACCTGGAAAAGTGATCTGAGAGCCTCAAGCCAATAATGTGGCTCTGGAGCAGAGTCAATAGTGTTAAAAGTACCAAGCACATGAATTGCATGCCCATTTTGAATCTCTATTTATTTATAGCACAGAGGTGATCTGCAGTGCTCTTATAAATCCTGTTATCAGCACGACTAACAATATATCACACTGATAGGGTTGAAGCTTAAATGCTTGAATTTGTACTTTAAGTTGTGACTTCATTCAGGATAAATTATAGCCCAACTATTTGCCTCTTCTCTTTGACATAATTTTTCAAACTCAATGAAAATGCTTATCTTGTAGCTGAACCAATGTTTGGATGGGTCAAAAAAACCTCAAACAAACAAAACTAAACCCTCCAAAAGCCCCGGCTCATAGTATATATCAGCTCAGATGATGGCTTTTTATACTACTGAAAGATGGTGAATCCAGGAAGAAGTTTTTTAAATCAGTTTCAGTAATGTTCCTTCCGTTGCCTTCCTCTCAATCAAATTTGCTTTTTGCTGCCAAAAGCAGTGCATCTATGTTTGTTTAGACGCTGTTCCCAGAAGAACCCTACCATCTCAAACATTTTGAGCATATAAACTTTACAAGGCAAGATAGATTGTTACAAGGAGGCCATCAACTACTGTAATTTTTCTGTAGTTCCTTGGTATCTGATAAATGTCAAAGTCAGCGCAGCACAGACTTGTGGCTCTGTGTACCTAGCTGTGTTGACTTAGGAGTGTGTGAGTCCCAGAACAATAAAGCAAAAACTACATATAGGTGATGAAGTATATAAAGTGGGTATCAAAAGAGATGATCCTGCATCCATCAGGTCACCTTGTGTGAATTCTCACAACTGTATGCTAAAAGGTTTTCCTCTCAGTTTTTCCATCTCACTCCAAAACTTTGTGGAAGATGAGGGAGTTTCCTGGTCAGTAACGTATAACTTGGGATTTTTTGATCATGACTGAGGATTTTATGTAGCATATTGTAGTGGATTTTATGTCAATAAACTGACATTAAATTACTCATGAGACTAAATATGCACTTAAGAATTATTTTTATAATTATTTTGGTTTAGTTCTTTCAACCTTTAACTGTCTTTTACCAGTTCTACTTTGTGCTTTGTTTCCAATGAAAAAGGGCAGTTTCTCATCCAAAAGTCCTTTTGATCTAAATATATTTTCAGAGTATTGTCTTATCAAGCATAATGCTATTCCACAAAATTATCTTTTTCTCTGAATGAAAAATCTTTACACTAACTGCAATACTGCAGTTTGATGTCCCATTATTTGTTGCATGAGAAGAAAGAGTATTTCTTTGCAACAAATAGATAATTTTAGTAACCACCAACAGTAGAACTACTTGACTTGTAATGGCTGTAAGTTACAACAAGATGGAAGTGTTTCTTAATTTCTTCTTGTGCATTTGAACTACTGCCTGATGTTGCTGTAACTCAGGATAAATGTTTCTGTTTCTAAGGGAAACACTAACAGAAGTGGACTCAATTCCCCTTACTCAAGTTATCTATATCAGTCTCTTAAAATTATGCATTGAATTCTTTATCATGTGTCTTACACTTTGGAAGAAGTTTATATATCTTGCTCTAATTAACATTGATCTTGTTCCTGATGTACTGAGCTCTCTGTGGAGCTCATATTCTCTTGAGCTCTGTTCAGGGAATTAGAGGTGCACATATTCCAATTAAATATTTAATCAGACTCTTAAGAATCTATTTTCCCCTAATTCCCTTGGTACAAATGGGAGTTTGGTATTGCCCTAAAGAAGATAATATGGAAAAGATGTACTGTGAAAGAGAAAGATAGATTTTCTTATTTTTATTCTCCGAGATACCATGACCTAGGGGTAGAATCAAGACAGTGCTCTAAGTCTTTCATTATAGCTTTCCATTCTGTATAGATGCCATCAGCATAGATGACAGAAGTACCAAATGTACCACTACCACTGTATGCAATAATGGATATATGTAAAAAACCCTTCTCTTGTTTTGAAGAGTGTGCTGACTCACTTATGTTGTGTAGAAACGTGTATGCAGAGTGGAAAACACAAAGAAATCAATGAACTGCCGTCAATCAGCTTGATGGGTGCTGGTCCTAGGATTTGGAACAATGAGAGGTATTAAATTAAACCACATAGGGTGTAAATATGTTTGGCAAGTGGGTTTCTGTTATTTGCATTACATGCCAAAGAGAATGCTCAGAATTAGTGCGTGGAACTTCTTTTTCACTAAATATTTGCTGATTAATTGTACAAAGCCAACATTTATTTTCAATCACATAAGTACAAGTATCCTGCAGGTTATTTAGGGAATAAAAGGAATTCTACAGTGATTTATGTATATTTCTAACTGAAGCTAGGTCACTTCACTACAAGGGTTTTGTCCATGTTCTCACTAAAAATTCTGATTTCTGAAGCGAGAGTGAAATCAGCACAGTGGGAAACAGGTTGAGACATGACTCAAAAATGCTAAGCATTGTTAGTAAACTTTGTTGTGCATTGTTTGTGAAATAGTCTCTTCAGCAATGTGGAAGGTGGACAGGCTTCTTAGGCAGTGAGTGAGTTAGATGCCTAGGATGTGAATCACAATAGTCAGTATGCTGAACCGGATATTTAACATGCTAAAGGGAGGGAAACATTGATACAAGATGTACTGTATACATTTTTTGAACCTCCGGCTTTGGGATGAAGGGAGTTGACTCATATTTTTCAGGGAAGACCCTTCCACAGGATTTGTGCACCAGGATCCTTTACAAACCAGGTGATGTGTGTGCGTCCTTTCAAATATGTGTTGTTGTGGATTTTCCGTTCTTTCCTATCTTAACCTTCATAAATTCCTTTGTCTGACAGTGTTTAAAGCCAGCCTTTCCTAACCTTCATGATTTAGTTTGTTTTAGAAGGAGAGAACCTTTTGTCTTTCAGTTACTTCCACTGAAGCTGTTCAGTTTTGCATAGGATTACAAGAGGTCTGCTGTGTTAAAGGGAATGCTTGGGCTACTAAGTACAGATCTATAGTTCTCTTGCATTGTAGCCATAGCCACTTCACACCACCACTTGAAGTAGTTTAGCCTCCACCTCAAATTGGATTAGCGTTTTGATCTAAAACTTTCTACAGAAGTTCCAGCACATCATTTGTCTGATACTTGCAAAGTATTAAATGTCTAGCCAAAGTATATTTTGGGAAACTGGACAAGGCAGAGAAAGTGAAGAGTGAATCTCTAGCTGTGCAGCATTTAAGGCTTGGAAATCTATAGGAATGAAATAATATACTCTGAATAGGCCAGGTCTTAAGGCTATAGGGCATATCTCCTTTTGGGATCCCAGGGACATTTGGTGTAAGCTGATAGGAAGCCACTCAGTGGTACCTGTCCTAAGATGTTGCTGGGCATGATGCAAACAAATACATAGGTGAGACACGCTGAACTCAGGTGGGCCTGGCTAACCTGTTCCTGCTAACCCTGCTTAAGCTGGGAGGGTGGACAAAGTATTCTCGAGATGTCCCTTTCAACCTAAATTGTTTTGTGACTCTTCTTCTAAAAATATACAGGAAGGCAATTTGTCAACATCTATTTTAGTGTGGGATGACATCTTCCTCTAAATAGACATGCCTCGGAATTCCTGCAAATACTACATTAGGTATCTAGCTCTGAGGCAAATACCACATTAGAGAAGTATGCTGATTAAATTTAAGTGTTTGAGGGACTGTGATCTTTGATGTTAGCACTTAAATTTTGTTTGTGAAGGAAAGGGTCTTGTACTTTAAACATGTGTTGTTCTGAAGTCAGAATAAATTGGAGCTGCTATTCTGCAGAGTGAAAATCTATTTTGGTTCTTCTACTGTACTCTTAACTTGATGGTGGTTTTTAATATTTTACTGGTGGCTACTTTGTAATATATACTGCAGCCCTCAGGTAGCTGAAGGATAACAGAGAAAATTATTTATTAAACTGAGAAATATAGCTATTATGTAAAGGCAACCAGCTGGTCTGAGTAAGTGTATGATGTCACTTAGGAGGCAAATTTTAATTATATGTGTAATGATAGCAAAAGATCCATTTTATATTTCTGGGTTAATGAAGTATATGAAAATAATTCTATTATCAGGCTGCAGTCAGACAGATGACATAGAGGTCTGCATTAACTAGTGATAAAAGAGCTACCTATTATCTTTGTGGAATGTTAACTGAAATCAGAAACATGGTCTTCTGATAGACTGTTGGGTCTGTTTACTATTTTAAAAATAATTTTCTGAGGCTGCTATAAAAGGTGGTAACTCCAGGATTTCCCTTCCAAAGTTGTTACAATATATGAGTATCTGCCTCTAAAATATTGTGCCTCTGAGTTTATTTGGATACCTTAATGTAAGCTTTAAAGTGATTGCAAAGGAAGGTAAGAACAAAGAAACTGGCCCTATGAGCCTTACTTGTTGTATAACCCTTTCCTCTTCTGCCTGTCTTTCCAAAGTTTGTCACCCTGCCAGGTATAAAAATGATGTTAACTCAAGTCCTGTCATGAGGATTAATCCACCTGGATGATTTCTCAACCCTTTAAAGAGGACAGTTTCTGAAAGATTAGGGAAGTGATGCCAAGATGGATATGCATGAACTGATTAAAATAGAGAGGATTATTATGAGAAGTTATAGTAGAATGTCTATGAACCATAGTCTACCTTGATGTGATAAAGCTCAAAGTAACATAAAGTTTTACAGTACTCTTGAAAAATGAGAGTTGGGATTTTAGTGATTTTGCTATCTCATTCGTTATAGTTGTTGATATCAGGTTTGGCTATGGCCCAGTTAAAGATAATAGAGAAGTAATTTTCTTTAGTGATTTTTTAAACTGTTTTTTCATTTAACTGTTAGCATTTATCCTCTGTTCTATCCAATATGAAAATTTAAAAAGTGTTGAAAAGAGCTGAAACACAATAGAACAGCAAACCCACATATGAAGGCATTCAGGTATCAAAATACAGTTTTTAAGAGACAGAAAATGATAGAAAATACTAAGAAATTAGAACAATAAAATATAATGAACTCAAAGACTAAATGGAAACCTTGAAGTGTTAACTGCCCATGTCTAGGAAAAGAAATGAACAGGCGAGTAGAAGCAGGTAAGAAACAGATAGTGCTAGAAATAGCAATGGACTGTCATAAAGGGTCTAAGTATTAAGAGGTTCATCGTCAGGTCCTTAAAAAGAAATACACCTCATATTCCAGATGTGACTTTGCACTAAAGTCACATAGAAACATTTCCTAAAAAAGCAATATGCAGTATACTTTTTCTCTTGCATTTGCTACTGTGATTTTATTTTTTTTCCTGGTTTGGGAGTCTGGTTTCTAAGTTGGATGAATGCATATTTTGGAGACAATTTTTTAGAGCTGAAAGGAGCAGGAAATATTACTAAAATGTAATTTAGCAAACAACACAGCAGGTGAGGGTAATCCATCCATCCACACATTCACAACTTCAGTACCATGTCTAATGGTATTGTCTAGCTCTTCAAGCTGTTTGACAAGCAAACAGTATATCAGCTTCTCAGACTAGGCACTTTCAAAGCAAATTTTCTAACCCCATAAGCAATATCCTTACTGGAAAATCATCGGCTTCAGTAACATTTCTACCATATTTTTGAGTCACCAAGAGTTATAGAAAAGAATTAGAAATGTGTTTTAGCTGATATTTTGAAGTCGTCATTTTAAGAAGGCTCCTTCGTAAGTATTTTTTCTTCAAAATTTTCTCAAGAAAATAGCACCTAAAAAGCAAATTGTCACCAACTTCAAATGGGAGTGTCATTGTGTCATTCAGAAAGTGCCTTCTTTTTAGTTTGGTTTTTCTAAACATTGGGAGACCAAATGTTTACTACATCTAAGGAACAAACAACAACATGGTATTACCAGAAGAATTAAAGAACTATCACAAAGGCTGTTTCACTGAGTCTAAATTGTCTGCTGGTACTGATTTTTGAGAAAAGATGATCCCTACAAGCAGTAGGTACTGCCAATTGTATTGCTAAGGAGCGCAGTACAGTATCTCAGTTTTATGACCTGAGAATCTCTGTCAGAGATGCGAATTATAATCACAATAAAGTTCTATCTTTTTTTTAACTTCCAGTAATTACCTTAGTAACAGCTTTCTAGATTTATTTTTAAATCTTGTAACTTATTTTTAACTTATGACTAGAAGCTGCTTACTTATAGTCTAGCATATAAAGATTTTAGGTATGTGTAACCTCTTTTTATAGCTTCTGTTCTTCTCTTAGGGAGAGGAAATATGACCATTTTTTGATCCTATTGACAAGGAAATGTGCATGGTCTCATGTGCCACTGTGAATTGATATTGCACACTGAAAATTTGCCCAGCTAGAGATGAGGTTCATCCTCAGTTCCTTCTATGAATTTTCTGCCCTTGTGGATGAAATCAGTGAAATCACGTGTCTGTTACATAAAACACGGCTTGAAGTAGAGACCTTGCTCAAAGGCAGAATGAAGTGTGTTTTTGATAGGCATTTGTTCAACTTTCTCCTGAAAATATCCAGTGATGCAGATTCCATGTTCTGTCTCAATATATATTTTCCTTACCACTGAAAAGATTTTTCTTGCTATTGAAGAACTCTTGTAGGATAAGTATGATGTATTCTGAATCACTGATCATTCACACCACTCAACTGTCTTACCACCATTTGATTCATATCCTTCAGTTGCTATGGCCAGACTGAAAACTGTGCTAGTCTGTGCTTGTAAGCTTTCAGCTGGGTAGCAGGAGAGTTATTTCACACTTCAAAATGATGTTTCTATTTGTGTGTATGTATTTTAGCAGCTTCATATGATTCATGATCACAGTAGGTTTCACTTCCTCCTCTCTTGATTCCACAGGGTGTGATGTGGAATTTTGCCTCAATCCTTAGTAAACTGCATCTTTTTCTACATATCTCCTCCCAGTGCATTGTGTGGTTTGAATCCTAATTGATTCTGCTGTCTGATGTGCTTGCTACTGCTTTCAGCTTGCAAATTGAATGCATGTACTGTTCCAACCTAATCACTGAAAACACATTGAATAGTACCAGAAGAAGGACAGACTCGTGCAAAACATTTCTTTATGTGTTCCCCAATTTGACGATGAACTAGTGATGACTACTCCTGGGTAATACTGTTTCTGATTATTTTACCCTATTTTGTTGTATGAACACGTTATGGTAAACAAGTGTTAAAAATCTGGATAAAGGCAAAGTACCTTCCTCCTACTGCATCTGCCCCTGTACCAAACCCTCTAACTCTCCTGCAGAAAGAAAGGAGATCATTTAAACATTAAACATAATCTATCTTTCATAGTGCCCACCAATCTCATCCTATTCTATGCTTACTGCTTATTTTTAGAATTTCTTTTGCAGTATTTTCCCAAGATTTAATATTTAACTGGTCTATACTTCTCTTGATCTTCTCCACTTTTACTGCATTTTAAGGGTAGCCCAAGTAATTTTTCTGATCTTCTGTACTCCTCTTGCCCCTTACTAATTCTCAAAAGTGAAACTGAGACCAAGTCCTAATTCTTAGTGTTGTAGGCTGAATTTCATCAGCACTTTGTAATCAACTGAGAACTGCTAGCCAGTACTATCCCTTTTGTAATGCTGACCACTAGTGATGCTAGTTGTCAGCAAGTTTGATCTTTTTCAGATATTTGCTAGAAGCTGAAGCTGATATTAATAAATAAAGATTTCACATTCTTAGTTTTATCTGTCAGTTACATTTGCTTGTCATTTCATTTCCTGCTTGCCAGTGATGTGTTTGTGGAATATTTTTTCCTGCTACCCTTTTTGCCTCGTGCCTTTTGTAGACAATTTTGTATAATACCTTGTGACACTCCCTACACAGAGTAGGGAGCTCTGTCCAAAGATTTGTGCTTTTCTAGTCTGTATTCAGACTACAAAATCTTGTGATTGTGTGGTGCAGGATTCCTGATAAGGCATCACTCTAGCATCTGGAGAAGCTGGTAGCCTCACTAGAGGGCACGGAATAGTGTCATTCACCCCTTCAGTGCAGTAGAGTCCCCCATGGGGCTTACCTGGCTGCAGTGGAGAAGAAAATATCTCTAGCAGAAAAGAGTGCTTTTTGTGTATATGCACAGAAAAAACAGAAAGAGAGAAGATGAAAAAAGAAAATAAACTCACTAAGAAAGATGAATTCTTGCATGTAATTGATCCCACTGAATCCATTTGTTTAGTTGTTTAGAACTCTTTACCTATTGATGCTCCCCAGGTAATTATTCACCAGTAACATTAACTCTTCAGTGCTTGCCAATACTAGTGCTTTCTGTTTTCCAAGACTGTGCTGCTTCAGATAATTCTGAGCAGCCTCATTTTTACTTGTGAAACTGTATAAGAAATCCAGATTGAAAAAGTGATGCAAAAATGATATCTTTATGACTTCCTCCAAAGACATTCTTCAACTGTATTGATTTTGTTCAGTGACTTTGAAATAGCTGACAATATGGAGCTTTCTTTGTGCTAATTCGTGATGTGAAAATTTTAGCATGAAATTCTGAATGCTGTTTCCCACACCATTCTCCTGGAGAAACTGGATGTTCATGGTTTGGATGTGTGTGCTCTCTGCTGGGTAAAAAACCTGGCTACATGGCTGTGCCCAGAGAGCAGTGGTGAATGGAGTTACATCCAGCTGGCACCATCCAGCACACCAGTGGTGTTCCCCGGGGCTCAGTGTTGAGGCCAGTCAACATTTAGCACCTTTATCGATGACCTGGACCGGGGGATTGAGTGCACCTTCTGGAAGTTCACAGGTGAAACCTAGTTGAGTAGGATAGGAGTGTTGATCTGCTGGAGGGTGGGAAGGCACTTCAGAGGGATCTGGACAGGCTGGATCACTGGGCTGAGGCCAGTGGCATGATCAGTAAGGCCAAATTCTGAGTCCTGCACTTGATTCACAACAATGCCATGCAGCACTACAGGCTGGGGGAAGAGTGGCTGGAAAGTTGCTAGGGAGGGTGCTGGTTGACATCCAGCTGAAAACGATCCAGCAGTGTGCCCAGGTGGCCAAGAAGGCCAATGGCATCCTGGCCCGTACCAGAAATAGTGTGGCCAGCAGGACCAGGGCAGCAGTTGTTCCTCTGTACTCTGCAACAGGGAGGCCACACCTCGAGTTCTGTGTTCAGTTTAGGGCCCCTCACTGCAAAAAAGACATTAAGGTGCTGGATCATGTCCAGAGGAATAAAGCTGATGAAGGGGCTGGAGCATAAGTCTTATGAGGAGTGGCTGAGGGAACTGAGGAGAAAAGGAGTCTCAGGGGAGGCCTTATTGTTCTCTTACAATTACCTGAAGGGAGGCTATAACAAGGTGGGGATCACTCTCTCATGTAACAAGTGATATGACAAGAGTAAAAGGCCTCAGGTTGTACCAGAGGAGGTTTAGATTGCATATTAGGAAAAATTTCTTCACAGAAAGGGCTGTCAAACAGAACAGGCTACCCAGGGAACTGTTTGAGTCACCATCCCTGGAGGTATTGAAAAGACATTTAGATGTGGCACTTGAGGGCATGGTTTAGTGGTGAAGACAGCAGTGTTAGGTTAATGGTTGGACTCAGTGATATTAGAGGTCTGTTCCAGCCTGAATAATTCGAGGAGTCTATGCTTCTATTTCTTCAGTATGAGCACTGAGACACATTTGTTACATTAAATAAAATCTATTTAATAAACACAACAGCCACTTTATCACTAAAAAATACAGAAATATTTTCAATGCACAACTATTCATAAAAATCTAGTCAGAAAAAGAAGTGCATAGTAAAAGAAAAGCTAGCTTTAAATTCAGCAGCATGAAATCCTAAGATATAATCTAAATAAAGATGTTATGTAATTACAGTATATTTATGAACCCTGAAGTTGAATAGTTTTAGTCTTTGTGTGTTCCCAGAATGTGAAATTGGTCAGAGATGACCTGTTTATTGCAGAAACCAAGGCAAAGTGAGAAGAAAAAAGATAAAATCTGATGTGTGACTACTGCTGGTTTTTTTTTTTGTCCTGCGAAAGCTGTATTTTTTATAACGCTACTTAATTCTGAAGTATTTTTTACATTTCATCTGCCATCAAAGTGAATATATTCTTGACTTTTCCCAGTGCTTCAACCAATGTAACATTCTCCCAAGGGAAACAGTTTTTCTTTGAGGGCCATCAGAAGATTCAGTGTTGTTTGGCAAGACACTCTAAATGCATACTGTCCTGGAACTTATTATTCTTTCATATCAGAGAAAATCAACTTAAAACATTAAGGAGAGACGTAAGAGGAAAAGAGTTAATGGAAGTAATATTTGCTTTCAGCAGAAATGGCCAGAGCAGTGACAGCTTTGTGTCACAATTGTTTAAACTACCCTTACCTATATCAGTAGCAGTTCTGCCATGGCTCTGAATTTGTTGGTAGTGAAAACACTACAAGGCATCTTTATTTTTGCCACAAGCCCTGTGGAGACTGTAGCGCAAATTCAGTTTCCTGCCTGTCTTTGGGGGAAAAGAGGGAATGCTTGTTCTCTGACACTGCCAAACACTTATATTCAGACTGCCTCCTGGTGTTGATTTCAGCAGGCACATGGTGCTTTGGGAATGCACTGGGGATGGACAGGTGGCTACTCCTCTGTCCTTCACCCCAGTGGAGTACGATGTTGGACATGGGATAGCAATTTAATGGCCAGTCTTCGCGAACGAAGAACCGGGGAAGGTCTTTACACCTTCCAGCCTGCGCATTGGATTTTTTAG
>JAWMRA010000130.1:43361768-43424156 GCA_035584735.1 Pseudotriccus pelzelni
TCCCTGGCTGGAATCGAACCCAGGCCTCAGCGGTGAAGGTCCTGCGATCTAACCACTAGGCCACCAGGGGCTCCCGGGATAGCAATTACGTGAATGTTTTCAGTCCTGTATTGCTAGCATTGCCTCTGCTGCTCTACCAAAAGAACTAACACTCCTTCTTGGAGGTGTAGAGCCAAAGGGACGAATGTGTCTGTTTAAGATTTGTTATGAGAAAAAAAAGAAATGTTTACTATGTAGTTTTTATCATGTGGATAAAGTAGAGAGGATTTGGCCCTTAATAAAGACTTACACTGTAAAGCAATGAGATTCTACACCGAATCTTTTTTAATCAAACCATTACAAAAGTGCTTTTTAAAATAAAAGTGTTTCTGTCTCATTATAAGCATCTACACAAAGGTACATTTAACGTGTATGGATTTGGAACTTGCAGAAGAACCAATGTCTCACAACTCTGATTTTAGTCACTGCAGTGCAAAATTTATAGTTGCTGTCTCCTGGTCTCCTTTCTCTAGATCTCTTGGGTGGTATAAAAACTGGATGTGTCTGCCTGCCAGGTGGAGCCCACTAGTGCGCATGTGTGAAAAACTGTTACAAAAGAAGTGGTGAGAACATGAGGGGTACAGTTTGTGAAAATATTAATTTTTTTTTATTCTTTTGTTGGATAAAGTTTATAACTGCATTCCATAGCCAGGCTGCAGCACTGATTTTTTTTTTTGGTTGGATTTTGTGGGTTTGTTTTGCTTTGGTATTTTTTTAATCAAAAAATTTGGGATAGACTGTCATTGTGACTGGGTACTTTTAAAAAAAAATAATGATATCAGGCATAACAGAATCCCCTCCATGCCCTTTTTCTTTTCCCTTGGACTGTGTACTTGTCTGACAAGGAGGAAAATTGAAAGATACAACTAAAAGCAATGTTAAAAGAGAAGTACATACACTATATTGTAATTAAATTTCAGTTGGATCTTGAGGGCAGAGAAAAGGGTGTTTTGTGTGTGTTGGATTACATACCTCAACACACATGCTCCACCATTGCAATTATTTAAATCCTGTAGAAAGGACTTAACAAATGAGGAACCCAAAATATTATCACTTTCTCTTCCTATATTCCTAGAAGGCTAAAGTAAATAACAAAAAAAGGTGATGCTTTATTTTGTCTGTGAATATGAATAAAATGAACAAAAAGTTAATGATTATTTTAGTTGTTCCAAATGTTCAAATACACAGACATTTTTAAGTCATTCCTGCTTTGCATTTGAGCTTTGATTGAATTTAACCTTGTTAAAAGGAACAGAAGGGGAAAAATATCCTCAAACCAACTCCTCTCATAAATTCTTCACTCCCCATTGCCCCTTGCCTGCAATGCTGCTGTTCAGGCTGTATTTTAAGCTTGAGCCTGCAGAGCTGCCATTCAAACTTAGTGTTTCCCAATGGTTACCACAGAGTGGTATCTCAGATAGTTTCTGAGTTTTCCTATGCTTATCTCAAACACCTCTCAGCATGAGTAAATTATAACTTTTAATGGTGAAACTAGAGTTCAGCTTGAAAGATATAGCTGGCAATTTATGTGGAAGTTGCTTCATGGTTTTTGTGTTTTCTGATTGGCTCGGGGTATTTTGCATGATCAAATAGGACAATCTTTCTCAGTAGAAATAATTTACAGAGTTTTGCAGAGGCATGAGATGTATTTTAGCTGAGCTTTATTATCCAGCTGAGAAAAAAAGAACAGTTCTCGTTATTTGAATCTGATCATCTATTTGAACATGATCTCCTTTTATTATCTGCTGCAGTTCTCATGGGGACATTTAGTTTATTAATGAACTTAAGTATTTTTGTTATCTCCTGATTTTTATATGGAATATGTTTGTTTTACTGAAAATTGAATTTCCTGCTCATGGAACAGATTAAGGAGGGCTGTGTAATGTGCTTTTGAAGGGAAATGTTAAGTATATAAATCTGGAAAAAGCTTAAGCCTTCCTATCCCTCTTCTCTGACTTCAGGCAGGGACTGTTTTCGATTGCAGTAAGGTTCATGCTGTCATTCTCATTTCAGTTTTGTGGCTATATATTTTAAATTTTTTGGTAGCCTGAAACAAAGGTCAAATGCTTCTTCATTTTGGTAAAGTTTTTCTTGAGATTTCAGAGTTAAAATGTAAAGCAGATTTTCTAAGCACTAATCTATGCATCCTTGATACTGTCATGCAATTAAGACACTTCAAAATTGCTAAATGGTTTTACATTGCATGAAATGTTATGCTCTTACACTTTCAGTTTCTGTCATGCTACAGCAAAGATGGCTAACTGAAGGTTTTTGGTAAGCAGATATATAGTGGTTTACGATAAAGTGTTTCCTAGCCAATGCAGCCTCTTTCTGGCAAGAGGATCTTCACTGAATAGGCCAGACTTTCCAAAGAGGAGACATGCAGGGTATTTTCTTGAAGAACCTTTCCATTTGTGATCCGCTGTGTCCTCTGATTTACTCTCATTAGTAGGAAACAAAGATGGTAGACAGCAACTTTATCCTGAAGGGTTTTCTTAACCTGGGGGTAGTTCTCTGGTCATTTGTGAGCTTAATATAGACTCTCGCATGGCAAGGAGTCTATAATATTGATAGATAATTTTGGCTATATGTTGTGGGTTATTGGTTATTTCTGTCTTAGCAAGCATAGCAGCTTCTTGACACAAATATTAGAAAAGTGCTTTCTAGAAATGGAGGCCCAAAGCTGAATTGGGTTTATTGATGTAATTTTGTTTTGCTTCTGCCATTGCAGACTTCTTTTAAGAAAAAAACCTCTGCCTTCATTTCCATAGAAACTGGTCTTTGTTTCTGCACTAGAACAGATGAAAATATTCAAAGAATCTTAGTAAATTGATTAAAACAAATAGTGTCTTTTATTTCCTGGTGATAAATTGTGATCTAAATTAAGATCACAATTAAAAATACATAATTAGTGCAACAATTAAAATTGAGAGCAACAGATGGCTTATTACTTAAAATCCTGTTTCACAAATCAGACTGTGAGTGTTAAAAGGCACTAATTGCCACACTTTAATGTTATTTGGCTGTAAAATCTGTTTAAAGTCACAATCTTGTTAACAGTATTCATGGTTATGAATTAAAACAAAGCAGGAAAGATATGCATATTTTTAAAATACATATGCAATTGCTTCCTGTAGTCTAAACAGCACACAGCACATAGAATTGTATGGTCTGAAGTGGGGCTGGTACATCACGTCTTCTCCAGTATTCCACAATCTCCTTCAGTTATGAAATGCAGTTCTACAGAATTGTGGGACAGAATAGTCCTGGGATTGAGTGGACAGCTGGCACAAGTGTAACAGAATGAGTGGTGATATTGCAGTGATGTGGTTGACCCACTGGCCACTGATCACCTCTCTTCTGAGAGACAGGTACACCCTGTGTATCGTGTCCAAGTGTGGCTGGGATATAGAAGACCCTAATTTGCCTTCCTGCTCCAAAATAAGGTCATGCATCCTTCCAATGAAAGGGCACTGCTGGCTTTTAAGCGTGGGTGTGTGTATCTTAAGGCTTGCATAAGAACTTCAGTTGTAGATGGAAAAAGATGTCCTGATTTAGATGACAAATATTTATTTTCTAACTGATTTATATTGGATATTTTTTGTCCAAACTATAGTATATAACTGTAAGGGTATTTTGTCAGTGGGGATATATTTTTTTAAAAATTTTGTCAATTTTTATGATCAAATGTCATTAAAACTTATGTTTTCCCCTCCAATTTCTTTGTGTCCCAACCACATTCTTTACAGGAGCATAAAAATTACAAAACAGCAGTATTCACTCTCACAGCAGGAGAGAGAAAGCATAAACGAAACTACAATTGTATAATTGCTAAAAATAAGAAAAATGAACATTTTTCTCACTATTTTGATTTTTAAATTGGACTATTTGACTGTGCAATTATAGAAACCGGACATAGGTAACATTTTTTGTGTGTTCATACCCATTAAAAAGAATTTTGCAGAGTGCTCAGTAGGAGAAGAGCCATCTAAAGTTCATACAGGGAGAAAAAAACTTTTCTCTTTGCAGATAAACCCAGAAATATAAAATAAATAAAAAATAGACATTTGTTTTACAGCCCAGAGGTGTTTGTAGCATTCAAGTGCTAGACATCCCTTTATTATATTTGTCAGTCTGATCTTGATTATGAGGAATATGCAAACCATTACAAAAAAGGTCTTGTCAGAGTTTGTTAGCACAGTTGTCTCAGCAGTACAGGAAAGAAAAGTAAAACAGAAGTCAATACATAGGGGCAAACAGTCATCAACTTCAGGTAACGTTTACTGGAAATGTTCTGAATGATTTATTTTACAGAGCAGCTTGTATCTTTGTCAGAAGTTTTCTGTCACCAGGAATTTTTCTTTCATAGCTAGCAGGAACAAGGCATTATTTTACATGTATAATCTGTTGTCCAGGGCTGTACAGTTACTGCGTGAGTTTTGTGTTTAACTTCTGACAAGGAATGGACACTGATCTCCTTCCAGTGGCCTAAGACTGTAGCCTGCTTTATGGACAGTGTTCTTAATGAGATAGAAAGCCCTCTGAGGCTGGTTCCTGTAGGGTTTTGATTTTTTGGGGGTTGAGGGCAAGAGGAGTTGTCTAAGAAAGTAATTCAACTTAAAAACTAGAGATTTTTCTGGCCTCTCCTATTTCACTTGAAACAAAAAATTACTTCTAGAACAAAGTGAAAGCGTGTGAGAATGACCATGATAGTCTGGTTACATCACTGACCTGGGTGGTAACATACCCAGATTCTTTACTCAAAAGGATATTTATGGATATCTCTACAGCTTTAAATGATTTTAGGAAAATTAATGCAGGACGATCTGAAGGAGCTGTACTAAAATATTATTTTGGAGACTGGAGGCTAATTTAAAATTGTGTCTTTGTATATTTTAAAATAATTTAATTTTTAGTCTCAAAAATAACTGAATTTGATGAGAATAATATCCAGGAAGTTTTCCTTTTATTTTTACCCTAATTTTTTTAATTTTCAATTTGGATACCAAACTGGTAAGATTTATCTACATGCATTGTTAACTGTGAGCAGATATTTCTATAAACAAGGTACAGTCCATAGTCAGTCTCTGTATCAGAGGTACTCAAGGGACACATTCTTAAAGTGACAAATTCTGTATCTGTAAGGGCAAGTCTGAACCTATCAACACAGGGGAGTTGCAAAAAGATTACTAATGACATTAGAAGACTAACATATCTAATATATCTCACATACATGTATGGCCCCAAGATATCAATTATTTATCAGCTTTGTCTTCAATAATAGACATTAGTGTGGCCATTGGACTGAGAGACAGCATTTCTGTCTTTTATCCCAGATACATAACTGTTATCAACTTGACATTGAAGGCTTTAAAGTAAACCATCAGCTATCTTTAGAGTCTTTGTGTTCATATATTCGCCCTTTGATGTGTTCAGCATCTCAACACTTCAAGTATGCTTTAGAAGTATTTAACATTCAGTTAATTTGTATTCATACAGGTAAGCTGGTATTTGCAAACTTTTTAGTAAAAAGATGTAGAATAGTGTTGCTTTGATACAGGAATGGTAGCATGCCTCAGAAGTCATGGATAGTTTATTCAGGTGTCTCCATGTAAGAATGCATGCATTTTTCCTCATTCAGCCTTCCCTCTATCCTCCCTCTCTTTTCTCTGAAGACATACACAGAAAGATTGTTTCCATGGTGTTTTGAAAAATAAATTAACAAACAGGAAGCTTCGACAGTTTCTGAACCTCGACAAGATTCCCTTCCCACTCAAATTAGAGATTCAAAACTTTATTCCTGTATGCAGATCTGGTTTACATGAGGGGGACCATCTTCGGGTTCCAATTTTTGTCCTTCATGTTTTTCATCAGTGTCACAATTCCTCATTCAGGATCTTAGTGTGAACTGCTCTGTTTTCAAGTACATACTATATACTTCGTACTATGCATACTGTTCCAAGCATGGTGGGACCTCATTGTTATTTGATGGATACTGCTGCAACACACATAACAAATGGTTTTGAGAGCATGTATTCTTTTATGCAATCAATTTGATTTTAGTCTTCTAAATGTCAACTATTGCTATAGGGATTCACTGAGACTTGAGAAAATATGGGACAACTCTAATGCAAATAATTCAATAAACTGAATACCTTAGTTACATAGATGTCTTCTTCAGTCTTAGGTATAATGGGTCAGGCTCATTACTACATTCCTGAGTGGATGCTTAAAGAAAAAACCCAAAAGCTGACAAACCTATGAAATGAAATGGAAAACAGTTAATTTTGGCTCTCTCCTTTCTGTAGTTCTTTAGCATAGTTAATGCTTTCTGAATGCCAAAATTGTCCCTGCTGAGAGTGAAATTGGTGGCAAATGTAGAATACATTATGTATTTTATTTCTTGTTTTCTGTCTTTGTTGCTGTGCAGTAATAAAGCCGGGTTTATCTGATGCAGTTTTGTGATTGTATGCAATGAAGGCACTAGTGGAAAAATGTAAGTGAGAGGAAGTGTTTCATTTAGCCTGTTAATGAAGATGTATTTTACAATCATGGTTCTTAAATATTAAAAAATTAGTTTTTCCATGCTAAGGAAAGATGCACTTTAAAAGTAAACAAAACCACTGCAAATCAATTATGCTTAATTTAAAGTATATCTGTCATGGAAACAGTGTCAATTTGTGCTGCTCCCCCAACCCCTAAATAGACCAGAGAATTTTTAAAGCTTTTTTGAAAGCGATGTAACTACCAGTCACTTACACTTTTTTTGGTGTCTAGCTTGAATGCTCTCACAGAGCTGGGTTTGATGAGGTTGCTCAGTGTTTTCTGCAGGCGAGATCCATTTAGATGCTCTCAAAATGCTCGCTGAATTGCTCAAGATGACTAGTCAGTTGTTAAATGCAATGGCCTTGGCCTTGCACTTCAGTGAAGTTAGGCCAAATACCAGTAGGAAGTGAACGAAGTTTTTCTGAACAAAGTATTTTGACTGATTTGCCACTTCGTCCTTCAGTCTATCAGAGGATAATGCTGTAAAACTATTGACGCTTGAGGCTTTGTCATTTGCAAGCAGTCTTGAGTACTTAATGCAAACATCATGCACTTCATGCATGGTAGGAAAGAATTCAATTCAGGATTCAAGAAGCCTAGGAGAAGAATCAAGTAAGAAAAAGAACTCAAATTTCATGTAGAGCACAGCAGAGATGTGCTTAGCAATAACTATCATAAAAGCTGTTTGTTTTAAATAGTCAGGGTGTTGCTAAGACTTCTCTTAGGAGAGAGGGGAAAAAATGAATCCACAACATGAAAAAAAACCAAACCCCAAACCCCAGGAATGTAAATATCTTACAGAAGGTGAAAACCTGACACTGCTATGACTTCTCAGCTGAATGTAATTCTGAGAAAATGGATCCTTTTTAGCTCTTCTGTCTTTTATGATGCTTACAATAGCAGCAAGAAAAAAAAAAGAGTTAAAAAAATACTAAGTATTAAAAATGCAGGCTGCAGATCAATGTGGATAATAGTAACAGCAGATGTTTTGTTTCTGGTCAACAGTCAGTTCTGATCTCTGTATCCTTTATTATCTGTAGCTTTTACAGGTAATTTGTACTTTAATTGTTCTTCCTCTCTTTAAATGGGGCACACTAGCACTTTTCACATGAACAGCTGAAAAGGACTTTTAGAGGATAGATTTTTGTAATGGTTACTTTACAGTTCCTTTTTTTGTTTACTTAGCTGAACAGTGTTCAGTACGTTATGTACCTGTCTTATGAGGCTGCATTTTGGAGGGTATTTTCTTTTCTCTTATCTTACTGTATTTCCTCTCACTCCCATCGTTTCCATTTAAATCCCTTTCTGATTTCTGTTTTCCCATTGAAAATAAGTTTTTAAAAATCACTTCCACTGCGATCTCACTTTGCAAACCGTAAGCTTGCAATGAATGATCTAGACTTGTACAGACTAATTTGAGTGGAGTTTATGGAATGTAACTGTAAATTGTATTCTGTATCTGAATGCAGTGTATTGTGCTGGGTCATATTAGATGTTAGATGTAGTTGGAGCAGTATCTACTCATGTAGGTGTCCAGGTTTGATTACTCAAATCTGTTTTAAATTAAAACTGTGTCTTAAATTCTCTACCGCTTTGAAAAAAAACAGCCATTTTGTTTGGCAAGACAGGGTTTTGTGAGCCATCTACACTGGTGTTCCTTTGCCCACCTTCTCACCTCCACTGGATGGTTCATCTTTTTGGGCTTTTCAAGTGTTTCCTGACGGTAATCTCCAGCTGGGACAGGTGCAGATTCTTCTTCAGTAATTGTGACAGCCCTGGAGAGCAGTGCTCCTCAGGAATGATATCCACAGCTGTCCGAGTATAAGAGGAAGGAGTTTCTGCAGACTTTATATTTCTCTAATGGAGTTTTCTAATGGATGAAATAAAAGGAACTGTTTCCTCTCCCTGCTTCGCACTAATCTCAAGACGTCTTTGACTCCAGCTACTGTGTTCTGATTGTTATGTAACACTTTCTTTCTGACTTTATTCTCATGCATTCAGGAGTTTATGTGAAACATAAATTGCTATATGTGAATTTATGTGAAACATAAATTTTACTCCTGTGGTATTTATATGAGTGTATATATATTTTTCTTAAGCTCCTTGGCTTAAGAATAAATAACAATAATTACATTATAGGCATGTTATGTTTGTCTCTCATCAGCACCAAGTTTCTCAGTGTACAGATTTAATCAATTTTAAAAGCAAACATGAATATATTAAGGCAAACAAACCTCTCTGCTCGTGAATAGCGACCTTGTGATGTGAAACAAAACGTTTTGAAAATGAAGTAGCTGATTTTTAATCACTCTTTTTCTTACATTTTAATTGCATGATGACACCACATAAGTATGGGCAGAGGCATTACCAATATAAAATGGAAGCAAGTACAGAGGACTACGCTTTATAAAATTATTAACTGCTGAATTGTTTATGGGAATACCAGAATGCAGATCCAGAATAGCTTGTGAGAATTATGGAATGGAGGGCTTTACAACAGCTCAGAGATTAGGAGGAGGTGGTGACCAGATCTTTCCACACAAAACTGGCATATTTCAGTGTGTGCATGCACTGATATGATCACAACTGCAATAAGAAGAGGTTGCATGGACAAGAGGAAAGGTATGAGATGAACTGCACTCCTAGAGCACTTTTAAAGCACTCGAGTTAAGTGACAAGCAAACTCTTTGTTGCGTTAAAAACTGACTAGATTGCCAGACCCAGAGAGTGGTGGTGAATGGTGCTACACCCAGTTGGTGGCTTAGGTGTTTCTGGATTACAGCATCGAGTGCACCCTCAGTAAATTCACAGATGAAAGTTGGGTGGGAGTGTTGATCTGCTGGAGGGTAGGAAGGCTCTGCAGAGGGATCTGGACAGGCTGGATCGATGGCCCAAGTCCACCAGCATGAGGACAAGTGCCAGGTCACAACAATCCCAGGCTGGGGACAGAGTGCCTGGAAAGCTGCCCAGCAGAAAAGGATCCAGGGGTGCTGGTCAACATCCAGCTGAACATGAGGCAGCAGTGTGCCCAGGCGGCCAAGAAGACCAATGGGAAGTGATGATCCCTCTGTGCTCTGCAATGGTGAGGCTGCACCTCACATACTATGTCCACTTCTGGGCCTCACACTTTGAGAAAGACATTGAGGTGCTGAAGCTTGTTCAGAGAAGGGCAAAGGAACTGGTGAAGCATCTAGAGGGTAAGTCAGATGAGGAGAAGCTTAGGAAGCTGTGGTTGCTTAGCCAGGAGAAAAGGAGACTGAGGTTATCACTCTACAGCTACCTGAAAGGTGGTTGTAGCAAGGTGGAGGTCGGTCTCTTCTCCCAAGCAACTATTGATAGGACAAGAAGAAATGGCCTCAGGCTATAACAAGGGAGATTTAGGTTGGACATCAGGAAGAATTTCTCCACTGTAAGGTGGTTAAGCATCAGAAGGGGCTGCCCAGGGAGGTGCTGGAGTCACCATTCCTGGAAATGTTCAAGACAGGACTGGATGGGGCACTTAGTGCTATGGCTTACTTAACATGTTGGTGTTCAGTCAAAGGTTGGACTAGATGATCTTACGGATCTTTTCCAACCTTAACGATTACACGATTCTGAAGAAATAATGCAGATTTTGTGGTGAAATTTCTTATACTTTTAACAAATCAGTCTTGAAAACATATAGCAGTCCCACTGAGTTTTTGTAGATCAGAGAAGCACTGGATTAAACTTTAATTATGAAATGTATGAAAGTTTGCATTGTCACTTAATTGTGCAACATTATTGGAATATATTTAAATAGTCTGAGTTATGCAAGCTAACGAATGTACCAGCATTTCAAAATATTAAGAGAAAATTTTCTTTACAGCATGGAGAGGATATTGTATGATAGGATATTGTATTTTTTCCATGTAACATGTAGTAGGAGATAAAATACACTGGCACATTTGATACTTTTTGATGTTTGATGTTTTTTCTTAATGGATATAAATATCCATTTATGCACAGTTAAATGTTCTTATTGTTGAAGTGCATGAATTATCTCTTCTCCATGGAAAGATGGGAAGAACAACTTCAGTACTAAAACATTTTATTTTTGGAGCTGTATGTGAGAGAGGTGAGGATATGTTGCTTTAGAATTTTTAGATCTCTAGATGTCACCAGTATGTTACAGCATGGGTGGAGGAATGAACCCATTGTGTATATTTGCTGTCTCAGCATTCTGTCAGAGAAGTTAATAATTCATTATATTTGACAAATAAAAGGCTCCCTCTTCAGATGCTACTATGATTTAGACTTCAGGTACAATCCAAAGTCTTAATTTTTGTGTTAGAAGAAAAGTAGGATTCTTGGCATTTTGGCTGCTCTCAGGTTTAATACTGGTTCAACACTGAAGCCCTTGGGGTTGGCTTATGAATACAGACAGTGAAATAAATCATTCTTTCTCTCACTACACACTAGCACTAGGGGTGCTTCTACCCTGATGACCAAGAGGTATGCTTCCTCCCACCCGAAAGTGTCATTCTTGGAGGCACTGTTAGTTGCTTCTGAAAGAGTGTGTCTCTTCTGTCACCTGTAACTCTGAGATGAAAATACCAAACCTGAAATCAACCCAGACTGATTGCTGACAGGGAATTTTTCGAATAATTTGAAGAAGTCCACATACAAAATTCTGTTTGCTTTTCTTTTTATTGTATCTCATTTTGAGTTAAGCAGTTGTCACTAAGTGGGAGTGGGAGGACAACAGGACAATAATTTAAGTAGTGTTTTAAAGAAAATAGCATAAATGAAGACAACAGGATGTTTAGAGGATTTTTTTTGAAACAGTTGTATAGGCAAGGTCTTCAAAAAGCATGCAAGTTGTTAATTTTCATTATATTGTATGATAATTTTAATTTACTCTAAGTGAAAAGTTCTTGATTGCAGTCGATTTCTATTATGTGTTTCAAATCTGTACTCAGGTTCCACTTAGGGTGAATAATTATCTCTGTAAATATATGTAGTGTGGTCAAAATGAAATAAAAAATATTGCCAAATTGTTTCAATACATATGATTGTATTTAGATGTTTGAGATTATGCTTTCACAATGGTTAACATTCTATGAGAAAATAATGCCTTTAAAAGAGCTATAATTCATTACAAAGATATTATATAGGGTGATTAGAGGTAAAAATAAATTTCATGTTAATTCGCATTGACATGAGTTAAAGATAAAGTTTCAGGGCAGGAATACAGAATAATTTGTTCGTTCTTTGAATTTTTTTCCATGTTCAATCAGTTTGAGGATAATTAACTGGCAGGGATACAGTTACTCACATCATCTACAGAAAAAAATACTAAAGATATCAACATGTTTAATGTAGAATAACCTTAAGATTTCTGTGCTTTTTTTTTTTTTTTTAAGACAAAGTCTTTAACTCTTGAGTTAGGAACCAAGTAATAATGCATCATATTCTTAATCAATAATGTTTAGTATGTTAAAAAGTTCTCAAATGCTTGGTTTGTTTCAGGATTGCCCAAATCACATAGGTACTCTGCCTGAGACCTTGATCTAAGTGATATGACAAGTTTTCTCAAACATGACTGTTGAGTGGTATAACTGGATATTAAAAACATGTTTCCTCTTCGATGCTCTGACTCCAGCTTTGGAATCTATGAATGATAGAACTCATTTTATTCTGTTCCCACTGTCAGTAATAACTGGCCATGCTGTGCACAGCGCAGAATGGGTTAGGTAGGGAAATGAGAGTGGGAGTGAGGAAACTAGTGCTATATCTTCTTTGAAATTTCCCTGTCCTGTATGAATTTCAAACCAATACAAATATTAAAATAGCATCAGTCCCACTTATAGGCAATGAATAATGTTATATTTCAATACAACTTCTTCACATCATGTCATTTTCTCAGTCACATGTTGCTAAATAAAGATTACGGGAGAGAAGTCCCTTGAGGTAATGCATGGGTTTAATCTCAATTTGAAAAAGATTTGCATCGAGTCCATTGACCTTTCCACATTTAAAATGCTTTATGAAGTTACCTGTGCTTGCAGGGGCCTTGACTAGGTGCTTTTTCAGTCCGGTGTTTAAATACACAGGTACTGTTTTGAACTATGATGGCCCAATTATCCTTTGATTTTTTATAAGGAGAACCAATTGTCTCTTCTTCTTTCAAATAAATGTTCCTTATACAACAAAAGACATAGAACCACATCAGGTAAGTTCTTCACAAAGACAAGGTCACATTAAGTTGTAATACAAAATACATGACTCTTGGAAGAATAGAAAGTTTAGTTTACACAATGTTATACAATGAACAAAACCATTTTTTACAAAATACCAAGCTGTTACAATGAATGCAGAAAGTTAAGCCAAGTGCTAGATAAGTCTCAAACAAAGAAATGATAAATGACTGTAGTATGAAAGCAGGAGAGCTAAGATAAGAAAAACAAAAGGACGGACTTGGTGGACAAAGTCATTTTTTCTGTTTTGTAAGATTATTTTTATGAATAAATGTCTCCCAGGAAAAGCACTTAAACACTAGTGCAAAATATGAAATTAAGATCTCTTTGTGGACTATCTCTGGAAGTTTGATGTCACCCTCCAAATTTTATATACCTTTTTTATTCTAATCTATAGCACAAATTAAAAGTGAAAGATAATGAATTTAAATAACACTTACTGGCCCAAAATATTTCTGATCCGTTGATTGCAGCGCTGCAGTGCTTATACAGCTTTTAGTTTGGCAAATCTCCCTCTAACATGACAAGTGGCTTTCCTAAGAATGTCACAAGCTAAATTGTCATGACTCAGTATTGAGCTATTGGGATTAGACATAGTTTATTAATTACTTTATTTTAATGATGTATTTATTAAATAATTTAATTTTTTTCTGGTCAACTGGGAATTTGCTCTCTGTTGCCTCTCTAAAATTTTGTTATTACTGGGAATAATTAGGAATTCTTTAGCTGGTAACAGTAGTGAAACTAATTTTGCTTTTCAGTGCTTTGCGCTTTGACATTCACTTCAGCTAGCTTTGAATATGTGTTGCCTAACTAGATGGTAATTTTAATCTACTTTGCTAAGAGAGACACTTTGCACAAATACTTGAATAACAACAGTTTGGTGTAGACAAAAGGTACATAATGGAAGGAAATGTCTAATGGAAATGCACAGCACACAGCATGTCAATGAGCTGTGTGTCTGAATGCGTGAAGTATATTGTTAAGGTGAAACATTTGTCTTTTTTCAGTTAAAGCAGTCACAATTCTGACCTACACAGGAAATTTTGAGAAAATTATCTTTATAAGTCTGTCTTTGATCTTCTTATTTTAAATCTAGTGTTCTGTGTTGTCTTGCTCCCAAGGAGAATGCATGTATGAAACCTGAAATTAGGTGCTTTAACAGGCTTTGAATTACAGTACTCTTGAAAATCCATTAGGTATGCATGCACATGTGTGTGTGATTATGTTTGGCAGACCAAATCTTATGTACATAGAAGTTAAACCTGGTACTGGATTTGCAGTTAAATTTGCAGAGCAGTATTCATGTATGTTAGCTCTGCTTTTAGTCAAAATGAAAAGAACCAATATATTTCTCTCCTGAATTCTATCATCACAGGTTTTTGTTGAAAATAGTGGTTCCAAGTGATCTTCTGAGAACAGTACTGTACAATAATTAATTCTAATATTTTTTAAAGTATTACAAAATTTTTACAGCCTTTTGTAACATTGTACTACGTTATTCTTGAACCTTAACATCATTATTTACTTCAGCTTACTAGTAAGTTTTGAAAGTATGTTTGGTCCGTATACATCAGTAGCCTAGTTCAAGCCAAACAGTCATGGCAAGTCATTGTAACTAGTTAAACTGCAATCTACAGTATTATTGAATGGGTAGGAGTACGTTTTTGAGTCTGACAGCCTGCAGAAGTTTAATACCAGTGCCACAATCCATGAATAACATCTAGTGTTTCTCCTCTTACTGCAACATTCTGGATTAAACTTGCAATTTATGCTTTGTTGCATATGGCATTCTGACTTGACTAATTTTCTTAGAGGATAGTGTATAAACTGGACAAGAACCTCGGATGATTTAAAGATAACATTGCAAATGCCACAATCAACATTTGCTCTGAATTCTATAATTACTCACCATTTGACCAAATAATTTCAAAACTGCAGAGATGCAAAATTTGTCCTGTAGTTTGTGTGGATGTTTTTATTAGTAATGTGAAATTATTCGTGCTAAAAAGACCAAGCAGAAGAGAGATTAATTTTAGATGCACTTTATCTGCATGTAATAATTCTGCTAACAGTTCACTTCTTCAAAGCATTGTAGACAACCTGTAGCACAGATTTTAGAGAAGGAATAAGTCTTGTTAAATGAGTCCACCACAATTTACTTTTAATTTACTGAATTTGGTGACATAGTCTGAGACTCAAAGTCACACAAGACAGAGTGCATCTTGCGTCATTCTCATTTTGATAAGAAACCGTCTGACATTTTGAGAAACGACTTACTCTGTAATCATGATCAGAATATAAAAAAACTCTGTGATACAAAATTGTTTTCTTATTCAAACTGGACTCCTGTTCATAAGCTATTAACTGAGTTGTGAATTTCAGCTGATAAAGTCAGGCTGAGGTTTTTTCATGAACTTGTCTTAAGGTATTGTAGAGAACCATATCAGCAGGATACTCAGGTGCACAGAATGTGAATTCTCTTGGGAAAATATGAACAAAATGAATAGCATTGTTATCCCTATAAGAACTGGTTTCCAAGGGTGATTCAGACACTTGATTTTCTTGGGAGGTGGTGTTTAATATTGATGTTTTCTTGGAAACAACATATCACAGTAAAATATAGTTACAGCATATCTGTGCATATCAGTCAATGTAAACAGAGACTATATTAGTGAGCTGGCAGAAAAGTGAAAGAAAATTCAGTGTCTGGTATAAAGTTGAGATCTGAACTTACATCTATTTGATACAATCTGAGTAATTCATTCCCAACTTCAGCAAAATCAGCTGCTTACTTCCTCAAATATTCTGACAATGTAAAAAGTTTTACCATAATCCAGTGCAGTGGCCACGTTACAGATTTGAAGGTCAGTGCAACACTAGGAAGTGTTAGTGGGTGCTGCATAACAATGAAGGTGCTGGTACTCTTTTGGCTTCCTGGAAGCAGTTGAGGGTATGTGACAACACTCTGTCCACAGGAGATTTATTTGATCTCCATGTTAGATGGCAGTCACTCTATGTTCATTCCTGATCTGTTGTCATACTTCATGTCACACTTCTGATTCTTTTGATAGAATCCTTTTGTTTTATAGAAATGTGAGAAATTTGTCTTTATTGTTCATTCTTGCATGGGTGCATTTGCACTCATAATTGCTCTTCTATGTATTCAGATTCTTTATGTCAATATCATATTTTGTTAAAACTTTCTAATGTCTTTCTATTTTTTTATATGCATGTCATGATGTGAGACATTAGCGGACTGTTGTAGTTGTGAGCAAAGTCACCAGAGGAATTTTGGCAATGAACAAATCATTCAAGAAAGTAATTCTTAGTAATATATTTATTCTAACCACTTACCTAAGTGTTAACTTTAGCATTATTAAACTATTTTGACTGATGAGGCTCACTTAAAAGTGGTACTAAAACTGCAAACCTGTATCAGCCAATTGAAGGAGTCAATCTTCCATCAGTATATTGCTGATATGACAAGAGATACTGCTGAACAGGTAGTGTAAGCAAGACCATCTCTGACTGAGAAGGACAGTTACACAATTTATATGACCTAAATAAAAGAAATGCAATGGCTCCTTGAGGTGGAAAATTGCTTTGGAGTCAGTGTGTGAACTTCACTTATTAAATATATGTAACCATTCTGGTTTTGGAAGATCTAGTCTAACTTCAGTATCTGTTAAAAAATGTTTCATATTGGTAATACATAATGAAATTAAAATATTTTCAAAGACATCAAAGGGAAGCTTGGCTTTTCTATTATGCCTTTCTTTACAACGTAGCTCAAATAGCTGTTCTTCAGTTTTCCTTGAAGGCACAGGGTAGGGTCTGTGTACCATGTTCCGATAGCTGTGTCAAGATGTGATTAAAAAAATGAAAATGCTGGTAGATTCCTGTAAGAGATCTTCCTTTTAATAACTTCAACTTTTTAAAGTAGAAAATTCCTCCTCCTTTCTTCTCCACAAGAGTAGACCGATCAAACTGCTGTACTTCTTGAACAGGATTGCTCTTCTGCTCCTTACATTTGGGACACGGTTGTGAACCTTTGTGCTGTTTTATTTTACCTTGCATTTATCAGATTAACATCTGTACCTGCTGGTTTGCTGAATTATTTTGTACCTATTATTCAATTTCTTTATTTGGAAAATATTAATATTTAATCTGATACACATACTCTTATTAAATAATTCTTTAAGAGGCATCTAAATATTTTATATCTTCCTTTCTACGTCATAGATCTGTAGAAACCTCTTCTAAATTACTTCAGGCATCTTCTATGTCAATGGTTTGCTAAGAGCTTATCAAAACTCAATTAAGATGTTTTCTTTCCTTGTTCATATGAAGATGATAATTGGAAGAACTTCTGTGCATGATATTGTCCTTGTTAAAATATAAATAAAAATAAAATAAAAAGACAAATAGAGTATGCTGCCTGTTTTCCCCTGTAATTTTCATTATGTCTAGGAACTATTATGGATGTGATTGTTGGTTTTGGATTATCCTGGAAACTAGACATGTAGAATTATTTATTAACTGGGGACAGTAACAGTGTTTCACTATTTCACTAATTTCTGCAATAGTTTCAATAGTATTTTGTGTAAATTTTAAAAAAATACTGCCAAATTAAAGTAATTCCAAATGACCCTTTATCTAGAACAAGACTAGGGAAACATTATCAGTTAATTAGTAGTGAATATCTTTATTACACACTAAGCAGAGATTTATCAAGTAGAAAGGGAAAATCTAGACACAACAGAATTTTGAAATTCTTTAAGAAGATGAATTTGACTGTTGAAAAGAGAATTGTATGCTTACCAAAGAAAAATTTTGTGAAGAGGCCCTCCTAATTGATTGGATGCTCCAATTTTTGAGAGTGAAATTAAGAATAAAACCTGTGAAGAACAGAGAAAAATTGCAAAAAGGGATGTTAGATGGAAATTAGTTTATATACAGTTTGCTATAAGAAATTAATATGGACAACCAAAGTTGATAGGACCATAAAAAGAAAAAAAAAAGTAAAAGGGACATCTTAGTACATGAACTAAAAAAATTCAAACAAACCAGACCAAAAAAAAAAAAAAAAGAAGTAAAAACTTAAACCCTAGGTATCTTATCAATAATTATTCAAGCTGCTCACCAAATTTAAATAGTTTAACTCTTATATCTAGTTATAAAAATTAATAGTACCAAGCAAGTATTCCATTCAGGTGAAGATGATGGATTTTTCTTCCTATTTTCAGCCAAATGATGTGCAGAAAAAATACAGAAAACTATTTGTAAATAATTCAAAATTCTGAAGAGTATGGTTTTACACTGTAAGAAAAGCCAATATAAAGGGAATATTGAGTTTTAAAGGACTGTTTAGCCCACTGTTGAAAGATGTCCCTAGAACAAATGGGTATTAGTGGGTGAGCCACTCAAAACTATGGTTGACGCTGTTTATTCAAGGAAGATTTAGCAGCAGTAAAACCTAATAAGTAAAATATTGGACTTTACATTGGATATATTCCAATCAAGCCCATTTTTTTCCGGAATGTAAGTTGGCTGAGAACAAGTCATACTTCAGTTAAATACAGATGACTGATTTCAGTAGCTGATGCAACCACGAAAGATTCTTGAGTTTCAAGGTTTGTTATCTTTCATAGCTTTTGTATACCTGTGAAGAGTGAAAAAATACTTGGTTTGATGTATTCAGTCCTCATGTGCTTTTATTTAACCCCTGTATTTCCTCCACAATCAAGTAAATTTTAAAAGATAATTTGACACACATTTACTGACACAACTCTTAGGTTTATTTTTCTCCAGTACAGACAGGTTTTCCTTGTATTTTACAAGCAGCTCTAGGTAAAGCACAGAACAGATAAGCATTCTGTGACACTCTAAACATGTTGAATGTCCTGCAGTTTATATACAGGGCAGCACAATAGTTTAATGTGCAATTCAGACATGTTTTTTTCTGGGCCTCCCTAGAATCAGCACTGCAGGATTGATTAATGTCTCTAATTTTGACACAGCTGTTATCCAATTACACCTTCAAAACCACAGTGGTTTTTTTTTAAATAATGCATTGATTATATTTGACATTCAGTGATGTTGTAGATACTAATAAAACTGCTGTTCTGCTCATGCTCATACAAATGACCTAACATTACCTCCAGGTTGTTAAGCAAGCCCACCAAACAAGAAAAAAACCTTTGTTCTGTTTTCTTAGGCTTTGGATCAGCTATGTGGAAATCCACAGAGTAACGAGAAAAGAGGTCAAGCTCAACAAGACCTTTAAATTAACACTTTCACACTAGACTTTACAGTATTTATCTGAAATCTTTTAATTATAAGTACTGGTATGATATTGCCTGAGGCTTTTAAAACATTGCTTAGTTTGGAAGAAACCTAAAGTTCACACAGCATAAAGTAAGAAGAAAACAAATGGTTCTCTGTGTTTCTTTAGCTCTGCACAAGTTGTGTAACCAACCGCCATTTCGTCCTTGGTGTGAATTTAAGAAAAAAACCAATTGCAGACCATTAGGAAAGCTTATCAGTCAGGATTTCAGAGAGTAGTCCAATGTACTCCTGCAGTTTGACAAAGTAAGGGAGTACTTTCTGTTTTCAGTTATCTGAACAGTCTTTGTCCCCATAGTAATGCCAGTACATTCAATGAATTGTGGAGCCAACTGCTATGTTAGTAAGGAAGTATTTTACAGTAAAAGGGTCAGGAAAAAGTGTCTCTAACTGGGGGATTGAAACTCTGTTATGTCATGAATAAAAGCTCCTACTTGCTGCAGAATACATCAGCAATAAATAAGGCTGGAGGATGTCATTATTTTGGTTCCTTTCTGTCATGCACTGTTGGAGACTTTTGTTTTATGTTGCCAGTTTTTTGAAATTGTAGCAGATGATTATCATTACAGTGCATCCTAAAGCACGTGTTACTGAATATCTTTAAATTTCTGTTCTAACAGATTCCTCTCACTGCCATTACGGTTGCAAAGATCTTAGTGTCACTTCAGTTAACTGTAGAAGCTGAATGATGTTGTCTAACTTCCAGTGATGCAGAAAGAAATATGCACTTTCATGCTGCTATTATTCAAATTGAATTTTCAAGCTGAACACTAAAAAGCCTTTAGTTCACAGCATATTTTAGACATAAATTTAAGTAAGGTGCCAAACTATGACATCCAAAATAAAAAATTATATAGGCAGGTTGCTGAGCTTGTTATCTGTAATGCACTGGGCATTCTGAGGCTATAAAGTGCTAAAATACTACAGCTTACCCTTTTGTAGTATCAGAAAGGTATGTTTTTTCTTAGTCTTTGAAGTTACTTCTTGATCCACTGACGAACTCCTGATTTACTCTATGCTGGGAAGGGAGCATGCCAAGAAGATTTTTCTACCTTGCAGTATTAGCCACCTGTGTCAGTTTTCATCCTATTCTCTATGTGCACCGAAGGAATCAAAAGTAACTTTCAGATGTAATCTGTTATATTTGTGATGAATTCTTACAGTCAGGCTTTATCAAAACTGCGTGAGAAAATAAAATCCTTCCTTTAAATCTGGGTCACCTCTAGGATAACTTTAAGCATGAGAGTCTTACTCTCCTTTTGGTTAAAACCAGACCTTGCTAATGCTACTTTTGAATTACTGATCTCGTAAACCAGCACTTCCTGGACCCCATTTCACTATTGCATATGAAATCCTGCTTTCCTCAGCTTTTTCTCTTGTGGTTGACAGTCGTCTATGAACAGAGACTTTAAAAATTCCCAAACATGCATTCACTTTCCTTTTTGACAGGGACCTGCCAGTAGGTGCTACTTTTGGCTAGATCAGTAGACAGGCTTAATTATTTGTGTGTTTGTAAAGAGAATGCCTGAGGAAGTGGCTGTACTTACGCTAAGATACAAATACTTTGAGGATTTGTATTGTCTGAGAGTAAAGGTTGATCTAATGCAGTTCAAATATGGTTTTGTTTATTTCATTCTTCTTGAAAAATAGAGAGTAAAGCATCATTTCTGTGTAGTAAACATTGTTTATGATGTGGTAGAATAGTTCTCAGGAATTAAATATAAGCAGTAAAATGAAAGTGCTATTTTAAAAGTTAGCTACAAATCAATTAAACTTCCATATTTTTTTTTCTTCTCTGTATTAGTACACTTTTTCAGTTTTGTTGTGGTTTAACCTCAGCTGGAAGCTAAGGCTCACACAGCTGCTCGCACCCTCCCCCTGGTTGGGATGGGGGAGACAAGCAGAAGAACAAAAGAGAAAAACTCTTGGGTTGAGATAAAGACAGTTACCAGGTAAAGAAAAAATCACTCAAGCAAAGCAAAGCAAAGCAAGGAATTCATTCACCAGTTTCCCTCCAGAGGCAGGTGTCCAGCTGTCTTCAGGAAAGCAGGGCGCCATCACATGTAACAGTGACTTGGGAAGACAAATGACATCACTTAGAACATCTTCCCCTTCCTACTTCTTCCCCCAGCTCTATATGCTGAGCATAATGCCATATGGTGTGGAATATCCCTTGGGAATATTTCATATATATATATGTGGATATAAAATTGTGGTCAGCTGTCCCCTCCCAACTCCTTGTGCACCCCGAGCCTCCTCACTGGTAGAGGGGGGGGGAGGATCAGAAAAGTTCTTGGCTCTGTGTAAGCCCTGCTCAGCAATAGTGGAAACATTCCTGTGTTATCAACACTGTTTCCAGCACAAACAAAACACAGCCCCATATCAGCTACTTTCAAGAAAATTAACTCTACCCCAGCCCAAACCTGCACAAGTTTTTACAGCTGCTAAAACTTTTTACTGTCAGTGCAAAGGCACGAGTTCTTTGAGGCATAGCACTACCATGTTCATCCTGTACATAGCATATGCATTTTTTTAGGTTTTGTGAGACATTTTGTTAGGTTTTGTGAGATAGTAGTAAGATGCTCTTACTGACTCTGACACCTTCAGAAGGCTGCCTTCATCCCTTTGAATAATGTAAACTATTTTTGAATGGAGTAAACTCAACTGGTGTGCTTTGGTATGCTGAGTGATTTTGCACTATTACCTCTACAACATTCTTCACTGTCACAGCTGTAATTCAAAAACATGTTCAACCCAAAATTTCCTCTTTGCGTAACACAGAGTGATTCTGAGAGGTCATTCTCCTTGGAAGCAGTTTGTGACTCTTTTCCATCATCTGTCAGAGATGGGATTTGCAAACCTTCAAGGTATTCTGTATAGTTCACCATCTTGGACATGTTTATGGAGAAGACAATTGTTGTAACAACAATTTTTCTCACGATTTAATTGTTCATTAATTTGGGTTGTGGAGGATGATAGTTTCAAGTAATTCACTATAACTGATAGCTACTGCATTTTTAAAAATCACTGCTGGAGTCATAGAACAGTACTAATTTTCCTAGGAAAAATGTATTTCATTACTGAAGCAGATGCAACAACAATGAAAAAAAATAAAATCCCCCAACCTATAATGGGTGGGCAGAGTACACGTATCTTAAAGGGTATAGAGACTAAGGACAGGTTTTATATCTTAACCAAAATTATAATGGAAATTCCCCCATATGTGAGTTGTGTGCAGATATGATCTGATTCACATGTAAAGTTATGGTACAGACACTGGAGGGTTATCTGTGTATGGTAACAAAATGTTACCATACTACTATGTTCTCTAGTTTACACCTGGAGAAGCAGCTGCCAGGTTGGTACTATCTCTGAAGTAAGTTATACCATGTGTAAATAGTGCATAAGTTATGCAGGGCAAAGAAGTAATCTTCTGGCTCCAGAATCATTTGGAGCTTTTAATTTTTATTCCTTTGTTATAATCCAAATAATCACTGTGGAAAGAAGCTACTTCAAAAGAATGATGTGAGTTGGCCTCTGTTAATGTCTTATCTATGCTTTCTTTTTTTTCTTCTCTTTATAGCTCTGAAGTGTCTCTAAAAGGAAATTAACTGAGTCACACTTTCTTCCAGCTGGCAGTTTATCCTCAGAAAGATTGTTCTTTGATGTTTTATTTAATGTAACATACGCCCAAATGCTGTCTCCTTAGTGGTGGACAGCTGAAATGCATCATACTGCTGTAATATGTCAAAGCCTTCCTCACTTTGACCATAGAATCATAGAATGGCTTGGGTTGGAAGGGACCTTAAAAGTCCCTTCCCTCATTCCAACCCCCGTGCCTTGGACAGGGACACCCTTCATTAGACCAGGTTGTTCAGATCTCCATCCAGCCGGGCCTTAAACACTTACAGGGATGGAGAGTCCACTTCTCTGAGCAATCTGCTCCAGTGTCTCACCACCCTCACAGTAAAGAATTTTTTCCTAACATTTAATCTAAATCTGCTCTCTTTCAGTTTAAGACCATTCCCCCTTGTCCTGTCGCTACATGCCCTTTTAAATAGTTCTCTCCATCACTTTTGTTCATTTCCTGCAGGTACTGTAAGGCTGCAATCAGGTTACCCTGAAGCCTTCTCTTTTCCAGGCTGAACAGTCCCCAGTTTGCATCTGGCTTAGATGCATTGGGCTGTGCCAGTTTGTATTTTTTCAGATACTTTGTTCTAGCATACTCTGTATTCCAGTGAGAAAGCTGTACTTACCTTAAAGTAAGAATATTGTATCTTTTACACTTTTTTCTGTGCTTGTACAGCAATCATAACTGCATAATTGCTGCCCCTTAGACATAGTGTTGTAAGATGTGTAATCACATCAAATCTTTAGAGTGATTCTGTAATTACGTTTCATTTATTGTCTTTGCTGAGAAGTAGTATGAATATGCATAATCTTGCTCTCCTTGATTAGCTGTTCGACAAATGTTGTTTTAGAATCAATAGCTAAAATGAGAAGAATTGAAAAATTCTATGTCAATGGACAATACATTGTTCTTCTGAAAATCAGTATTCCAGTTGAGTGGTAGAGGAAAATAGGATTACAGGTTTGTAATGAGCAGCTGGGTACATATTGCTGTGCAGCTAAATAAAAAAGAAGTGAAAATATATGATAGAATAAAAAACTTAAAACAAAAAGTTGCTAAAGCCATCTACCATCACAGCATGATTTCTAAAAAATAAAACAATGGTAATAAAAAAACCCTAAACAAAACCAACATACCTGTATATGAGGAAAAGTAAGAAGAGCAGAGAAAAAAGTAACTCCTCACAACTCATCTCTGGGTTTCTGTCAGAAGCTTGAGTCTGGATTTTGTAAAGTTCTTCAGTTGTTTAGAAGTTCCTAAATAAGACATTTCCTTTTTCTGTACTGCTGAAGTGTTCAGTATGAAGTCCACCAGAAACAGCAAATGAAAAGACATTTTCTGACAGCCTTTGTATTCTCTTTCTGTTGGGTCTATGCTAACCTGCCTCTGCTGACATGAGGAACCTGAATTAGAAAGAGTAAGATAGTATTTTAAGACAGTTTTAATATAAGAAGGGGTAGACTTAGGTTGCATGACTGACTGTTTTGAGTTTAAAATTCAGTGTGGTGTACTCTAATAATATTACCTATTAGTAAATCAAATTGATGGTGCTTGGAACACCCTCTATACATACAGAAATCTGTATATGGAAATAAAAAGTAGTTAAGATAGCTATGCATTTGTATTCTAATTTGCACATTACAGAGATGTCCCCTCTTTGCTGTCTGTACAAGACAATATTCTTTGTCTACCAAGATTCTTTTGGTAATTGTTTTTCTAAGGTGATGACTCTCCCGCTTTGTTCCAGATTTACGATATGATGTTGGCTGTTATTTATAAAAGAACATGTTTAGTCTTATTTCATCTCGCTTCTAAGGCTTTTTTTTCCCTAGATTTATTTCTAAAATAATTAGCTTGAATTCAGACTATTTCTATGAGATCTAAAGTAGTCCTTAATCTAATATAATGACATTTGAAACAGTGCAGAAATTCTTTTACCAAGTGGCTTACAATATTATTAAATATGCTTACCACATGTAGCCAATTCCAAAACCTTCCCTTGAGATTGCTGCCAAACTCTATAAAAGGATCATTAAATGAACCATGGAATGGGCACCTGTTTTAGTGTTCTGTTTACACTAAAAGGAAAAGAAAAACAAAATGGCTGAGGCAATAGTGACTCTTTTAATTTGCCTTAAATTCAATCAGATTAGGAACATTATTATAGTTGCATGACAGTGTTCCTGTGTATGCCTGTATTCCTCCTCCCTCCACTAAGTAACTGAGACTGTGATTTGTGTCCAATTAAACTTGGTCTCTAGCACCTGAAGATTCTAGATCTTTGCTGGAATTAACATGTATTGAAACTACACTACTTTCAGATCTTACTGAGTTTTTAGCAGTGGGGAGAAAAGAGGAAATGAATGCCTCCTGTGGTAACTATCAGCTTTCTTCGTTTTTCACTCACTGAAGATAATATTACATTTTTTGTATTTCCCGTTTAAGTTTTCTGGTGAATGTGGAATACAAGAAGTAATTTAATTTGTCTTCTAAGTCTTGTTCCTATGTATAAATTTCTGTCATCAGCTGATTATGGTTCAGCTGCTTTCCTCGTTGATCTCTTCCACTTCAAGTATTTAAATAATCTTGTATTGTTTACACTGACTTCCAGAACGATACTATACTCACTGACAGTTTTATGTTCCTAATGAGATTTTAGAACATTTCTGCTTGGCTTCATCCTTGTCTCTTTAAAATTATGTGTACTCAGTCTGTCATTTACTAACTTTTGCATACTAACATAAAATATACTGCATCCTGGTAGGACCTCAGTGTTTACAACATCTGATTGATCTTGGATAATTTGTTGCTTTTAAATAGCTAGATGCATTCTGAAACTGAACGTGTATGCTCTGGTAAATCCCCAACTTGCTGCAAAGTCCATATTAGTAATTTCATTATCTTAACCAATTCTTTTCATTAAAGTCAATACCTTTCTGATATTTCCTCTCAGAAGTTCAAGTGTTCTCATTTTTTCCTTCTGAAACAATAGATGTATTTATTTAGCCATAAAGCTTAGTAGTGTTTCTGAATTCTAGTTGCTGGAAAATGAAAGATAGTTAATGGACAGTATAAAAATACCAAGCTCAAGTACTGTTACAATAAAGGTTGCAGTGTGGAACAGTTATCTGCAAGCCAATGAGATATTAAAATCATATTTAATGGTGAGTAATCAGATCACATGGAGAATAGTCAGGGCATCACATATAGTTTCTGAAAGCTGTGCAGTTTTAACCTTGAAATGGAAGGCAGAAAAACAAATAGCTGTTCTGCTTGATGTCTTTGTTCAAAAGCAGAAATGTTGAAACAAAACTTCATTACAATTTCTTCATCATATAAGTGATTAATGCTGATAAAACCTGAAGAATTTTTCTAATAAGTAGAGTGCACTTATGTGGTATCTACAGTAGTCTCTGCAGTGCTTCTAAACGTTTTTTTTTTGTCCCACTTTCCCCTTAACCTAATTTTCATAAACTTCCTTATTTTCCATGGTTTACCTTTCTGAAATGTAACGCAATTGGTCTTTCTTTGTCCCTGGAATCTGCTGCATATAAGATTTTGTGATCACCATTAAAAAGCTGGCAATTTTGAAAGAGATTTGAAAGCGCTATGAGATTTGTTTTAACCAAATCTCAAACATCACATAGATTCAAGTCAAGGCTCACTAACCAGCTCTTCTTTTATGTGATCCTCAATAAGATTTGCCACTATATGATGGTGTTTGGATTTACAGAACAGTGGAAATTACCTGGCTGAAATTACTTGCCTCCCTTGGTGTCTTACTGATTTCTCTAAGCATACTGCATACAGTGTGTGTGCATGGCTCCTTGATGATATAAAATACAAATCATATTTTTCAAATTTAGGCTTGGAATTTTATACCATGCAGATTTTGTGTTAATTGACGGGTTGGCTAATTTGTTAATTTGATTTGATACTTTATTTAAGACAGAAGATTACTGTTCCTGTAACTCAGATTACTCTGCCTTTCCCATATATTTTGTGATCTGTTCTCATACAATTACACTGATTGTCTGACTTCCATGAGCTTCCTACATGTCTGGTATATTAATACATTATTTTGGGTCACACCTTCCAATTTCTTCATCTTATTTCTTAGGCTCCCAACTTACAAAGTGGCAGACATGCTATTGATTAATTGCATTTTTCAGCACTCTTTTAAAAATAGCAAACTGTTTGCTATCTATTTCTCTGTTTGATTATTTCTGTTCCCTGATCCATCCTCTTGAGAATACAGAACTTTTGTGCTTTCATCTTCACAAGTGTTGTCTTAAACCCTGTGTACTTTTTGTGCCTGTCAGCTTGCTCTCACTCCTCAGTGTAAAGTTCACCGCCAATCCTGCTCATCAGCACCTTGGTTACAGCTGAGATCAGATCCTTTCCTTATGTTTAGAGTGCCCTCAATTCCTTAAAAATTGAACGATCCACGCTTTACAGCATGTTCTGAAACTGAATGTACATTGCTGTTCCTGGACATCTGTGGGTGCTAACTGCACTTCAGAGATGCCATCAGAGACCCTGGTTGTCTTTTCTAGAACTCTGTATCTTATGTCTGAAATTTTTTTCTTGCCTATTTCATTAATATACATGGAGAAAACAATTACAGGACTCTGCTCAGTGTTTCCAAGCTGTTTCCTTCTTTTGTAGCTGTACCTTCTTGTCTGGTAGGTATATTTTACTCTCTAGGGCTCAAGAACCCAGAAACCTACATTTTTATGTTGTTTGTTTGATTTTTTAAATTTATTTTTCTATCAAGAAGAGGTGAAAGAATAAGATTAATAAGGACTCTTTCAGAAAGCAAATATGTTTTCATATTTCAAATATTGTGTAGAAAGCAAAGTATGTTTTCATAGCATATCATGGAAATACTGATGAATACTCATCCTGTAAGTAGGATAAAGAAGGACACTGCTGATGCCCTAAGTAATTTCCAGCATCTGACTGATGGAACTGAGCACCATAAAGAAGTGCATTATCCTTCTTGATTAGGATGTGCAAATTGAGTGCAGACAGTTACAATGTATCCTCATTCTTTTTAGTCTGTTTCACTAGACCTGGAAGGCAGTTTGCTTCCAGTGTCGTTCTTTGGGTCCATCTTTTGAATGTACTCTGCACTTCATCTATTGTCTGGTGATGTCCTTTTCAATATCTGTTGCAATATAAAATATGTCCAGGGTTACTGATTATACGAAGTTAATTCAGAACGACCTTTCTAATGGCATTTCAAATTTCAGCAAACTTCAGCAAACATTAGCTTTTAACAACTGTAGTTGGAAACTCACCAAGCTGATGTAGAAGACAAACTACATATTGAGTTGCATATCCAGTGATAAAAACATTGATTTCACAGCTGAACTGACTCAGTTATTTGCACATGTCAATTTTTTCAAAAGGAAATTGCTGAAAATTTTTAAATTAATACCTTCTGCCAGTGTTCTCTGTGCTAGGTTTTTTGAAGGCTTCTGATACATATGTAAAAGTTACATCTGCAAAAGAACTCACAGTCTGTAATCGGTCATTTCTATTTTCTGCTTCTTTTCCTGTTAGCATTGTCACATGTATGCCAGCAATTAAAGTTGCATGGAGCTATTTGGAAGAGACCATGAAAAAAAATCCTTGATACATCTGATGATCAGTACTTAGCATTAGCAGCACCACTTTTCTATCCATTTGGTTGCTTCATTCATCTGCAAAATCTGAAAGTTAAAAAGCAGCATGGAGAGATTAAAACCTTCCAACTGGGATTTCTTTATGTGATTGTTTTAGAAAGAAAACTGTCCACAAAACTTACTATTTAATGAACAAATCTATGAAAGAGGCTTCCAACCATGAACATGTCTAATGAAACACAGTAATCTTAATTATCCCAAGGATCATTTGTAACAGCAGAGAGATGGTGAGGCTTCCTGAAGGAACAGAAATGGAACTGATATTTGGGGTGGTGGAGAAAGAGAGGAGAAAGAGGTTTTGAAGCTCCCTGACTCACTCAATTTCCAATTGCTTTTTAGACACAGTTTATGATCTTTTCAGGTGCTCTAAATTAATCAGCATTTGCAGAAGTTAGAACTTAATACTCCAAATGAAATCTTAAAACAAATTGAAATAATTAGCATGTTCAATCTGGCTGCTGGTAATGTGCTGTTTCTGCATGGTTCTGGGGTTGCAGAGCCCTTTATGCAATTCACTCTATGAGGCACTCTGAAAGATAAGAGGGGAAAAAAATTCAGCTGACAAAACCATCTGGAATTTATTGAAGATATTTAACATTTTATGCTCATTTTAAATTTTGTTTAATAGGAACTGGCTTTTCTATCTAAGACTATTGCTTAAGTTATAATAAAATGCCTTGTATTCTGAAGCAAAGCAAAAGCCCCAATAAGCCCTGTTTCTTTTTAAATGAAATCGTCTTTATCTTGTAAAGCTGCAGTTTGGTAGACTGTGAATTTTTTTTGACAATGGAAGACAAGAGAAGAGTAACTGAGTTTAGTTTTATTCCAAGTTTATTCTAACTTGGTCCTTAGTGACACTCAATGTCTCTCACCGGTTTAGAACACTTGGTATAGTAACTTTCCCTTTAGAAAAGGGTCTTGTATAGGAACACAACAGTTCTCTGATTTTTGTTTGCCACAGAGGGCTTGATTTTTCAATGTATTTAATTTAAAAAATATTGAGATTTACAGGGAAAAAATGTTTTTGTCATCCTGCTGTTAGCAGTACTTCTATCACATTTGAAGTTCCTAGTGATGTTTATTAGCACTTCTATGTGTGTATATGAACAGAGGTAGAAAAAGATTCTTCCAAGAAAAAAATTGGAACTTAATTTAGAATTTCAGGTATTTGTGTAGAATATATATGTTACCTTCACAATTTTCTTGATATTGCATGTGTATTTTCCTCTGTATGACTGAAATTCAGTTCCAGAAATGTAAATTCTACTGTTTTAATTATCATCTTCCTGCCAAAGCTTCTGAATGTCACTCTCCCTCTTGTGCTTCTTTAGATCTGTTCAGTTATTTATCCTGTCATTTATTCAGCAGAAGTCTGGGTACATGCAGTGACTTCTTGTTTGTATTGCCCTCCCTTGTATTTTAGTCCATTGAATTAGTAATCCACCACAAAGGAATGAGTACAATTTTTCCTCACCAAAAGGAAGTTTCTAATGGCAAAAAAACCCCAAACCCAAACAAAAAAACCCCCAAACAAATGCTGGTGGCATTTCTTGTGGGGGTCGTTTCTACTCCACTTTAGGCCAGGTAAAAGAACATGTGGGATATCAGTGGAGAGTGGATGGAGGTCACCACCTCCTACAGCATACTCCTGGAAAAGCTGGCAGCCCAAGGCTTGGACAGGGGCACTCTGTGCTGGGTTAGGAACTGGCTGGATGGCTGGGCCCAGAGAGTGCTGGTGAACGGAGCTGAATCCAGCTGGCAGCCAGTCACCAGTGGTGTTCTCCAGGGGTCAGTGCTGGGACCAGTCCTGTTTAACATTTTTATTGATGATTTAGATGAGGAGATTGAGTCCATCATTAGTAAATTTGCAGATGACATCAAGCTGGGGGGGAGTGTTGATCAGCTGGAAGGCAGGAGGGCTCTTCAGAGGGACCTGAACAGACTGGACCAGAGTTTGGCTGATTCCAACGGGATGAAGTTCAACAAGGCCAAGTGCCGGGTCCTGCACTTTGGCCACAACATCCCACTGCAGCATGGTCTTAAGCTCTGCCAGGGGAGGTTTAAGTTGGATATTAAGAAGAAATTTTTTACAGAGAGGGTAATCAGACATTGGAATGGGCTGCCCAGGGAGGTGGTGGATTCTCCATCCCTGGAGGTTTTTAAAATGAGACTGGATTAAGTGCCATAGTCTAGTAACCGTGGTGGTAGTGGTTCAAGGGTTGGACTTGATGATCTCAGAGGTCCTTTCCAACCCTGCTGATTTTATGATTCTTGAATACACTTAAAGATGTTGCTTTTCATAAAAGACCAGGAGCCAAGCTTACAGCTGTTCATTCAGAGGTGGTGATGCTCCACAACAAGTGTGATCATAGCACTACTCTTGGGAAGGATGACAATACACCAAAACGATAAAAGAATGAAGATCAGGTTCAGAGTTTTCACAGTGCATACAGATTAAACGACCAGAGAGAAATACTAAGCTCACAGAGTGAAAACACTCAGTTTACAGATCTCAGTCATTGTGAATGCAGCTATGCTGTCTTCTTTATTCACTAATCCTCATTTCTTACATTTGTTTGCAAAAAGAGAAAAATAAACATATTCTTGATGATGTAGTTTTGGTTAGCACAAAAATAATCATTGTAACTGTGAGATAAGTGGAACACTGAAATCAGTAAGTTCAAGAGATGAAATACCTTCCTCACAGGCCATTTTAAAGGTGATATTGTTCATTGTAGGTGAATGAACGTGAGGTCCTTGCTTGCTCTGACACTGCTAAAACTTGGCCAAAACCAAAACACTTGGTGTGTTTGAGTTGTGCAACTTTCTCTACTCACTTACTCTTTCTTTGCTCATTATAACCTAGCAGGATGTATCCCTTTTTTCTCATCTATATCTTTATTTTCCTCTTCAACATGTGCTCTCTGTGGAAATTACATAAAGGCTGCTTCCCTCTTTACTGCCTAACTGTACGCTGTTTGACAAAACCAGAGGGTTCAGTACTGTTGGAGAAGCTGTTAAAAGTTTGTCGTACACAGAAACTTAATCTTCATTTTTTTCTAACCTGTGTGAAACAGGAGGAGAAAAAGCCACTGCAACAGTGTATATTTCACTTGAAGCAGTAGAAATATTGCATATAAGTTATTTCAAAAGAATCCAAACCAAACAAAGGGCATAATTCAAATGAAAGGGAATGAAGTGAAAAAGGTGTTTAGCAACCGATTATTTAAAAATTACAGGTAAAATGAGTGCAATAAATGAATGTTCAGATGTTAGGAACTGTCAAGTTCAATACGTAAACCTGAGCTGTGTGCAATAAAAAAAAAAAATCATGCAGTGATATATTTTTGTTCCTACATGCTTGAAATTTTCCAATAACGAGTTTCAGTGATACATTGTTTCACCTGCATTTACAGCCAGAGTTCTAAATGATTGTCTTCCTTTCCCAAACTTTGGAAATTTAAAAATTAAGATAGTAGTGGGAAGAGTTATATATGCGTGTATTAATTCCATTTTAATAAGCGAATAAATGCAGTGAGATACAAGAAATGAAGAAAGGTGGAAAAAGTAGGCAAACATTTGCCTCTATTTGAGTGTTGCAATGTAATGCTACATTCTAGATATAGATTAATGTAATCTTTACTTCTACTAGTCAATAATTTCTTCTATTTTAGGAAATAATTTCTTGATATCAGCCTAAAATAGGTGCTATTTTCTGACTAAGCTGTAGCTTAGTTAGATTTATTCACAGTCTTTCAGTTTAGGATGTAGTCTATACACTGGCTATATAAACCTTTACAACCAGTAAGAAAATCATTCAGTATAAAATCCATTATAAAGAAATTACTTTATCCAGAACATGAAACTATCCCTCATTTGTGATTTCTACAAGGCTACTGGGCAGAATACTTAACTCACATCTCCTCAGGTCAATTTCTTTCTTTAATACTAACCTGCAGCTATAAGCATGTATTATTAGAGAAATGATGTAATGGAAAATCACCCTGATGTGAAAGCACATTAGAAATCACAAGTGAATAGGCTTGCTTGAGGCATTTGAATAACAAAGCAATGCATGACTGAAAGTTGGCAACCATTCAGCTCCTTTAAGGCTCATAGATTACGAGGATTCAATTCATAGTGTCCAACTAAATAGGTTTCACTTTCTATTGCTGCTGAGATTTGTCACCAGATAATGAGTTGAAAACATGGTTGTAAATTTATAGACTGTCTTACCCCGAACAAGATGAACAGTAGAACTAGGAAGGTCTTATTAATTTGTTAGTAATTTTAGTTGCTACGCTAAGCTTAATTTTAAATCTGTATGAACTGATTTGAATAACTAATCAAAGTTAATATGCTATCCTTTAGTATATGAATGATTTTCATGAGGAAATGTATTTAAGAAATAAATCTTGAACTAGTCTAAGAACTGCTTGGAAGTTTAAATGGATTTTGAGAAGTTCTGTACCTCTTGTTACTTACTGGGTCCAAAATAATGTGAAAACATATCACGTTTTTAAAGTGCAATTGTACAAACTATCCTAGTTTTCTTCATCATCTGAAAAAGAGATCTGCTCTTCTTGAAAGATGATGGCAAAAAAGATGAGAACAAATTATTTACCACAGCAATGTCTGCAAAAAATCAGCTCAGTAATAAAGAAAAAGATAAAGTTGGTGAACTATAAATAAAAAAAAACCAAACAAAGTTTCAGTTAAATTACAACTCAAAATGTTGTATTACAGTGACAATGCTACATGAAAATTATAGCTAACATAAATTGTATTAACTTTGTTGAGCAGTGCTTTTATGGTATATTCTTGCAAAAGAACTAAATTAAAAACAGTCACATGACATTATAGCTCCTCATCCAATGGCTTTGAGACACTTGGAAAATGCAGTGTAAAGTAAGTTGCATAAAAAAAACTTTGTAGTCATATTGAACATAAATGACATAAAATGACATATTTTACTTTCTTAGGAAATGAGTTTTCTGAGACCGATTTAAGAAATTTTTCCAAATAGGGTGAAATGAAGGTGCTCATGACAGCTGATAATGACAAAAAACTGCAGTTTCACATAACACCCTTCCAAAGCGAGGCAATGAAAACCTTTTACTGATTAACAGTGATACTGTTAAAATTGTTGTCTGAAAAAAAAATCATGCTGCCTTCTAACATATTTTTCCAAGCTGGGATAAATGAGGTTTCTTTTCTGCTTCAGCTTCACCTATGCTCAAGACCCAAAGGTACAAAATTTTGCAATGATTCAGCGATACACCTTAACTCAAACTGAACCTTTTTAAGGAGGACAAAACATCAGTCCTCACTATCCTACTCCAATGGAAAAAGTGAGACATGGGAAGGATATACGGGATATTGTTCAAGGCACCACACGAAATCATCCTTCTGTTTCTTTATTTGGCACTCTTACAATGTTCCCCTAGTTTCACAATAAGTCTCTTACAGGTGAAGGATCTGATACTCAACTGTTAAAATCAATGGGTGTTTTGACTTCTGCATCAGCGACAGTGGGATCAAGTTAAAAATGATTACAGAAATCAAGCAGTGAACCTCTAAAAGCAGTCAGTGGCTGCTCTCAAAAACAAATCAATTGCTGGGGAGAAAAGATGAGTTAATGGGCACAGCAGAGTCCTGCAGAAGGCAGACCAACTGGAAAGCAAAAAACATCATGGGCAGAAATGCAGCATATTGGTATTCCTCTAATATTAAGGAGTATGAATGGTCTTAACATAAGTATGGAAACAAAGCCTCTTTATGAGCTAAAGAAAGTGAGGCTGACAGAAGAGATCATTAATTTTAAAATTCTGATTGTGAGTGAATCAAGGACTGGCAGCTGTGACTACAGCTACGTGAAAAGTTCATTTTCAGGCAAATTCTAGGCAATTTCCAGATTCCTATATCTCATGAATCATTTGTCAATAGCAAAAAAGAAACCCAAACCCCTCTTCTGCTTGACTTATGAAGTGAAATAGCTACTGAAATTGCTGTAATTTTTGTGAAATAGCTGCCAAAATTGCTGTTGTTTCTAAACAACATAATTTTGAACCTGGAAAAGTTAAAGAGGGGAACTGTTAAATCACTTTGCAGTTCCATATGACTGTTGATGGGAATAAGCCTCTTCATCACTGTGAAGGAAAATAGAGTCAGAAATGTTCTCTTGTGTTTAAATTTTATGTTTCTGGAACAAGTCTCTAAACCAAACCATTTCTGAAAGCCAGACAGAGAACCAAAGCCACTTGCTTTAATATTCTTCAGAATATTTTAGGCCACGGGGTAGGACAGTTTTGCCTATGTTTTGAGTTGGATTGCATATACCATGATTTAAGGACAATTAAATTAATCTGTCCAAAAGTTACTTTACGTAATCTTTACAATCGTGTGCTTTGTGCCATTTGGAAGAATAGTTATATATACTAAATGTTAGGTAAATTGCATTTTGAAAAGCTGAAAATTTGGTTCTGATCTTTGGACAGTTTCGCTTTATTCTGCTGGTTTTTATTCCCCCTACTTTTATCAAATGATTTCGTGACGCCAGGATAGTATAATAATTTTTTTGGCTTTCATTATAATATGTTATATTATTAAAGAACTATTGAAAGGCCTATAAAGCAGGCATTGTAATATTTTGCACTATTCTCTTGATTATCATGTCACTATTGCATCAGATTGCATTGTACCAGGCTTATTTTGGAAATGGTTTGTATGTTACATAATTATTATTATTGTACATGTTTCTAGAGATTGTGTTCCACATTTTAGAACTGAATATATTAATCACTTGATCATTGTGCAGCTAATTTCTCCTCTTGGCTGTATGATCTACACCCAGAGTAGCTTCATTTGCTACTTTCTGACCAGAAAATAGCACGCTAATATTTTTGTTACAATGTTCAGAGTACTGTAAGATTCGTTTGATCTGCCATAATAGCTCTTTTATATTAATATCTTTGTGTTTCCAGCAAATGATGCCCTCATTTAAATGCAGGAGATCATAGAAAAGACCTTAATGGTCCTGTGCAGCTTCTAGAACACTAAGAATGTCCTTGAAATACTTGGGAAGTTCATGCAAATTATGGCTCTGTGCCTCTCCATTTCAATATATGAGATTTGAGAATGCAGCAATGAAAATGTCCTGGCTTATAAAGTCGTGACTTTGTTCCTTCAGAGATAGACTTAAAGGAATAAGCAATTCTGTTTGAATCTCAAATGTATATTTATAGTAGTTAATTTGGTTAAATTTTTCATTTTCTGTTTATATCCTGAGCAGACCAGAAGCATAATATTGTTGTAAACATTGTAGTGTTCGGATAGTAATATTCATTTAGATCTGTAAAACAAACTTTGCCACTAAAAGAGCACAAACTGCTTATCACAAGAATACAGCTCTAGCTCAGCTTTTCCAGAAATCAGAGTTTGCATGGGGAAGGAGAAGGGTTCCTTTGTAATTAATTTTTTTTTTAAATTTATTTCTCCAGTATCCATTTCAGTATCTAATCTCATTTAGGCAAGCCTCAAAGAACAGAAGACAGGGCTGTGGCATTGGCTGTTATCTGCTTCTAAAGATACTATTGTATTAGCTTGAGATTTGACAGTTTAGTGTGTGTTAATGTGTTTATAGCATATATTTCCTTTTTGCTTTAAGCAGGGAAGTTGATAGAAGCCGAAGCTCTACTGAATGAGTTGAGAGACCATGTTGCCTGTTGCCTGCCATTCTCTTGTGCTAAGAAAGTGCTGTCAGGTTATGGGAAATAGTAATGGCAGGGCATGGAAGCATGCTCAATAGGAATCCAAGCAGAAGGGAAGGAATATAAGGAAAAAATGACCTAAACTATGGCAAAACACCTGTTATGGGGAACAGCATCACATCTCAAGATACTTATATAGTCTGTTCTGCCTTCAGGAATTGCTAGTTTTCCATTGTGTGAGCAAGATGGCTCCTGAACCCAAGGCATATGCATTTAGGACAATGAAATTATTATGTTAACCCTTTTTTTTTTTCTATTCTAAACATTCTTTTCAATTCTAGCCAAACAAATTAACAACTCTTGTTATGTTGTTATGTACTAAATTACAAATTAGTCATCAGTTTCAGTCTCTCCCGAAAAATCAGCCTTTCTCCAGTTTTACTGCGTTGCTGTAGCAAATGATTCATGAATGCTTTCTCAAATGTCACTGCAATGTGGGAGGAACTGCAAGGTTACTTTGCATCCTAGAAAAGACAAAGCCTGTTATAAGGCACTAAAGGATACCCCTTTTGCCGTCTGTGCAGCCTGACACTTCTGTACAGTCTGTGGCTTCACATGGTTAATTTTTCTGCAGTGAAGTATGTAAACAGTTGACTTTAATTCTTTTCAATGCTTGGGCTTCTATTCCATGTGATGTTATTTCTCCATCAGATTAACTGTGTCCTTTTTAGATTGTATAAATCACAGTTTATCAGAAAGGACAATGGAAAGACGTTTTGTACAGAGGGAATTTGGTATGCAGAAATAATCTTCTGCAGACTAAAAGCTGCATAATTCAAATTATACGTTTAGTCACAGGATGTTCTTGATTCAGATGAACAGAATATAATGTACTTACCATGCTAAACAACTGACAGACTTTATAGACATTCTTTGAGCTGCAGAGTGAAAAGGAAAGTATGTGAGATGGGAAGGTGGAAAAATAATTGATAGACACCAACCCTTTGCAGAGGGACTGGCTCAATGAATATCTCCTCCAAAGGCTATGTAAAGAGAGTAAATCAAGGTAGGAATAATTTCTTAAAGAACTGTAAGGTGGCTTGTACTATTTTAGTAAGAACAGAACAAGTTTGTAACATGTGAGGCTAAGCTGTTTATGTGATACTGGAAGATCTCACACACTCATCTCTGTGGAAAAGCAGAGCCTTCTGTGGCATCAAGTTTGTGGGCTTCAAAAAAACCCTACACACTACTTCTCATAGGTGCACATTTTGAGTATAAATTTTATTCCACACCTAGCAATATTTTCAAATAAATCCTGGGATGTGTACTGCCTTAAGGGACCAATACTTAAAATCTACAGAAGAACAGAAAAGTGAAAAGGTAGAAAATGTAGGGAATAGTTTATTTCTTCTTACACAAGGAAATTTTAGGAAAAGTACAAACAAACAGTTGGAATGTGAAAAGAAGAAGTACAAAAAGTCCACAGGCTTACAGGCTTACTTTGCTTTTCCCAACTCCTTTTTTTGTTTCTGTTTTCTTTTTTCTTCAGATGAAGAGATTATGGAAGAATAAAATTATTGCTAATGTTTTGCTCAGGAACTTATACTTTAGACCTGGATGACTGACTAAGATTTGGGCTGTTGGGTTCTTTGGGACTGGGAATAGAAATGGATGTTTTTATCTTTGACAATTTTCTAGCTTTTATTTTGAAAATGAAGGTGTTTCCCTGAAGAATTGACAAAAAAAAACCTTTCCCACTGACTTAATTTCCAAATATTCTCTAACCAGTATGTATTTGACTGGTACTTGGATACATTTTTTTTTCTCTTTTTGACTTCCATTTTCTTCTAGGACACATTGTGGGTATTGGTTACTATGCAGAATTTTTTTACTTTCTCTCACGTGCATCCAGCAGCACCAAGAAACATCTCTCTGTTTACTCTTGTCCCATTTGAAGTGAATGCTGCTACAGTTTGCATTGCCTGCTTCTATAAAGTGTTGAACTATTAGAACTGTCCTGAAAATAGAGTTGCTCTCCACTGAATTGCAGTATCAGGCTCAGGTATATTATTTTAAAAAAAAACTTAGGTTTGGAGATGTCATATGTAGACTTTTTTTTTTTTAATCCACTGAGCATGAGGCATAGCCAATGGTGTCCTTGTTATTTTTGTTAGAAAATGAGAGTTTTTCTCCCCCCAAGTGTTCTTATTCCATTTATTTGTAAGCTTTCTGCAGGAAACTTCTGTAAGACCAATTGCTTCTCCTCCAACTCCATTTATAATGGTTTGAGGGGCCTCCAGGTTATCATGCACGGAGTGCTGTAAATCCTCACTTTAGTAGGAATCAGAAAGTTTGCAACACTTGCCATATATAAGAAATCTCAGAACTTTGTTGAAGCTTTGAGATTAAATATCTGATTTTCATCATATTAAGACAGAAGTTATGAGTGGAGAAAGAAGTTGGAAGGAATAGTTTTTTTGCCTCCATTAACAGACAGCATAGATTATAGTCTTGGCAGACTACTGGATCCTTTACTTTTTCTGATCACAGGTTATTGGCAAATATGTCTCTGTGTCTCTAAAGTTGGTACCATAAGTTGCTTCTTATTTAAATTTTATATTTGAAAGAGTCAGAGGGAACAAAATTTCTGAAATAGAGACAAGGCAATGTGGAATGACTGCTCAAAGCAGCCCCATGGTGCAGCAAGTAGAGTGCACATTATTTACTTGGAATAGCAAGAAAAAATAACATTTTTTTCAAGGTAGACCTTGCATGGGCATTGTGTGGACTAGAAGTGTGCAATAACCTTACCCATGGTACTCGAATGAAAGCCAAAATGAGGTAGTTTAAGTAAATTTCATTAATCTCTTTTATCCGAGAGGAGATGAAGTATTTGTCATAAGTTCTCTACTGATTTTCACGGTAATATTTCAAGTTAATCAGAAGCTAATGGAAAAGAATGTCAACTCCTACATTTGACTGATAAATAGCATACAACTTTACTCCTGGAAGTTCATAAAAGTTTGCCCTCATGCTGAAAATAAATTCTTCGGGTTTATTTTAATCAGGATTTTAGAAACTGTGGCACAGACTGTCAAAGTGGCATCTTCAGTTACAGCAGTATTTCTAAATGATGGGTGTTCTGAAGGTCACCTTGCTTAACCTAAGTTTTTATAAATTATTTTTGACTAAATAAGAAAAGCTATTTCTTTGAGATTGAATGCAAAATGTGCTGGGGGAAAACAATTGGTTTTTGGTGAATCTCTTGATTCAGTGTCTTACAGGAATTATACATGGAAAAGAATAGTAGAAAACTCCATGAAATTATTGTGACAGCTGAAATCAAAATACCAATAGCTTTGAAAAATACTATTTTTGAAAAATATTTTTTCTTTTCAGAGCTGAGTGAACATACTGAATGAAACATGAAGTTTGGTAATTTTCAGTGTGTAATCAGTGAACTATTTTCATTTGGTGCCCTTCTTATTTGCAGAGAGAATACCAGTAATTAGAGACAGTCTAATTTAACAGCTTAATTAGCATTAAGGTTTCAGCAAAGATTGAATGGTTTTTATTGTGTGCTTATTTTTACCAAGCTACAGCTTTTTATTTTTCCTTTATGGTCCTAAGGTTATGAGCAAAACCACTAGAAATCTATAAGAAAACAAGACAGAAAATACACCATTTTTAGCCCTTCTGGAAACCAGGGGTTTGCATTACAGTGCAGCCCAAGATGCAAACTGCAGACTTACGATGATCAGATTTTTCCTCTGAACGCGAAGCTGTCTTCTCTGGTGGTGGGTGCTGTTTCAGGCTCCTAAAATGAAGTGTCTCACCCATGACAGAACAAATTTCCCTCTGAACTTCCACCAGTTTTGAACCAGTCACACACCTCCATGTGCCCAGAGAGCCTTGCAAGGCAGAAGAAATACTAATAAGAACCTCAGGTCCTCTTTCTCCTCACCTGTGGGAGATATCAAAATTACTCCTTGGGACAGGAGGAGACTCCTGCCTTGGGGTGTTCAGGCAGCAGCACCAGTATGCAGTCTCCTGCCTGGGTCAAAGTCCAGGGGTGGTGTTGCTGTGTCTGCCCCCATGCTCTGGTAAGATTTACAAGAGTACTTTGACTATACTGGCTCCAGTGTTTCACTGTCCTATGGCAGGTAACAGGCACTTATGTGACAAGGAACCTTATTTCACTCTGCTTAGGTGTTTCTAAATCACCACAGACAAAGCCAGAAAGACGCTTTTAATGCCGAGCTGAAGGGTTTTTTCTCCATATCTTCACAACTATCTCTATCATCAACACTGAAAAAAAGAGTAAGAACAATTTGCTTAAACAATGCTGTTCCTGGCAGTAGGGTGTAATTTTGCATCCTTATTTGCAAAATGACTAAGAGCATTGTTACTTTTTGCCTAACAAAAAGTGGCCTGAAGCACATTCATCTGGTTTTCTTAGCATTATGGACTACTGAAAGTTTGAACTGAATGGTGAGTTTGTGAATGTTCAGACTTTGGTACAGGGAAAAGAAAAATACTATGCAGGGTACTGATCCTGCTTTATATTTGAACACAGAATAAAGTCCTTTTGTTTAAGCATAAAGTACAAATGTTTTCCTTGGAGTTTTGTATAATTTTAATTAAAACACAAAGTCATGCCTTTGAACCTCTACCTCTGACTCATATAAACCAAACGTCAAAATTAAAATTTCTGTGAATAGTAGTTTGTTTTGCTCTATTGCTAATCTTAATAAACACACTGCAGGTTAGTCCCATTTATAGTTTTCTGTTTGATCTTCTTAAAACTCATTCTGTGATCACTTTTGGTCATGTTTCAGCACCTACCTAATTCTGATTAGCATTACAATCCACTACAATAAAAGCAGTTTAATCAGAAATTGCAAATGAACCTCAACCAAATCTAGTATAATCAGCTATTTTGCTGACATTGCTTCAGCAGCAGGATTGTCAGCACAGAATGAATTAGCTATATGTATGAATGGCTTTAGGACATGTTTGATACTGATTTAGAGGAGAATTTGCATAAACAGCAGTTAAAACTTAATTAAAAGTAAAAACCCTGTCGTACGCTTTTAAGGTTGAGCAATTTTTTGCTAAATTTAATGATGAGGATGCCTGTCCTCAGCTAATCCTTTCTGCTTTCTCAATCTGTCATAAGCACAACCTCTTGCATTGATTATGTAGACAGTTGCTATAGGTTCTAAGTAGCACAATAATTTACATTAAGTCTAAATACTAAACGTCCATGGTTCGGCACTTCATGAATTTATTCTTAATTTTAATTTTTTTAATTTTTATTTTAGGACTGACAAGTTTACTTTGATGTGGAGCATCTTCTCCTAGTTAAAAATTACTTAGTACTGATGACCCATTACAAGAATCACATTTTATGATGCTCAAGAGGGTGGATGAGGAACAGTAGGCAGAAATTTTAATTTATTTACCTTAGCAGACTTAAAAACAAAGAAACAGAATGCTAAACATTAAAGTAACAAAACAAACTGGAATTATAGACTAGTTTGAGAAACATTCAATAATGAGTCTAGATAAAAAATTGTTTTCAAATAATATGACCAAAGATTTGGCGAAGAGGCTAGTCTATTATAATAATTTTCTTTCCGCTTCTCCTTCTTGATCTATTAAAAAAAACTATTTTTAATATTATTTTTAAATTCAATTTATTAATGCATCCATCTGAAGTCTTGCATTTGGGTCGTCAGAGCAAAATATCTGAAAGTAAAATGCTATCTGCAGTTAAAATCTTGTGATATATATAGGAAAATTTCTGCCGTCTTTAGTAAATCCAGATGCAGGTTAACCGTCAGCTAAATATACAGGCAATAATCCTTTTCAGAGTGTTACGTTCTCCATAGAGTTGGATGAGGAGGAAGCAGAATGCCTACTGGGCAATAGGACACATATATTTGTATAAAACATTAATGAAAATTGGACCAAGCTTTCTCATCCAAATGCTCATTTCCTTTTAAACCCCATTGCACTGTCATTATAATTCAAAAAAATCTCACCATAAACCCACTGAAAATAAAGTTTTAATATTGGCATTTTAATGACGTGAGATAAAAAATATTTTAAATTCAGGGGGATATTCTCCTTACACATAAGAAAGTTAATAAACAGACATTTTAGTAGAAATTCTAAAATTCTAAAATATAGTAATATTCAGTAATAAGCAGCCTGTTTTCCAAAGAGAAGGTGGTTTAATTATTTTTATGACACAATGTATATTGAATGTATTCTACATACCTTTAAGCAGAAAATGTTTCATCTGTGCCACTGGATTTCAAAATATACAAAAAAGTGTAATACAGAATTAAGCAGAAGAAATGTATTTGGATGATATACCAAAGTATTAAACAATTGCATGATTAAATAGAGTCAAGAAAAAAATAACTTACTTCTCCAGATCTACAAGCTTATAATATCACGTATTGTCCTAACTAATGGATAAAGAGATAAAAGAAATGGAAATAATGCAGCATTTGTTGAAATGGTAGTAAGTTCTTTAATTTTTCTTTCTGGTTTCTTGTTCTTGATGTGGAAATATGTCAGAGCCTTGGGATTTGTTCTCTTGGTTCTTCTCACTCTGCCTTTTTTAGTTTTAGGAAGTAGAAACACCCCATAATTTGGCACTGAGAAAAATGTCTGTGGAGAAATTGGATAGCTTTATTTTATTTATGTATTATTCTAGACTATATCACTGTAGCCTGTATCACTAGTTCACAAGCATCAATATCTATGTATAATTGCAGTCTTGTAGGTACTTTTGGCAGCAAGGTTAGTATGGCTGTGCATTATTGTTCTTCAGTCTTTGCCATTGCATTTTATCTCTTATGCAAAGAAGACTAAAAAAACACAGATACCAAAATTTTTTCTCCTATATGGTAAAAAAAATTAAATAAAAAATAGCTGGAAAAAAATCCTCTGATTGAATCGTATACACGTAACAGGACTGAAAGAAAACAAAGGCTCTATATAAGCAGAGTAGAACCTATTTTGACCATTTCCAGGAGGTATATGAACAGTTTGAAAATTGCACTTACTTTCATCAGGAGTTTTGTTTGACCTGCAAGACTTACTCTGTGATTCTTCTAGCAGTTCTTGCCTTTCATCCTTCTACTCTCAGAAAGTTTGATCAATTATGTATTTTGTGTCCTTGTGCTGCAACATAAAATCTTTTGACTCAATTAAATTCAGTGTTCTGTAGGTCTTGAAAATACATCTGACATATCAGCTTAGTACTCACAGCACTTTTCATTTTAAAGCAGGAAAATAGCCTGAATTGTACATCCAGTCTTTTTGGATGTTGAAGCCTTTGTTGTTTTGTTTATTTTGTTTTTGTGGTAAGCTATCTTTTCCTGGAGTCTAATTCTTCAGTTCTTATCCTCACTTTCTCTAAGCTTTTTCTCATTGTCTATACCACCAGAGATTTAGTATTTGCATCTAGAATTTTCCTGGTGTTTTCTCTGAGCTTTTTAATTCTCTTTTTTGCTTACAAATATTCGAGTGAAATACCTACATGGACATGCACTCTTGTTGTGCTTTTAAGCCAAAAACTCTATAAATAGTTTTTTTTTTTAAAAAGGCTATGGACTTTTCTGATGGGAGTGGGGTGGGAAGGGGAAGAGAAAGCAAGAAGATAAACTTGTTTTGCCACCCACCAATGATACCAAAAAGAGGATAATTCCTTCTTTTTTACACTGAATGAAGAACATAGCCTGCTGCTTTCCATGTGCACATTTTCAATGAAGTTTGACACAATCAAAAGCAATATCAGCTGGTATGCCACTAACATAAACCAGTACAAATCATAATGATGAAATGTCATACAGTGAAAAAAGAAAGTAATTGGATACTGATTGACTCAACCACTTAAGCTGTTACAATTTGTGTGAATTTTTTTCCCACTTTTAATTTCATTCTTCTAGATAATGGAACTTCGGACTTTATTCCTTCTTTGTTATATAAAGCAGTCCAATTTCTGAGGTTTAAAGCATTTCCTGCTAATAACAGTGAATCGATACTTTTCCTTTTGGTATCTCTAGTAGTTATAACTGAATGTTTTTATCTCAGTCTGAATCTTTCTGTCATGCCAGAAAACCAGCTATTTTTTTAGATAATATATATGACTTGAGATACTAGCTGAACAGTTTTGGTCACATGGATTGGTTTATGGTTTTTTTTTTAAATCATGCAAAAACTCTCTAAAGGTGGTATAGATAGATACTGGTGTTAATAGGTAATTTATTTAAAAGTCTGAATAAGAATATTAAAGTGCTGTCATATGCAACAAATATTTTTTTCTTATCTACTTCTGACCAATAAAGTTAGAATCTATAATTATTAGTTTTAAAGTATTTGAGTGTACTGTGTGTTACTTGTTCATAGCATGAGAAGTACATGGAAAAATCATCTTTTATTTCTCTCCTACAGGTTTATGATGACATAATAAATATATGCACTCATAAATATCAAAAGGGATACTTGAGGGAGATTAATATGTAATTACAAGCTTGCCATTCTGAGGGAAAAATACAAATGTTTATTTTTTTAAATTAAATTGAGTTTTGATTATTCGTATTAATGTGGAGATTCTGAAGTACTTTTAATTTGTTAAATAAGATCCACTGAGGAAAGATCCTTTAAAAAACTGTGAATTTTCTAAACAGATAATTTATATCACTGTAGTTGTCCTGGACTGACCACATAAATCCAGAGGAAAATAGAAAGAGCTAATAACTTTTGACTGTCTAATTGTTTTATTATAAATTGACTGCCCATTTATGCAGAGATCTGAGTGTAAAACCACATTTAAGAACTGTTTATTAAGACTAATATTATTAACTGACCTCTTTCTCAGGTTTTTAATTTAAAAAGTCTTCTGGTAAATAAAGCTGTGTGTGATTAGATAATCTATGCATATTTTAATGTAATTGATCATCTAAAAATAGTAATTTGAAGCGCAGAACAGGGTTTGGCTATTAATCTAATCATTCAGAAAGTAAAGGCACTAAGTTCATAAATTTCCTTGAAAGGTGGTTATTATTGCAGTAGATGGAATTATTTATGGGAAATTGAGCATCTGATGGATATATCTGGGGTTTTTTTAGGTTTGGTGTTTTTTTTCTATTTCTTTTTTTTTCCTTTTTTTTTCATTTGCAAGTGGATACGGTCAGTGAGGAGGGCATATCACGTCAGTGAGGGTGTGGCACGGCAGTTTGCAGGGCAGCTTGAGCAGGCAAAGTGAGCAGGAGGGGTTCCTCTCTGACCAACCGCGAGCAGCCAATAGCGGCAGCAAACAGACTCACAAGCTGGAAAGGAAGAGCAAAGAGATCCTTTCAGCCCTAGTCTTTTTAGCATATTAGTTTAAACTTCCTTAGTTATGGCGTTGACTCGCTGTAAAGCTCGATTGCCTGTATCTGCAGAAGTCACTGTGCCAGCCATGCCAGAGGCCTATGGACAGACAGACGTGCTGATGGCAGACACAGCTCTCCAGGTCACAGGTTGCCAGGAGTGCCTGATGCCTCTTTGTGAGGTGGGGCCGACAAACCATTATTCTGCAGGTGTGCCGTGGTTGAAGAGCTGTGTCTTCAGGCAAAGGAGCTACGAGAAATGAACAGGCTGCATAGTATTCAAGCAAAGGTGCAACAAAGAAACCAGTTGTTTTCAAAGATGCTAAAGTCTCAAGACCCTTGGGAGTCTTGAACTTCTGTTGTAGTGGAGAAGCAGATGAACTTGGAACCCTACAGGGTGATTAGTCAAAGGAATTTTAGTCAAGGGTCTGTTAAAAATGAAGACTGGAAGAAGGTCATTGCATGTACCAGGAGGAAGGTTTCTCTTCCTTCTCAAAATTTACACACCTAGTTGATCAAGGGAAGCCAACTGATGTCAACTTTTTGGATTTCTGTAAAAGTTTTGATACTGTCTCTCACAGGACAGCTTAGGTTGGATATTAGAAAGAGGTTTTTCACCCAGAGGGTGGTTCAGTGCTGGAACAGGCTCTCCAGGCAGGTAGTCACAGCACCAAGACTGATGGCGGTTGAGAGTCATGGCGGTCATACTCTCAGGCACATGGTGTGACTCTTGGGGATGCTCCTGTGCAGGGCTATTTCCCATCATGCATAGTACTTGAGCAGAAGGACACTGTCGAGTTACTAACATAGCGTACAGCAAAAGGCTGCCTAGGGCAGATTCGGCTCTCACTTACTTCTGACTAAAAAACTTTTATGTGAATGATTTTTTTTTTTTTTTCTTACCTCAGTAAGGATGCATGTCTGTTTTGCCTCTCCAAATTTTTTTATCATCTCCTTACTGTAGTAGTAGAAGTTCCTTTATCTAGCTAGGACTTAATACTTCAATTTGATATATTTTGTATAAATATAATTGTTTTCGTTTCATACTATTTTAGTTCACCATGTAAGAGAACATGAACTCTCATCCTTTCATCTCCACCATGTACTTACCTGAATTTTTAGCTGTTCCTCTAGAACACATGGCTATATTAAGTCTGGCAACCTTGGGTGCACAAAGGACATGTAATTATTAGCAGCACCAAAATATGGAGCAGAGGAGTTTGAGATCTGCATCTTCATTGTTTTGTGGGACAAAATGGAAATGGGATTGAATAATACAAGTTTATGCAGATAACTGTAGAAGTTTTTACAAAGCAAAGCTGTGCTGGACTTTACACTATTGTGTTTCTCAAAAATCCTACAGCACATTACTAAAAAGGAGAAAATTTTTGTGAAATTGATCTCACTAAGATGATCCACAATTGTGCCTTTAAAGAATGAGAGCTGTCCATGATCCCTCCAAGCAGGATACAGAGGAGCTTCCACAGCACTGCTTCTTGTCTGACTGAGTGTGTATACACCTTCAGCAGAACTAAACTCTCAGCACAGTTGGTGAAGGTAACACACTCAGCACTATTTCAGATGATGGGAACTATAATAAATTAAATAGTGTCCTAATTAAGAATTTATTAGGAAACAATGAAATTGATAATTTCTGAGTTTACTGTCTCTTATGTTGTTTTGGCACTGCTAATAAATAACCTTTTATTGTGACCAATTTTGCTGCCAGAAAAAGAAATATTTTATTTAAAAAACAGCTCACACAACACAGAGGAATAAGAGGTTTTTAAATATAGACATTGACAGATGTTAAAAGGGTTAACGCTTTAATAGAATTTTTTAAAAAATCTTGATGTTGAACACAGCTGGCATTAGAATAATGGAGCTTTTAAATGCAAACAAATACTTTTGAGGAAACCAAAGGAAACAAAAAAACATTGAGTAGGTTTTACAGTAAAGAAAAATTGCTGATAGCTAAAGAGACAAATCATTTTTTGTAAAGAATTTTTGCCTTCAGACTTGACATTTCGTTACTGGATTTATCTTTCAGAATTATTGAAAGTTATTTACTGAATTTCATTTGAACCTAGTCTCTGACTAAAATTATTTAATGTACTAATTTGATAATACTATAGCAGATAGTGACGATACTACAGTATAGTGCTAAAAGTACTATTTTGATGATACTACTGATGTAACTTGAATATATCTTCAATATGACAGTTATTTTAATACTGGAAAGGAATATTTTGAGAGGAAAAGGCTAGATATATATGTGGGTTTCCATTTATTTAAATATTATTTACTTTGCGTTATGGCCATTAATTGTGGGTAAAATGACCATAACATTTTTGAACACCTATTCCTAGCTTGGTACTATGTTTCAGTGCTTCATGCTAGGATGAGGAAATTCAACTCCTCTAAGTTTAGGAAACTATGTTTGAATACATTATCCTTTTCAAGGACTGTAAATTTAACTTTTCCAGGACACTGATACTTATTATGATGTTATTTCTTAATTAGTACCATGGTGTCAAAAGGATGACTTGTATACAGAAAAGGACCTTTCCTCAGAGATTCTAAACCTGACATTTGGAATTTAAGATTAGATAAAAATATTTTCTGCATCTTACTCTGTCATATCAATTCCTTCATAAACCTTAATGTTCACATTTTTCTGAACGTGTATGTTTTCAATAATTAATATAATTTTGCTGACTTTTTTTTTTTTTCACTTCAAAACATTAGTTTCTTCCTGTACCGGGTAGTACAGCAGATGTAGCTCCTATATAGCCTAATAGAAAGTGCACAGAAACAGCATTATGTTTCCTTTTATTGTAGTTTATCCATCTACACATTCACAATAATGTTTTGTTTGCCTTTTTTACAGTGGCTGTGCTTTGTGTTTCTGGTTAAAATGATTTTCCGTAATAACCTTCAAATTGTTTTTCTGATCAGTGTACTAAATTATTGGGCCATTTGCCACATATTGTATAGCTTGTTTTCTTCCTCCAAGCCTAATTATTTTGCATCTTTCTGTGCAACAAAATGCCTTTACCATCTGCTATGTTGTTCATGTAAACAATCAAAATCTGACTTAGTTTGCACCATTCAACCTTATTTGTTTCAGCTTCTAAATCTTGTATCATCTGTAATCTTGTTCATAAATGACCTTATTTCTGTGTATCTCTTGAACAAATTCAGACACACGAGAGCAACAGAGTCCTGCAATCAGACTGTCTCTTTTATGCTTCATTTTTACAGTTAGGAGGGAGGTGTCCAGATTGATTACTTTTTACTTCTATTATTTTATTATTTTTTTTTTTTTACTTCTTGTTCTTTCAGAACTAGGTTTCCGATCCTTGCCATAATGAATTTATACCATAAATGTTAATGTGAACTAATTTTCCTACTCTTCTCTAGATTCAAATCCTAGCAAATATGCTTTTTATATCTGAATGTATGTTTTACTTTATTTGTCATGATAATAATATCGTAATGGCTGGACTTATTAGCAGACCTTTAAATCAGATTTGGTGGTGGGAAGGAGATATTCCTCTCAGCATCAGAGAGAAACAAGGAAACAACAACATTCCAGGAAACAGCTGGGAAATACCTCTAAATCATTCCCAAAAAATAGATAGGTGAAGAGGTTAGCCCAGCTGTAGTGCTTCTACACCAATGCATGCAGCATGGATAACAAGCAACAGGAGTTGGAAACCACAATGAAATTAGAAATCTATGACCTAACTGCTATCACAGAAGCATGGTGGAATGAGTAATGGTGTGACAATTGCAGTGAACTGCAATTGAGGGCTACAAACTTTTTAGAGGAGATAGGCTGGGAAGCAGGGATAGGGCTATTGTTCTCTGTGTTAAGGAATGGATAGATTTTGAAGAGCTGCCTTGGAGTAACAGCTGTGAACAGGCTGAGAGCTTGTGGGTAAAAATCAAGGACAAGAGCCTGTGGATGAGGCATCTTGCTTCGGATACAGGAACTTGCAAACTCTCATCCCAATGGTGTGTTTCAACCACTTGGATGTCTGCTGGGAAAGCAATACAGCTGGCTGCAAGCAATCCAGAAGACTCCCAGAGAAGTCTTGGATGCCCTATCGTTGGAAGTCTTCATAGCCAGGTGGGTCCTTCTGACATCCTTTTTCTCTTCAGTATTTTGCATCAAGAAAGTAACAGTTCAAGGTATTTATCTGTCTCGCCTGCACGCTTTCCTATGTATGTCCTTGTAGTGTACTAATGGTGTTAAGATAGCTTGAGATGAGTCCATGCCCAACTACACTTGCTCAGTGGAGTGTGTTTTAAATACTTTATTAAATTTATCTGTGTTAATGATACTATTTATTCAGTGTCAGGTAGACATCACAGACATAAGGAATATTTAAAATGTTTATTCTTCAGACCGTATACAATACAAACTCTATCTTGTACTACCCTGAACTTTCCAAGTACCATTTCAGATATTAGAGTAAGCAATTCAGTATGGTTATGAGTAGACTGTAACACTTTTACATTAGAAAGAACAAAATTTTACGTTCTCTTGCAAATACACTGGAGAAGAGCAATGCTATAATATCATCCTGTGATGCTTATACACAAAGTGGAAATCGTTAGCATTACACTTAATATGTCACTGTGTTATGTTTCTTTATACCTGTTCTGCTGTTCCAGTAAGGCAAAAAGTCTATGCTTCTTCTTGGTGATAGATGTAGGCTTATAGTTCACCTTGCTTGAGAAAGGAAAGCCCAGGATCATGTGGGTTTGGTAACTGAAATTTCATATTAGGCCATCAGATAGCCCTTGCTCCCATTCTCTGCCTGTTCTGTAAGCTGTAGCAGTAGTTTCCTGTTCCATAATTTAAATGACTTAAGAATTGAGGATTTGTTATCTACTGACAAAGTTGTACTTGAAGTTGTTATATAAGGATACGGAAATGCTTCCTATTTATCACAAAATTATTTTATCCATTGCTTAGCTTTGTTTTTAACTCTGTTGAAAACAGGTAATTTTATATTGTTCATCAAAATATCTAATGCATTGTGACTGACATAGTTAGTTCCCCCTCTGGTTCATATTTCCCTTCCTTCCTCTGAATTATGTGTTGTTTTTGTATGATGACTAATGTAGTTGTTTAGGTTTTTTATATTTAAAATTAAACAAAAAAGCAATACTACTTGTAGCTACCATTGACAGATACAGAAGTCGATAAACTGTGAAGGATGTCAAGTTGAAGAGAGAAGACAAGTAGTTATGATGTCAAACTCAATGAATCTAGTACAAAAAGAAGTTGTTATCTACTTGCTCAGTGCCACTGAAAAAAAGACAAATTACTCTTATATAATGAAGAACTTAGTATACTCAGATAGAGATAAGACAACAGACAAAAAAATTGTGGATAAGAGGGATTATTCTTTATAGAATGATAAGCCATCTACTTAAAGTTATAGATGTGTGGCAAGAAAGAGAATGAGGTGAGCAAAAAATACAGAGAATTACCATTTATAGAAAAAAGGCTGGATACCAATCCAACAATCTTCTGCCATCGAGAGATGACAAAGAAATATTGTTTCATTTTCACTTCATTCAAGGCATATGGAGAATGGACTACTTAAGGCATTAACCATAGGTCCTAAAAGGAGAGCTGCAGAATTCTTTGGCAAATTAGCCAAGCACATCTTTATTTTAAGCATGGAGAAGTCTAATAAAGATAGAATATTATTGTGCCTAACAGTAAGAATGTGCCTGGGAGCTTTACAGGTTTGTGGGGTAAATCAACATCTTATTAGGAAAAAGCTTATGTATTTAAAAGAAGACTTACCCCTTTTTCTTTTTTTCATTATATTGCAGTGCTCCATGGAATGAAATGCTTTAACAGGAAACAAAAATCTAAAAGAAGGTTCCACTATTTTTAAGAGTAAGACCTATTTCCCTGGGGCAAGAGAGAACAATCTTTTTATACATTTTCTTTCATTCTGTAGATTACGGGAGTTTTGGATGTGGGTACTCCTTTATGTATATTAATCCTTAATGCTAAATCCTGTTCATGGTTGTGTTCCATGCGTCCTAAATATTTACTCAGGATGACCGTGATATAAAATAGAAAATTATTTGTTTCAGTTTTAACAAAACGTTGTCTGAACTCCATGGCAATAGTTAAATTATTATTTGTACTATTAGTATACTCTCTGCTAACATTACTAATGTAATTGCAAGGGTGATTTTCTGTTAGACGTATTTAATTGACATTTAATATTGATTCTTTGGCAAAGTTTTTTACTTATGTGAAGCCATGGTTTTGCTCACATTTACTTGTGGGTTCAAAATATCACTAAGGGATCTATTTGTGAACATTGACAGCTCTATATGAGCTACCAGCCACTTACAAGCCATTTGCAAAGTAGCATAACTCTTGCAGAGGGAATTCCTGGGGGGTTCTTTCTATGGCACAGTATTTTGAAAAAAGGCCTGGTTTTTAATAAATACCTGAGGCAGAAAAATATTATTCAGAAAATCACAAAGAGTTATTATACTACTTCTCCTTACATCCTGTGCTTTTCCCTTGATATTTGCATGGATTAACCCTTCTGTGTGGCAGGAAATCTTACCTAAATCTTTCTTTTTTCTTTTTTCCACCTCAGGGATGGAACTTTATACAAGGCTATGTTATGTGTGATAAGAAATGTTCCTTTCTTTATATTTTGATATCTAGCCAAAATAATAAAAGGTGGTTTCTGACTATATATATCTGAAGTGGCTGGGATTTTATCAGCACGCTTCTCAACTACCTCAGAGGACAAACTCCCTCAGACTGCAGAAATAGGGAAAAGATCCCCAAACCATTCTCTAAAAGTCTCAGCATTTCTCAAAAACACCCTCCAAACACTCTCGATGTCCCTCAGCCTTCAAGAGCTATACAGACTAAATGTTGAAGGGACTAATAGTGATTAAATATTTAATGCTAAGTTGATGGGAATTAGTTGTCTGCATTCTGCACTGGAACATTTAACTCTCATGTAGAGTTTCCTGAATGTGGTCTCTACCTCTTTGCATTTTGGTCCCTTCGCTTTTGCCCCTATTTTTGGGTTCTTAATGGGAACTGCTCATAAAAGGTTTTTCAAATATTCTCCAGAAATAGAACTTAATGTTACTTGAAAACAGATGTAGAGAGGCTGAGATCGTTTTCAGATCACACCCCAGCTTTTTAAGGTACTTTGGGATGCAAGGTGCTATTGATTCAGGCAAGTGGAGAAATGCACATGGTAGCAAATAGCTGCAATGAATGGGCCTATTTCTTAGCTGAAAAAGGCTAAATTTGTGCTTTTAAATTTAAGAATGAAGAACAAACATAAATTTAAATTGTTGGTCACATTTAGGAGCTCAAATACATTAGTGTGACTCACCGAAGACAGTGTCAGTGGTGTTACATTGAAGTCTTCATGTCAGCCTTACAAGTAAAAATAAAAATAATGGTGCTTCTCAAATTAGAATTCTCTATAGTTTAAAGAAATCTAGTTAGATATTAGCCAGTGTTTTAAAGTTTTAATTTTTTTGCAGTGAAAATACCAAAAGCTGTCTAAATCATGAATTATAACTGAAAGATAAGGGAATCGTTAGAACAAAAAACAAAATGCCAAATAGCGTATTGCACCATTCAGCAATGAACAATGTTCACAGCATTGTGAGAAAACAGAAAACAAAATTCTTGCACAGAGGTATTTCAGAAAAAGATAGTACTGCATTTGTCTTTTGAAACCAGTCAAGGACAATAAGAGAGATTGCTTCATAATAGTCAAAGCATATCCCATAACTCTGAAGCAAGAAAAGCAAAAACCATTTTACGAAAATTGTTAGGTAGCCTGTGTAATATGTTTAGGTCAGGGCCACTTCTGATTTCCTGGAAGTGAATGTTTTTGTGAATAGTGAGCCTTCTACAAAAATTTTGAGAAAATTTATAAAGTATTAAAAGAGTGAAATGGCAACCTTTAGTGTCTGCTGGTCCAGAAGAGTCACTTTAAGAAATCACAGTGTGCAAGTGATATGTGCTGGAATGGCATTTTGATTCTACTGTGGTATCAAGATAAAATACACCACCACAGATGAGGCAAAGTGTTAAGTGCCACATACGTAAAGCAGAAAACAACCTGGACTTTCTAGAATATATGACCTGTCAGTTTCCACACAACTTTAGTCTGAAGGTTCAGCTTCAAAAGTGGCTTGAGGAACTGCAAAATATTTTGTCCTTTCATTTTCTTTCCTGTGTTGGAGTGGGTAATTCTGTATCATCTTGGATGTTCTTTGCCTGCTTTGTGAATCTCTTCAGTAACTCAACAGATGTAGAGCTTGGAACTTGACCAAAAAATCAATATTCTTCTTTCTCTGAAGCACAGATTTCTCCAAAATGCTTAATCTTTCTTACTGCTTTGGGAACTGTTTACAGCAGATCATTGCCTTCTGTTTCTGAGCCCCTTTTTGGAACCCTTTTGCTCCTAAACCTACACTCAGGGCAGTGACCACATTTCATCAGATTGTCTTTCAGATTTGTGTGAGGGGTCACCAGTTGTCCCCAGAGGCCTATGCTTACTGTAGTACTTAAGACCATTTCAGATAGTGCAATGTGAGAAAAGGAGAAAGTCTTGAGCAAATTGACCAAAATATCCCAGAATAGGGAAATAGCTAAGTCAGGCATTGCTAGGGATTTTCAGATGTCAGGCCTAGAACTGTGATGGTATCCTGAGACTGTCCCCAAGAGGGATATGCATTGGTCATCATCTCTCTTTTTTTCATGTTTAGTTTGTTTAAATATTATTTTTTTAAAATCAATATTATAATATTAGAACTGTTAACAGTTTCCTCTATATTGAGAAAGCTTACTTAGCAGGGTAAAAATATTGCTGCTATTCACTCTCTGAAATGTAGAAGCTCATATTTTTAATTAGATATATGATGAAAGCCTCAATTTTTATTTATTTTTTTTTTAATTTCAATTTATTTCATCCACTTCTGATTTCCTGGATTTGCCATGAATTTCCAAAAAATGTTTACCCTGATAACACTGCAGTCACAAGTTTCTGTTTTCATAACACTAACTCATACTTCAAGATTTAAACTTATACAGTGCTACAGTGCAGGGCCACATTAATAGGTTAGACTTTTAAGTAAATTTTTTTTATTTAAATGCAGACTAGCAAGGGTGACACTGTTGCAGGTGTTTTCCACAGCTACCTGATCAGGTGGAGGCCTTCTAAAGGCAGCTGGAAGTACTCTCACAGTCCCAGGCCCTGGTACTCATGGGGGACTTCAGCCACCATTACAACCACTGGAGGAACAACACGATGCACAAGCAGTCCTGAAGGCTCCTGGAAAGCACTGATAACTTTCTGGTACAGGTGATGGTGGAGCCAAGTGGAAAAGTTATGCTGCTGGACCTTATGCTCAGAAACAAGGAAGGTCTGGCTGGAGATGAGAAAGTTGGGGGTAGCCTTGGCTACAGTGACCATGAGTTCAGTATTCTGTCAGGAGGAAGCAAGGCAGTGAGTAAGATTGCAACCCCGGACTTCAGGACAGCTAACTTTGGTGCCTTCAGGGAACTTCCTGGAAGAATCCATGGGAATGTGTCCTAGAGTGAGGAAGGGTCCAAGAGAGCTGGTCAATACTAAAGGATCACTCCTGCCAGGCTCGGGAATGGTGCATCCGTCTGGGCAAGAAACTGTAAAAAGGGGGCAGGAGACCTATATGGATGAACAAGGAACTCCTGTTAGCAGATACACATGAAGCATGGACAGGATGCCTGGGATGATTATAGTCATGTCAGAGGATTCAGAAATGCAACAGAGAAGGCCAAGGCCCACTTGGTATTAAATCTGGCTAAGGATGTTGAGGATAACAAGAAAGACTTCTTCAAATACAATAATAACGAAAGGAATACTAGGGAAAAGGTGAGCCCACTACTGAATGGAACAGTGACTGTTGCAACAGAGGCTGCAGAGAAGGCTGAGATACTGAATGCTTGCTTTGCTTCAGTCTTCATTGCCAAGGCCAGCCCTCAGGAATCAGTGACCCAAGAGACTAGGGATGTGGTCTGGAGGAAAGAAGACTCCCTGGAGGAGGATTGGGTTAGAGACCATTTAGTCAAACCTGACATCCACAAATCCATGGGCCCTGATAGGATGCACCCATGAGTGCTGAAGGAACTGGCAGACATCATTGCTAGGCTACTCTCAATCATCTTTGGAAATTCATGGCAGTCAGCAGAGATGACTGAGGACTGGAAGAATGCAAATGTCACTCCAGCCTTGAAAAAAGACAGGAAGGAGGACACAGGGAACTACAGGCCAGTCAGACTCACCTCAATCCCTGGAAAGGTGATAGAACAGCTCATCCTAGGGGCCATCTCTAAACACATGGAAGACAAGAAGGTGATCAGAAGTAGTCAGCATGGATTCACCAAAGGGAAACCATGCTTGACCAGCCTCGTTGCCTTCTATGATGGGAGAACTGTCTGGATGGATGAGCAATGTGTCTACCTAGATTTCAGCAAGGTTTTGGATACTGATTCCCATGATATCCTCATCAGCAAAGAATTTCAGGCTGGATGAGTGGACAGTGAGATGGATTGAGAACTGGCTGAATGAAAGGCTGACCACAGAGTTGTGGTCAGTGGTGCTGGGTCTAGTTGGAGACTTGTCACTAGTGGTATCTCCCAAAAGTATAGTACTGGGCCCAGTATTGTTTAACTTATTCCTCAGTGATTTGGATGAAGGGATAGATGCCTCCTCCTCAACAAGTTTGCTGATGACACAAAGCTGTGATGAGTGGTCGGTATCCCAGAGTACTGTGTAGACCTTTACAAGGATCTCAGTGAGTTAGACGGATGGGCAGAGATGAACCTTCAGCAAGGCAAATGCAGAGTCCTGCACCTGGGAAAGAATAACCCCAGCCACTCGTACAGGCTAGGGGCAACCTGTTGGAAAGCAACTCTGATGAATACGACTTGATTGACAACTAGCTGTCCATGAGCCAGAAGTGTGCCCCTGCAGCCAGGAAGGCCAAGAGCATTGCCAGTAGGTTGAGGGAGATCATCCTGCCCCTCTACTTAGCCCTAGTGAGGCTGCATCTGGAGTGCTGTGTCCAGTTTGGGGCTCTTTGGGACAAGAGAGAGGTGGAGCTCTTGGAGCAAATCTAGAGGAGGGCAACAAAGATGGTAAGAGGACTGGAGCACCTCACTTATGAGGAAAGGCTGAGAGAGCTGGGCCTGTTCAGCCTTGAGAAGAGACAACTGAGAGGGTACGTCATCAATGGCTGTAAGTATATGAAGGGATGGTGTCAAGAAGATGGAACCAGGCTCTTCTTGGTGGTGCCAAGCAATAGGACAAGAGGCAATAGGCAGAAACACAAACACAGGAATTTCCACCTGAATATGAGGCAGAACTTCATTACTTCTTTACTCAAAACTTTCAGGTTTCCCAGAAAAAGTTGTGGAGTCTCCTTCTCTGGAGGTATTCAAAAGCTGTCTGGACATAATTCTGATTAACATGCTTTAAGTGACCCTGCTTGAGCAGGGAGATTGGACTAAATGACCTCCACTGGTCCTTTCCAACCTTCCTCATTCTGTGATTCTGTGATATAAAAGGTCCTTTGAGTCAGATGCAAGAATGGCATTTCCTTTCTCAAAACTACATTTAGATTTTCAGAAGAAAGCCTCTCTCTTTTGAAAATTAATGACAGTAACTGATCTGAGGCTATGCTCCATAGAGATAAGTCTGGAAGTGCCTTAGATATCTCCATGGTCACTATAAATTTATCACACAGAGAACGAACTACTGAGTGCTTCCATTATTCATGGCTATCCTTGTTCTTTACACACCCAGAGGGAAAAGGGGACACCATGTTTTTCTAGTGGACATGTTATGTTACTTTGATGAAAAATGGTTTTGTAAACTTTTTTTCTGTTACTCTCACTATATTTGAAAGATTTATGTCAGCATTCTCCGCTGAAGGACAAAGACACTCCAAAAGATATATGTGATCAGCATGCAAAATTATAATTTTTTAAGTACTCTAGCTTCTGATTCAGTGAAATTAAATTCCCTCTTAGACCATAAAAGCAGTGCTGCACTGTATTTTAGATAAGCACAATATACAGAAAAAAATCAGAGACATAAATAATATTTTCATGGATTCATAAATACTACAGAAGCAAAAGAACTGTTGTTTACTAAGGGGAAATTTTTTAAAGTCCTACATGCAAAGTGGAAATGACTCCCTTTTCAACTGCCCCACATTCTGCAGATTGATCTTTGTATGTGACTCAAAAAATACCAAGTAATCTCTTTTTAATTCAATGATGACCTCCTGTCTCTTACCAAAAAAAAAATCTTCTACCACAGTTGTATCAAAGCACTATGCTTTACATATTACAGGTCATTGTACGGAAGAAATACGCATTTGCTACTTTCAAATGAGAATACAGGAGCATGAGAAATAAGAATGATCTCGCAGTTTTTTAAAGAATTTTTACAGTTATGCTGACATTTACAAAGAAATATATTCATGGTGACTTTGCTTGGCAAATTTAATTAATTTTTACTTTTCAGTTTATTCTAGTCATACTTTGCAATAGTAAGCTTTTTTTTGTTTGTTTTAGTACAGAGAAGAAAATAAACTGCTTTGCAATTCATGCAAAAGGCAAGTTTAATATATGACAGAGTAGAATTTAGATTGGTATGTGCGCTTTTGTGGTATAAAATATGTCCTGACACCATTCTAAAACTTTAGGAACTTCTTTTCTCTGAGCCAAGAAACAAAATGGCAAGTTTACTTCTGAAGATAAAAATTGAATTATGCCATATAAGCTTAATAATTAATGTATTCTGTATACTAGCTGCTTAGAATAATTCAAATGCTATTAAAATGATTTTTGTTACAACTGAATGAGTCAGCAGTAGGTACCTTGTCAGTACCATGCAGAGCCTTCTGAGAGACAGAATTGCGGTTTGCTCAGCCATATTTTAGGTTTACATAGCCCCAGTGGTAAAATAAACATGAAAAAATATCTGGTCAAATAAATTCAGAATTACTAAAGGACTTACTCTCAAATGACATCAGAAAGAAGGCTCATGAGAAAATGTGAATAAACAGTAATGTCACATCACAGCTTCTCTAACTTTGTCTCAGTAGGTATGCCACAGAGCAAGCCGTCTGCTTGTTTCATTAAATTATCTCAAAATTGCTTTGCATTATGCACCAGGGTACATTTTCAGAAAATATTATTTTGTTGTTAAAGTTGAAAACTATTTTTATTGATTCAGTCAGTTTACAATGTGTTACTTTTAGGGAATGGTGAGCTATGAGAAACACTGGAATTCCTGCATGTTGCTAACCTGACTCCATCAATGCTTCCACAGAAATGATGAGCACTGATGAGCACAAGTGTTGAGCAGCTGTCACTTTAAAAGCTTCCTTTGCAATGAAAAAATAAATGCTGAGAAGAGTAATGGAAAGTTGTAAATTTAAGGAAAAAATAGAGACTCTCAATTATATTGTTGGAAATTCTTAAACTAGGCTTCCATTTTTATTCGAGACTGTATTACTACAAGGCCTTTCATTTCTTATGCTCTCACTATGAATATTTAAATAATTAATTCCTCTTTTTATCAGCTGTTATTCTTGATTTCAGATCTGCAATTACAGATCGCTGATGTCTTCTAACGTCCGTTGAATTTACACAGTAGTTCATAATTCATTGCAGTAAACCTTTTTATCCTGTATCATTTTACTGAGATGATTTAGTCTTTCTGAGTGTGTGTTTCAAACTCATTTCACTTCTGAGTTATCCAGAAGCTCTGAAATCTGATTATGAATGGGAATGATGTTTTGACTTTTTCAAAGGTGTAGACTTCTCTAAAAATACAAGTATGATGTCACAACAGAAGAAATCACAACTAGAACTAATTTTCTAGCTCTTATAATTTCCTACGTAATAAGATTTCCATAGAACCAATTTTCAGTTAAACTGATTCTTGTGTCAAGCAAACTTCAGTTCCTGTTCTGTGTCTTTTGATGCTGTCTTGCTTTCAAGATAGGATGGATAATAGGACTTTGCCAAATCTCCTTGATGAATATGTTGAAAATTCCTTGTAGAACTGTTAAATTGGGGTCATTTATGTTAGGCAAATCAAATATGCCAGTGCAAGCAGGTTCTCAACCTCATTACTCTGAGGTGTGTGCTGTATAAGACATGCACTGCGTCATCCTCAGGAGCACTTCAGCTGGGTGTTTAAAGTACAAGTCTGACATGTGATGGCAAAGTCAGAGTTTCTGGAACTGTCAAACTTGTCAATTAACCTTAAACTGGTGTTTGCATTACATGTTGAGAGATTTCACTACTACAGTTCTGACATCCATAAAACCTGCAGGATTTAATATCAAACATAAAAATCAAATGTGTTGTAGGCACAGGCAGTCTACTTATACAGTGTCATAACCAGTTGATTTGCAGAAGCGGCGGCAATATTTGATTTGTTCTAGGAGGCAATTAGATATTTACTAGGTTGTGTGACACTCATGTTCCATTATTTATTTGAATACTCAATAATACTAAGGCAATTTTGCAAACGCCAGTGTTGGGTAAGAAATATCTTGAAGCATTAATAACTTTTCTGTTGGAGCTGTAAATGCAAAGCTATGGAGGCATTATTGGAGGGCTGAGTAGACTCAGGTATTAACACTTACAGAAATGTAAGATGAGGAAAGAGTAAACTAATGTTATACTTCAGATAATGAAATTACTGGTTCAAGGCACCGCTCAGTAGATGCACAAAAAGGTGAATACTTCCATTCCTGTTCACTTTGGATCAGTCGTTAGAAGACAAGATAATATGATAACTGGAAAAACCATTTTTGGGGGTATTTTAACATGGCTTCTACTATATATTGTGCAGCTCTGTAACAGGACAAGTAAGGCTAGAGTGCTTAAGTCAGCTGTTGCCTATTGCTGGACTCTATCTTATTTCAAGACTCTGTTCAGCTCTGTCCATAGCTAGGGAAGTGCCTTACTGAAGAGGTAGCACTCTCATACACTCTGACTGGTCTTGAATTGTAAAGGTACGGAAAATATGAATTTTCTCATTTCATTAATTGTTGACATCAGATTGACTTTCATTATAGCTTAGAAAATGAAAAGAAATGTAAAGATTAAAAAATACTTCAAGATGTTTCTATCACAAAAGATTAATTATGAAATCAATCTGTCATTGTCAACTTTAGTAGCATGAGCATGTGTATCATACAGACTTACCTTTTCCTGCGTGTATGAACAACAAAAATAACAAATCCAACCCTGGTCTTGGATAGATCCAGAACTCCCACTAATATCATTGTATGGAATGGACTTCCCAGCTTGAGCCTCACCAGCTTCTCAAACTTGGGAGAGGCTTTACAACACTTGAGGTTTTCTTTGTGGGTTGAAACTGCCCTGTCACACATTGAGGAGCTGGTTTGTGTTAAAATTTATTATACGTTTTTCACTCTGTTATTTTGAATCTTTATTTTACCTAACATTTTAGTGCTGTATTACTGCTTTGGTTATGATTACTAACTTAGCCTTATGGTAAAGCATAATCTGTTCAGCTATGGCAATATCATTTCCTCTGTTCATAAAAGGCACAGATGTGTTTGTATTTTCATTATAGACAAGAGCTCATATGTCTATCACTTTAAACTGTGATGACCATTTCTCTGAGCTGCGTTAGTTTGGGCTGCTATACTCTTTTTGGACCATTTGTCATGACAATTTCTGGACTGTCACAAGGCACACTCTAAAGCCTAATGGATTGCTTCATACATGGGCAAGGTTGTCCTTACTTGTCACTCAAAGTCACTTCTTGGTGGCATATGAATAGGGAGAAACTCTTGCCATCTAGGCAAGATCTTTGGGTTCCTTATTATTGTAGTAAAAGACTTATTCCAGATATTACAAGTCCTATTTCCCTGCTGCCAAGAGAACAGAAAGCTTGGATTCTTTACTTCCAATCACTGTTGTGGTCTTCTTTCTTCCAGATCGCGTAAACTGGTCAACTGATTGTTTCAACCATGTGTGACCATGTCAGTCAGTGCCTTCTGTAATGCCCTTGAGAATGCCAACTCTTGCCTACCCTGCAGGAAGAATTTCACTCATAGACAATACTATCCCATTTATATATCAGGACTTCTATTTCTCAGAACAGACTCAGCTGGATTTCAGAAAAAAATGAATCTTTAAAGATATATTTGAGTTCCAGTGATGTTTCACATGGGCAAAAACTTGGCAGGTGACATAAAGATATTTTTCCTTGTGTAAATGTTTGTCTTGTTGGTTATAGTTCAATTTTTCCTGTATTTAATTGTATTTGACTCTGCTGGTAGACAAACTATTCTTCTATTATGTGGAAATAAACCTATTGTTTTTTATCAATCAAAAGCACCTGTTATTTTTGTCACACCATAGTCATTGATTTTGTGGGACAAAAATCCTAAAGGCCCAAGCCTTTTAGTTTTTGTGGGCAGTGTGTGCTGTATGAGGAAAAGGGAAAAGGGGAGGATGCAGAAGTGGCCTGGTGAGTGTGGGGGGCCTGGGAGCCCGTGTGAGAGAGGGCTCATTGGAAAGGCTGGGAGCTGGTTGGGCTATTTCCTTGCTGCTAGGCTGTTAACACTCCACCCCACCCCCCCCAGCCTGTTTGTTGCAGTAAAGTAAGTAATGGCCAGTCTTCGCGAACGAAGAACCGGGGAAGGTCTTTACACCTTCCAGCCTGCGCATTGGATTTT